>VZRM01001582.1:422589-850179 GCA_013397955.1 Grantiella picta
CCTTCCCTTCCCTTCCCTTCCCTTCCCTTTCCTTCCCTTCCCTTCCCCCCCTTTTTTTCCCCCTCCCCTTGTATACTTTTGTTATTAATATTTTTGCTGTTACTGATGGTTTTCTTATTTAAATGCTGTTTCCAGTAAATTGTTCTTATCTCAGCCCTTGATCCTTACCTTTTGTGTCTCCAGCTCTCCTATCCAGCCTGCCACAGGAGGGAGGGAGGGGGGAGAAAGTGAGCAGTAGCATGGCTGGGAGAGTCTCAGTGGGAGCACTAAACTGGGGAGTGTCGTTCCTAAACTATGACATGCTTTTGAACAGTTGGTGGAGAGAACAGTAGAAGACATCAAGAAGTTTCTTTCAACTTGATAATTTTTAAATTAGCATAGTAGATATTAAATTCGCTAAGCTCATAAGTTTGAATATTCTTAACAGGATATGTGAAGGTACACAATCACCTCCAGGGAAGTAAAGCAGTGTCCATAAAATGTTGGTATTGCTGAAGCAGAAGTGTAGCACTGATTTCCGTGAGGCTGTATCAGACATGTTTCAGGCTCATGCTGGGACTTCAAATGATGTCTGCGTTGTTGAACCCTTGTGACCATCAAAGGTACCATGCTGTTTCATTATCATAATACAGGTTACTGCTAATTTCTCAGTTAGGAGTTGTTTTTAAACCTAATCCTAGAATTTCTAGGCAGTCGCAACTTATTTGGACACATTCATCTATTGATAAACCCTAGATGATTAAATTGATGGTTTGCAATTTCTTCTCCACTCCCATGAAAATTGCTGCATATATTGCTTTGCTCCAGTCAAGACGTGTTAATAAGGAGATTCAAATGTGTTAATAATATTCAGATAGCAAAACACCAGGTCATTCCTTCTGATATATTCAGGAGTTGCTGTTCATTGCCTTGCTTTGTACCTGGAACTGTCAGGTTGCTCCTGAATTTTGGTTTCTTGTTTATGATAAATTACTGCAGCAAAGATATCTAATCTCAAAAATAAAATGTTTTGGCTTTTACTAATGTCAGTGGTGGTTATTACAGAAAAATTGCAATAATATGACTGATTCTCTGCAACAATCAGCATGAATACTGTGATAGGACTAATACAATATTCATTCTTCTTGCTTTCACTTTGCTGTCCTGCATGTAAATATGTGACCCTTGGCTGCATTTCTTGACCTGGTGTGCTTCTGTTTAGAGACATCAGCCTCTTCTCCTTTCCTTCCATCTTTTCCATTGCTGACTGTTAAATAAATGTTTTTTTGTCTTTTCTACTCCACAGTTGTTCCTACTTGGCTTTATATTATTATATTATTCTTAGCATATTACCAGAGCAGAACTGCCGTGCATGGGAATCAGTAAAAGCAGAACACTGTCATTTTGATTCAAAGTCATTTTACACCTGCTGCACACAGGCAATACTTTGTCTGGAATGGATGTCTCTCTGACACCTTATTCCAGTCCACTAAATCTGAGTCACACTCTTTCCTTTTCAAGTGGTCAGACCATGTCTCTGCTACTCCTGTGGGTATGGCACCATGATCTGCTCTGACTTCAGCCAGACTCATGCACTGCAGTTCTTGTCCCCTGACTGCCAACCAAAAAACATGTTTGACATGTACAGAGTTTTGCTTTTGCAGCTTATAGGCAGCAAGAATGTGCAATGACAGAGGAATGATTTATGATTTATTTGTTTGAGGAGAATACCATTCAGTATGTTTATGACATGCTGTATTAACCATATCTGGCATTTCAGTGAAGCCTGTAGGTAGATATGATGTAGACTTGTTAAATCCTACAATTTGCAATGTCTCTTTGGGAACAAAGCGTGTCCTAATTCAAATTGCCCTCACTCTTTCAATATGTCAGATTCTAGATGCTGTGAGGCAGATCACTCGGATGATAAGTATATATCCTCTTTTTGAAATCTCTCAATTCTGTTCACATCCATGGGACTGAAGAATTATATCTTCACAGCTTCAGAAGAGAAGGATATGTTGAACAGAGTTCTGCAAGTGACTGGCTTGGGTCTAGTCCTGTTCAGCATTCAGTTACACAACAGGGCACCACATAAGTGTGCCAATTAAAATTTACTTCAAACAAAAAACTGGGAAGATCTACGGTTACAGGGAGGAAACAAAAAAAAAAAAAAAAGCCCAAGATTTTAAACAATCCTGAATAAATATCCCAAAGATGAAAAAGATGTTAGTCAATAAACATGATTGCATCCATGGCATATTTAGAATATTTTGTTACACCAGTACAGAGAAATAATTTACCATACATGTAGGCCTACAGAAAAGTGTTGAAATGGATCATGAAATGAAGCAGGAATCAATGTTGTGTCTCCACTGCTGCATACATTTTGTAAGAAGAAGTAAATGCTAAAAAATTATGTGAATAATGCCTCAGTGATGCTAGGAGCTGTAAGAGTCCAGCAAGAGCAATCTGTGTAATTCTGAGCATTACAGTTAAAGAATGATATAAAACAGATAGAAAAAGCCAAATGTACGTTAACAAGAGTGGCCAGAGGTAGCAAAAATGAGGTTTGTGAGGAAAGATAGAATGAGTTGTATATTGATATATATATACATATATGACTGTGAGAGAGAGAGAGAAAAGGACATAATATGGTCTTCAAGTCCATAAAAAGTTTTTTATAACAGGAAATACTCTGCGTATTCCTGGTGACTGCAATAGGATGTAATGGAAAAATATTGTAGAGATGGAAGAACTTTTGACAGTGAGGGGAGTTGAACAAGTGCAAAGAGAGGTTGTGGAGCCTCCAGACATGGCGTTCTTTGGAAACAAATTGGCTAAATATCTTTCAGGAGTGGTACAAATGCAAATCTGTCATAAGAGGAAGACACTATATTTTTTTCTTGTTTTTTCATAAATTCTAATAATTTACATGAAGTATGAATAGACCTAGTATTTTGCAGCTCTTGAAAACAACTCATTTTTAGACAAGTAAAATCTGGCGAACTTTGCATTGTATAAGAGGAGTGTTAGTGTGAGAGAATGATATCTGGCCAGATGTAAATAACTTTGAATTGAAATAAAGGAGAGTAGAAAATTTGACATAAGTATAGAAGAGCTATTGGTAGGTATATTCCATCTGTGGTTTATACTATCAGAGGAGTTACAGACTATCTGTATTTATCATGGTAATCTTCTCAAAACATTGACAGTTTTCTCATGAAACCTTCTTATTTGAGGCCAGACAAATTTTTCTTCAGGATTTATTTTATGTCACATAAGGAAAAAAACTTCACTGAAGATTTTGGAAAATGGACAAACACTTTAAAGTCTAGTACTAGATGACTGCTGGTCTGAAGGTGTGTTTGGGCCATCATTGTCATCATGGAATCATTGTTCCCAGAAAGTCAGGGCTTTATCTTGCACAGTCTGCAGCTGAAAAATGGTGTGAGACCAAAATGGCACTGCAAGAAACATTAAAACTATATGTTTTAGCAATGTGTCAAATAGCTCTCGTCAAAGAGGTTATTTTCTCCAACCTGCAAATATCATGACATTTTTTGTTGAGTTAAAGGGCAGATTTCCCATGCATTTTCTTGAATTATGACACTTCTTCTATTTACACATAGTGTATATATCAGTTCAGTGTTTTTCCTTTGTTCCAAGATTAACACCAAGCTTAATGTTTTCTTTAGTTTATAATGTCTTCTCTGCAGAAATATCTGAAATTTTAAATTATGACAAAATAACCTATTTCTTCTTACAGATGTCAGTTCTATGTGGAATACAATTTATCTTTTATTAAAGTCAGGATCATAAAAATTGAGTCTGTGTACAGATATTCAGGTGTTCAGCTTTTACTATGAGGCTGAAGGCTTTCATTAGTATGTCAGAGCTTTTTCATAATTTTGGCTTTTTCTCTATAAAAGGTGATCACTTCCTGGCAATGTTAATTTACTGATTGGTATGATTCACTTAAGCAAATAATTCCTTCTAATTACAGTATTTATTCTGTACTTCTTAATTCAAACATTACACATCATTCCCTCATTATTGTAATTTAGTATATGATTGGGCATTTGAGAATAAATAGACTGCTTCTAATAATTCAGAAAACATTAAGTTGTGAACTGAAATGGCTGATTTTGATAGCTTTTCAGGTCCAATAGACTGCAACAGTGATTTCCTTACTTGTCTTTCCATGATGTATTTATATGGCAGATTGTAAAAATATATTAGTGAAAGACTTAAGGGTAAAATAACTGTAAATTTAGATCATCATATTAATTTTCTGGTTTACTGAAATCAGTTTTCAAGTTTATTCTATCATGTGTGTTTTCATGAAAAAAAATTTAAGAACATATTAGTTTTGATTTGAAGAAAACATTTGCAAACTGTTTAAATGAAACATTGTTTCCTGAATTTCTTCAGGCTAAGTGAAGCTTTGTTTTCTGCAAAGCATTTTCATTACTAGTGTCTAGGAGTAATGTCAAAAAAGGGAGTGTGTTCTTTACACTAGCAGAGAAGCACCACCGTGGAGTATTGGTTTGTAAGTTGGCCATAGCAATTCGGCTCAATAATAAAAAAACATTGTGGGCTAAAGTTTTTGCTTCACAGACACTGAGAACATAACGTGTAGTGTTTAGACAAAAGTGTGCAGTAGACATTAGAGACTGCTGGGTTCTCAGAATCACGGAATACTCTGAGTTAGAACTACCTCTTCGTTACCATTTATAGACAAAAAAATAGAAGAATCCACAAAATCTGGTAGTGCACTGAGCTAGAATATGCACCTAGTACAGTTTTTCATAAACAGATCTTTCGTTTCATGAGAAAAAAAATCCAGGAAAAACAAAGAGCTGGAAAGATTACTTTCAGAGAAGTATAACAGTAATTCAGGACATTTTAAACTATGTGATATTACTTCCCAAAAACCTCATCATGTTTTTGTTGAGTGACACAAGCAAGAATCTTTGGTTAGAAAGTACGAAATGAATCTCTAATACTGGTATAAGCATTATAACAGCACAATATACAATAATGAAATTTGATACCTATTTGGGTCTCTGTAGGGATTGCCATAAAAGATGAATCAAACATATTTAGGAACATTTAGAAAAAACCTATTAGATAAAGACAGTAAGACACAAAAAGTCTATTTGGATTTCTTGGAGGTCTTTCCCCATTTGATCCTTGTGTAAATGAGGCTGTAAATTAAATACAGTTCATATATTTGTCCAGCAGCTTTTGTCCTGTTTTCTATGTGGTTTATCATAGAAGGCAGTCTCTCATGTAGCAAAATATATCAGTGTCTGTCATTAATCATGTCACTAAATAATTCAGTCTAATGGGATGATCCCTTTACATCAACTTGTTGATTTTAGTAGGTATGTTCAAGAAAGTGTCAAAGAGAAGAATCAGGTAATCAGTAGTGCTACCAAAGTAAACAATACATCAGAGTCAAAGACTTTTAAAAGGTCTGTTATTCTGGTTTCCTTTTATCCTCTTTCAACAAAAAGAAATCCAATAAGGCAGTGAGATTTTTAAAAAAATTAAAATAATTCTATTAATTTATATTTCTTTTTGCTAGCAAAGTTTCAAACAATGTCATTGGAAATAATTGATTTACTCTATCGGAGGAGATCTTTCCTCTAAACAGAACTAAAATTTCAAAGTATTTATGGAACGACTTTCATTTTCTCCCCAATTGTTTATACACAAAACTCTTCAGTCTACAGAATCCTCAATCTGGCATTTTTATTATGTATTAAATTTAAAAAGTGTTTTGCTCTAGTGTGAATGTTACATAAACGTAAAAGGAGCATTTAATACCTATATACAGATATCATAGTTGATAACTTCTCCCCAGTAAGCTTTCATAAAAATTTCTCTTGCAAAGATATTATTAACCATGCAAGACCTAAAACATCATTGGATTTAAAAACTCTTAAATTGTAATTGATCACACGCTTTTGAGAGCATGGATATGATATCTTATAAGCTCTGTTTCCAGCTTATGAAGTAACATGGTTTCTCATAAGAGGTTTTACCACTAAGTATAGCTATAAATTTCTGTTAAATCAACGATTGTGACTCTAAATGTCTGCATGGTCCTAAGCAAATGTGCATTTCCCCCCTCATCGACACTTGTCTTTAAGTAAATTATAGGAACATTGAAACAGAAGCATTTACACCCAGAGAAGGTCCATGATGGTTGTGGCTGGCCCAGATCTTTCCTGTGAGAATTTTCTTGTGTTTTTTATAAACAAAGATAAAGTTTGGATGTTATTAAAACGGTTTCTCGAGATGTGCGCAGTTCGGGCCTGGCCAATAGGCTCAGGGGGAGGTTTCGGACTGACCAATCTAAGTGACCTCTGAAAAATCTATATAAGTTGGGAAAATAAAAAAATAAATCTCTTTGATCCATACAACTTCTGGAGGGTCTTTTCTCTCTGCTAGCGACTCAACAGCGACAGATGGTGATGTAGAGTTCACCAAAATCATTAGGAGTTTGCAGAAGGGTATTATTTGGTCTATATGACTCCACTGCAGTTCTAAATGGACGGATTCTCTGGTCTTCAGAGACTGGGGAGCAGGAAATAAGGATCACACTGATCTACTACAGTGAATGTTGTTCTTAAAAATCATCTTCATCTCTCAATACAACCCTTAATATAACCCTAATGTGACCAAGGGATTAATTTCACCAAAAATTTTAGGTGCTACACTGTAGACCTAATAATCTGATGGAATTGCATGGGGTAAAAAAAAATCTCTTTCAAAAATGTATTAGGCAATAATCTGTCAACAAGTATCACATCTGTGCATGATGTCACCCAGACTGTTTGTATATCTGTGGCCATGAAGTGCTGAGGAACTGTGTTTGATATTTTGTGTCTGTCAAACAGCAGGTCTACAACACCACTTGGATCTGCAGCACTCCTGTGATGAGAGATAAGGTTCTTAAGAGGCATAATACATAAATGCCTATGTTATTCAGCTTCACTTCTAAAATAATTTATTGCTTGCTTAGTCTGCTTGTAGACATTTCACTTCTGAAGAAAGATTTTTGCTCTTGGGAAAAATGGAACTGACTGCAAGGCAGACTTTGCAGACATCTGAAAGATAGTTTGAGGCTCGATTATTTCTTTCAAGATCTGAACAGAGTGGCAGCCAGAAAGTGTTTATAGTTCTTCCCTTTAGCTGTCCATTACTCAGGGGAGTGATTCTCCTTTCCCTGTTCTCTCTTTGAAAATCTGTTGGCTTTGGTGTAGCTGTAGGGAGCACTGCAAATCATTGCATTATGTGACTTTTTTTCTTTCATGTAAAAGGTGAATATTTACAGGGATTTATACAGTAAAATCAGTTAAGCAATTCACTGTTACAATTTTTTTTTTTTGTAAAGTCACATTAAATGTAAATTCCTCTTGTCCGGCTTTGTTTTGGGCTTTATACATTTTAAAGTGAACATGATAAAGACACAACACCTTGTAATAAATAATATCTAAGAGTGCTTAATACTATGCTGAATTTTAATTTCTACTGATATTTATAATAAATATGTCTAGGAATTTAATTTATAAAAGACAGTAAACTCATGTGTTGTCCATTCTTAGAGTTTGAAATCCACAAATAAATTCTGCAACAGATTTTTATAATGATTTTCTTTTTTAGAAAGATGTCAAACTCATATTTTTGGTGGTTGTTGCAATTTTGTAATCATTAATGCTTTAAAAATAAAAAAGGTAGAATAAAAATGGTAAATCAGAGAGAAAAGTAGAAGAGAAGGCATTTTTGCATTAAAAAAAAAGAAGGAAAATTTTTATGCTTTCTTTTTTTTGTAAGTATAGCCAGCCCACAACAGCACAGAGAAATAAAAAACCCTATGGGCAGAATTTTGAAAAAGACAAGAACTTAAAGATGATAGAATTAAAATAAAATACTGCTGATCATTTACAAATCATAGATTCACTTTCATCTAGTCTCTTTGCCTCCAAAGAATTTTGTCATATAAACATTTAAGAAAGGATGTAATGTTCAAAACTTATGATGTCTTTTTTTAACAGCAGGAATCTTAATTTCTGCTCTCAATATTCATCAGTAAGTGCAGCCCCCCCTGTGTAATTAGAATTCCAGCTACATATCTGCAAGATCATAATTGTGCCTGTGATGATTCTTTGATAGTATGTTATAGAGTCTCATTAATGTTCAACTAAAAATAATTGAAGAAGGAGAATATTGACTGTGCAGATGTTATGAAAAGATTGCATTAGTACAAACCTACTACAACCAGAAATCCCACTGAACAGTAGAACTCTTACTCTTCTTGTGGGAGGTAGCTACCAAGCATGGACTGTGAAAAGTGTAAGTTTTTATGATCTACTTGGATTCTATTAATGCAATCTATTAATTTTACCTACTTTAGTCAAATGCAGCACAGGTAAGAGGATTTCTGCCACATTATAATTATAATTAAATGTAGTGTCTAGCTGAGCAGTGCTTAGTGCTTGGGAGGGCTTGAGTTGAGCCTGAGTTGGTGCCAGATGGCTCTAACAATGATCTGGTGACCACAAGAGCATTGCTTGACCTGAGTCAAACCTCTGTGACAGCTGGAGATGGATGAAGCTGGACAAACCAGACATATACTGTAGGAGGGTCTCCCAGGGCTGAGGGAGGTTGTGGCGTAGCATCCAGGTAGGGCTGGAGGCAAGTGAGAGGCAAGCAAATACGAGAGCATTGGAAAAATAACGCTGATCATAAAGTAATGTCCCCACTCCCACCTTGAACACAACTCCCCACCCAGCAGAGAGCTTGGGATGCTAACCCACTTTGACTCCTCATTGTGTTTCTGCTTGAATAAGGCTGGTGCCATTGAGCAGAGGGATATTGGGAGTGCAAGAACACCAGAGTAATAGGATTGCTCGGAGTATGCTCCCATGAATAATAGTTTGCAAGCATATTGTTACCAATGAAGCTTTTCTGTATTTGAGCTACGTATATCGTTCTAACAGGACTAAAGAAAGATATTTGCTGGCTTTTGATCAGATTAAGGTTTCAATCTGGGTAACGATACATTCCTAGCTTCATACATAAAATGTGTTCCCTTTGGTTTTTTACACTTTGTTTTAAACCTGGTTAGAACCCAAATACAGGCTTCATACTGCACACCATATGCACCTAGCACATTTTTGGAGAAGAACTTCATAAGTTACCTAGTTTATAGGAGAAAGAATATGATTTTCACAGATTTTGCAGGCTCAAAGTGATCTGTTAATCTATTGCTAGCAATTTATTTTACCTTAAATGTATATCTTCCCAAACAGTCATAAGTCAATATAAAGTGTTAGACACTGGTAATAGCCACGCTGATTGATATATGTTTGTTTAGTACCAGACTTCTATCAGGTTCCAGAATCACATTAACAAGAAATGCCTTTTTTTTTTTTTTTTACTATGTTTATGCACAGTGGTTTTCTTTGTTTTTTCCTTCTTCTTCCTCTCTTTGTTTAATAGCTAACTTGTGCGTAGCTCCCATCCCAGTGGAACAAATTCCCTCAAATATACCTGTACAGCCTGCCTTTTGTGGAAAGCTACTCAAGGTAAAGTTAATGAGTAATAAATGGAACATATGGCCTTCAAGTAGTGTAACACCAGGTATGAGAGCAAGAGATCACTGTCACATTTTTTATACTTCTACTTCGCTTTATTAATAGGTAAATTATAAAATGCACTGTGTTATAATGTTTCCATTTCAGTGGTTGAGTATGTAGAAAAATATTTCCATTAGCTTTTATAGGTTTTGCTTTTATAAATTTTTGCACCAGAGTCAGGGGGAAAAAAGTCCAATGCTGCATTTTAAAAGTCCAAACTGCATTACATTCTAGGTTTGCTTATTAGAAGCTAGAGGGATGAGAGATATATACGCTTTTCTGGAAACTCTGACTGAAAAGTGGTGAAAAAAAGGACATTGAAAAGAGAAGATAACTTGCTGGAAGACCAAAAGGACAATACCTAGAGAAATCCTGTGAATGTTTAAATAGGGAGACTTTCTAAACCACTGATTCAAATGATTAAACTCATGAAAGAAAGTGTGAACTGATGGAACTCTTAAGACATCCACCTGCATACCTTCCTTTCTGATGTTGCTTGTACTGAGATAGAGGAGGAAACTAGCCCTGAATTAACATTCAAATACATTCCTTCCTACTTTTTCAGCATTAAGAGCTTAAATTGAAACACGAGCTGCAGAGGTTCCTAATTAAGTTACCCACTAAATGTACTACATCTAACTGTTAAAATTGGGTGTTAATAAGTCAGCTTTGAGAAATCTTGATTTCAAGATTTTTCTGAGTGTACTTAATTTAATTTAGTTTATACTTCACGTTTTTAAACGAAATAATTCCAGTTGAATATTCTTTTGCTCCTTTTGTACTGCTAGCTTTTACGCTAATGTGGATTACTTAATACAATCCTGATGGTACAGGCTTTATTCAGTTCCATTCACTCAATAAAGTGTTCCTTTTTAGAGTAAGGTTTATAGAATGTTGAGAGACATAGATTATATCTATGATAATATTTTATCTCTGTATTTCATGAGGACATTGAATGTTGCAAAAAACCTGCGAAGAAATGATAATGCTTACTGACTCAGGATGAGTCTGTGTTTAGCAACTGTGGTGTCTGTAACTGTGTGGCTCATGACTTCAGGAAATCTAAACATAAAAGTTACCTTTTCAAGTACTCTGAGAGCCCAGACTTGCAAATATCTTTTTTATGCCATAGCATATTCCCTGCCTCCCACACCCCCATCAAGGTATCCTGGTTTAGAACTAACAAATACTGGCTTATCTCTTCATGTTCTGGCCCTAAATTCAGCAGGGTAAGGTCTGGCACACACTGTGCTATTAGAGATGTAAAACTGAACTCACTCCTAGACAAATGAGAATGCTAATTTTTAAGTCACTTTTCCAATTGCAAGTAAAATAGTATTATTTGTTAGCAAAACTATGTGGATATTGTTAGCAAAACTATGCGGATATTCATTGGATATGGGAGTTGAAACTTTGATTTTGGCACTGGTCTTGATTGCTGTGCTGTGAATGTACAATCAATGCCATTTAAACCAACCATATGAACTTCAACAAGTGCAAGTGTCCAATTCTATATGTGGGACAAGGCAGCCCTGGATGTATGGACTGGGGAAAAAGAGGCTGGAGAGCAGCACTGTGGAAAGGGACCTGGGGGTCCTGGTCGATGTCAAAGTTGAACATGAGCCAGCAGTGCCCTGGCAGCCAGGAGGGCCAAGTGTGTCCTGGGGGACATCAGGCACAGCATCACCAGCTGGGCAAGGGAGGGCATTGTCCTGCTCTGCACTGCACTGGGGCAGCCTCACCTCCAGTTTTGGTCACTGCAATATAGGATATAAAGCTATTAGGGACCATCCAAAAGCGGGCAATGACGATGGTGAAATATCTGCAAGGGGAAACCTTATGAGGAGTGTCTGAGGTAACTTGGTCTGTTCAGCCTAGAAAGAAGGAAATTGAGTGAAGGCCTTGTTGTGGTCTATAGCTTGCTTATGATGGGAAGAGAAGGGGCAGATACTGATCTCTTCTCTGTGGTGACCAGACTCGAGGGAATGGCCTGATTGAATGGCTACTCATTGATGTGGTGTGTTGCTCTTATCACTGTCAGGTCACAATGCTGACTTGTGGTTAACCTCCTCTCTGCGAAGACCTCCAGAAACTTTCCAGCAGATCTATTCTCCCACCAATGAGTGCCTGACCTGTATGGTTGGGGTTTTTTTGTATAAGCAGGACTATATGTATACTCTGGCTGAATTTCCTGCCTCATCTTTGTGGACAGGCTTGTCTGGGTTCTTCTGAATGGCAGCCTATTCTCTGAACTTGGCAGCTGGTGTCATTCTCCCATGTTTGGTGTAATCGTCAGGTTTTATGAGGGTGCATTTTATCTTTTCTTCCAAATCACTCTTTAGTGATACTGAACAGAACAAGTACCAGGATAGACCCTCTGCAGGGAATCCCCCTTGTTAACTGTTTTCCAGCTATAGTACAAAACAATAACTGCTGCCTAGAGCCTGATAATCCAGACAGATTTTTACCCTTCTGGTAGTCCAGACATTCAGACATCTTTGCTTGAATACAAGAATATTACAAGAGACAGTGTCAAAGGTCTTACTAAAGTCAAGCTGAAGAATTTCAACTGCTGTACATTCATTCATGGATCCAATAATTTTATCACAACTTATTTTATCTAACTCTGATAGCTTTATGATATTATTCTTGGTAAACCCATGATCGTTGATCCTACCTCTCCATCATATGACTAGGATAGCCTGAACTGGAATTTTTTAGGGACTGAAGTTCAGCTAACCAATCTTGTTATACCCTTACTCCTCGTTCATCCTCTGTGCTCTGTTTTAAAGACAGGTAGAAGATTTTCTTCTGCTATTGGGGAGCTCTCCTTCTTCCACATTGTCTTAAGTGTGGTAGGAAGAAGTGTCAGAATGACATCCGTTGTCTCTCAGCAGTTTGGTATCCATCCTCTCTGGTCCCACAGGCCAGAGAATACCATTTTATCTAAAAAAGAATAAACTTGAATTCATGGTTCAAAGATACACTTATGAAGGAATACAATATTCAAGTATAATTTCAATTCAAAGCATTGTATTGAATTGCTACAGAGTTCTTGATTTGCTACAGAGTTCCACAGGGACTCTCAGAGCAGTGGGTCTTCCCAGGTACTATAAGAAATGCAATAACCAAACATAATGACACTTGATAAGGATAGTATTTTCACCTTATTTCTGAATGCTTGACTTTAACCACCCTAGGAGCTATCATTTTTATCTTTCAATAAATCCATTTTCATTTCATATGTCTGGGTATAGACTCAACACTAGTTATCTATCTTGAAAATAAATCAAGCACCTAGCTAAATCTGCACTGCATCAACATTCTATTTTCATAATATCCTCAAGTGAAATGAAATAAAATTTGATGTGTATACTTTAAAGGGATCATAAGGGACTATAATCAATATAGATTACTGATTTTTTTATATTCATAGATAATGAGGGCAACAGGGGGAAGTGAAAGCATTTCTGCTTTAACTAAATATCTTCTGGTCTGTTTAAAAAGAGGCAGGCGTTTTTTCTCTTTTTTTCTTTTTTTTTACCATGGGAGGAGAGAAATATACTATTATAAGTTTTTCGTGATAAGTTGTGAATTGGGTCTGGCTGAGATGAAGTTAATTTTCGCCACACCAGTGCCCTTGGAGCTGTGCTTTGGTAGCTAGAAAGGTGCTGATAACACAGCAATGTTTTGGGTACTGCTGAGCAGTGCTCACACAGCACAAAGGTCGGTTTTCCAACATTCCTCCCTTGCCAGTAGGCTGGATGGGCAACATCTTGGAGTGGGAGACAGCCAGGACACATGACCCAAACTGACCAAAGAGTTAATCCATACCATCTGCTCAGCAGTCAAAGCTAAGAGACAGGAGAAGGAAGGGGGATGAGCATTTATTATTTTTGCTGTCCAGAGCCACCATTATGCATATGAAAGACCTACTTCCCAAAATGTGCCTGGACATCGCCTACTTATGGGAAGTGGAGAATAATTCTCTCATTTTTCTTTGCTTCCTCATGTGAGTTTTGCTTTTGCTACTGTTTTATTGGACTGATTTTATCTTCACCCATGAGTTTTTGTCGATCTTATTTTCTACCTGCTCCATCCTGCTGAGGAGAGGAGTGATAGAGTGGCTTGGTAAGCACCTGGCTTGCAACCAAGATCAACCCACCAGAGTTGTTAGACAGTGGATTTAGTTTGCTTGATGTAACTTTGCTAATTGATACAATAAAGCTTTCATAAATATAATCAGAATTTGAGTTACTGCATTTGGACCAATATTGTGTTAACGCCAGCTCACTTGCAGCAATGCACGTGATCAGGAGGGAGTGATTCAGATATTCATACTGTGAATGAAATAGCTGTTCATGTTCAGAATTACTAAATGTATGGTTGTATTATGTTCAAATCAGACCAGAAGGATAGTTTAGTTACTGCATATCATCACTAAGTTATACATAACCTTTTCTACTCAAACTCTCTGTAATCTCTAATTTATAATACTCAGATACCAGGAAGCCAAATAAACACATGCTAAATAAGCAGATGCAGCAAAAATATGTATTCAAGTCCTCATTCTCTATTATTCTTAGTTTTATATAAATGCTGGTAGTCTCAGAAAGAAACTGCACAGCCAAGATTCAAGGAGGAGGGAGCCCTGACAGTATTATAAAATTGGGGCTTTTTGTAACAGTCTATCCATGGTTACTGGTCTATCAGTGCACATCCCAGAGCCCTGGGGAGCTAGTGATTACACTGAGGCATAGCTGTTCTGTGTCTTGCAATTTGTTTGGAGGCTGCCACCTCTGAGCTGGCTCTGTCTGGACCAGGAGCCAGAGACCTTTGAGAAGCTCGGAGCACAGGGTAGGTTATCTTGCCTGATACACTCCACTTCTCTGCCATCTGCCTATTCTTATTGGCCCAGCTAAGACTATTGTACAGAAATACTTCTTCCAGTACCCAAACTGGTAATTTAAACTAGTTCAAATTTTCTGTGATATCTTGCAGTCTGGTCTATCCTGTGGATTTTGCAAGTGCAAGTTTAGTTTTGTTTCCTTGATGGGAAAAAGACATTCAACATGACTACTTTTTTTTTGTTTTAAATATTTAATTTGGAGGTTTTTTTCCCCCAAATATACTTTGAACTTTCCTATTGAATGAAATTGTTTGAGGGTGTAGTTTACTCAGGTATAAGCCATAGTTAGTACAAACCATTCTTGAAATATTAAATGTTGATTTCTTAACTATATTTGCATTCTTAGTCGCTGAAATATTAATGTTCTGTCAAGGATTCAGTACTAATGGATCTGGGGTATTTTGCCTCGTAAGCTATCTGTGCCCTCTGTGATACCCTGTGACAAATAACACTGAGTACCTAATAGCCTGCAATCAATATAACATGAACATCAACACAACACTGGTAATGTGTGCCTTGTGCTGAGGAAATATCTGCCAGAAGAGAGTGACATTAGGATGGAAATATTAAATATTTCAAGTTGGGCAGAAATGAATAATTAGTACAGAGCACTAGTAATTATTTAAGAGGTGGTGGATTACTCAGTATCATTTTTGTTGTCAGGTGAATTCTGAGTGATATGTCAGCAGCTGGCAGCTTAATGCTTCCAGTGTCCAAGAGATCAGGTATATCACCCATAGTCATGTCAGAGCAGGGAGTGTAGCTCTCTCAGTGAGCTTCAGGCATTCAGTGAGTCAGACAAGGGGTTTCCTTTATATCACCTGAGCAAAGTAGATGAACTCAAGGCGGACTGCTAATTAACAGTGGAGGTGGCATAAATTTTGACACCTACAATGCAATTAAGCTGTGTTACAATGGCTTTTAAACCTTTCACATATTAGCAAAGGGCTTTCAAATTCCAGAAGAAAAGTCAACTAGTTTTGCCAATACCATTATGGACTACATGTTGTGGAGTTTATTACAAAATATTATTTTGCTGAATGTAAATCTATTTAATCTCTTTTTAATAGAGATATTTGAGATCATTTTAGGAAACATGCTAGGAAACCTGCCTGAAATATCTAAAATAAACTGTTTTTTAAAAATACAGACTCCCAATTTTGGAAGATTGAGTAGAGTTTTATGTCACTCTCAACACCAAATTCTTTTACAAAGATATTCCTAGACTTAATCAAAGGTATTAGTTAGAAATAATTGCAAATATGTGGTCAAAAATACTTGAAACTTAGCACTTCCTAGAAGTGGTTTTCTCAGATTGACTGTCTCCTTCCAAAAAAAATAAGAACAACAATAATGATAATTATACAAAAGAAAACTTTTTTTTTTAAATATGAAATGTTCTGTAATGAGGTTCCTGTATAGACAAAGATATAATTTTAAATGTAGGAAAATGAGATTAGATAAAACTCATAAAGCACCTTTAAAAATAGATTTTATTCTAAATCTAGTTGTTACCTAATTAAAAATTATATCAGATTATCAATACTTTTTGTCTTTGATATTAATGTGTTTTTCAGAAATCCATGAAAGTGAACATGAGTGAAGAGTTGCTGTTAAGTCAGAAATTAATCCCATGTTTGCTTCCTCACAGTGCCTTCAAAGTCAGAGCATACTCTAGGTGGAAGTCGTCAAATCATATCAAGGATATCAGCAAAATCCCAAGTCACTAGCTGTTGCATATCTCTCAGAATAATAAAACAAAGCCCTTTCTTTTGAGTACCAGATTTTGTACTTTTATTCCTAGGCAAAAGCTAATTTGGTTAGAGCTGATAAAAGTATGTTATTACTAGGACATTGTGCAGGATGAGATATTAAAGAATATGCCAAGAAGAGACAATGTATAATCATGATATTGTGTATATTTTTGTACTGAAAGAATGTTCTTGGCACTTTAGCAGTCATAAGCTGTCAAAGTGGAAACTCTTTCATGCAATGACCAAAGGAAAGAATTTACTCTTCATTAATGTAACTGGTGAAGTTCCAGTAATCAAGAAAGAATATAGCACCACATCTTTCTGATGTAATAGTGATGACATCAGATTGCATTACTTCAAGGGTCTCCAGAGTGGACATGACAAACAAGTTACATTTCTATTTCTGTGGCAGTTCAAATGCTCTTTCCGTCAATATAACACTGCTGTCACATCAGTTTCATTAATTATCTTAAGTGGAGCAGCAATGACTGAAAATAGATGAGGATTAACCCCTGCATGTTGCTAGACGAATGACAAAGTATTAATATTATATTTTTTTTTGGTAGATCAAAAAGGATTGAGCAATGGCACTGTAAATTTTTTCTCACTCCAAGTAACTTTAGTACAGATATCAGAACAAATATCCTGTGCAATGGAGCAAGCTCAGATGTACTGCAAGAAGCAGTTGTGTAGGTTTACTATTATTGTTCGCAAGCCACATTATTGTCTCTAGAAACTGTGCTGTTTCTGGTTTCTCTTTTTTCTTAATTTGTTTGGAAGGCATTGTCTGCCAAGTAAAAGGTCACTTAAAATGGGTTAATTTAATAGAGTAGTGATCCTGTACCAAATATCTTCTCTGGTAAGATTCTGCATTATTTAATAAATAATGTTATTGTGCTGGCCTCATAGTGAACATTTATAAATTCAAATGAGAAAAATAAGGCAGTGCAGTATAAGAAAACTCTAGAAGACAAGCATTGTAAAGTACTCTGTAGACTTGTGCTTGCTTCTCTCTTCATTGAATATTTGCTGCAAAATTGAAATATAGATGGTATTTGAGCTCTGCAATCAACTAAGCTTCCTAAATAATTTTTTTTCCCTATGACTGAATCTAAAAACAAATGCCTCTAATGGTTGTAAAGTGATTTTAATCAAACCTTTATCGGAAGAAAAAGTAAATTTTTCTCAAATAAGCTTCTTATAAACAGGAACACAGTGTTATACAGTATTCAGAACTAACACTATTTTAGAGAAAATTGAGGGAAACTAAATCACAATGTATAGGAGAAGGTCCAGATTGACTCCAATACCCTAATTTTAGAAGGTACATATCTTCATTTAGTTATTAATATTTTTCTGCCTCCATGCCACAAGTCTTGTCCACCTGTTCCTGTAGATCTTTACTGCATTTGCAAAGGTCAATTTACTCTGTGTGCCACCATGCCACTGTGCAAGATACTTTTGGAATTATCCAACAAGGAGAATTATTAACTCTAAATGTTCTCTTTAAATAATAATTAAAATGCCCAGCACCACCTCATTGAGAAATATTAACAAAATAAAACTCCAAGAATCAAACTGTGCTCATTACCTGTTCTTCCCTACAGGTACAGAGTATATATCCATCTTCATATTGTGTCTGTGCAGTAGTAATTCCCACTTAAAGTGAAATTCCAGTACAAATGGACTGTGATACCCTATACCAATTATACTTCAATTTTGTACATCTATTTATTGTCATCAAGGTTTCATATTAAAAAAAAGATATATAAAAAAAGATATATTTCTTTCTTCTTATAGAAAGAATCCCCTGAATTATATTTATAACAATGTTTATGCTGTGAATTTCAAAGAAAGATTTAACTTTGCCTCCTTAAAATAGGAGAAATATCACAGTCCTTTGTATAGTGTGAGTGTTAATACACACCTCTATAGGGAAACTTTTGGTATTATGACATATATAAAAAACTTAAAGGATTAGAATAATATAGATGTGAAAAATAGTAACATTTAGAATTCTTAGTTACGTTTCTTTAAACGATGAGAATGGATGATGAAAGTTTATATGACATTTAATTATCAGTTCTAAATTTTCCTTACCATGTACTAGACTGCTATTACAAGCGACTTTCTTTTCATTCTAAGTATTTTTTGAGCTTAAGAGGCCTAAATCGCTACCTCTTTCCTTTTTTCTGTAGTTTGTTTCAGTTGAAAACTCATCAAGAACAATATCTAGCATGTTATGTCGTTAACAACACTTTTATCTGTAATAATTTAAAAAATAGGGGAGGGAAGAGAAAAATAAGAGAAATATAACTCAATTGTTTTACTTTACCATTTTGAACATTTTTTTTCCAGTGGATTAAAAGGTAGGCAGCTTAAAATAACTTTGTCTGAATCTGCTCCTGCTGAGCTATATAAAAAAACTTTTCAATATTTTTTAATAACCTTACATAAAATGAGAATTCCTGTTTCATTTTGGTGGGTTTAATATAGGCACCAGGGCAAAATAAAGTCAAAATGAAACAGAGGAGCTCATTGCCACAGAAAGATCTAGAAACTGAGAATATGAAAAAGTTTGAAGAACAATTAATTATCTGCTAAACACAATAGTCTAAATATAATCTTTGGCTCAGAAAGTCTGTAATTGCCAAGCACTGGCAACTCATGGGACATCCAACAGATAATTCAAGATTTTCTGTGGTTTGTTTTTGGATTTTTTTTTTCATAGTCCAGGTTTGTTTAATCATTTTAAAGAAATCAAAGCAAAAATAATGAATGCAGACTTCTAAAGAGCACAATTTTAGGAAATGAATAAATATTGCTGATTTCACTAAATTAGCTGACACAGAAAGTAGACAACAAAGGACTGAGGCACAGAAATAAACTATGGTTGACAGATGCAGAAGTGAATGAAAGGCAGTAGTGAATATGGCTGATATTGCTGTGATGCCACTGGGGATTGCATAAGATAAAACTTCTTCAGAACATAGTAAATAAAATGAATGTATCTTACCAGCTTTGTGGTGTCTTTCAGAATTCAGTTTTGGAGTGAGCATGTGGTAATTGACATAAAGCATGGTTTGTTCTATATTGGTTTGTAGTTCCTAGAAGTTTAAAACCACAATTCTCTTTAGTATTCCACAAAAGCTGATTCTATAAACCACTGATACGGTTTCACAGGTATCTGCATTTCTTCACATGCCTCCGGTGAATTGTAGGATGTATTAGAGAGAAAAGAGAAATAATACTAAGGACTACAGCTGCAGCACCTTTTGTACAAGTGCTCAGTTACACAATCTGAGTTGTGGCTATGTCCCAGATATCCTGCCTTTTCTTCTTCTGTTAGCTTTGGTTGAGACCACTTATGAATCAAATATTTCTGTAGGTAGGTGCCTGTTTGGTCAAATATGGAGCCCCTACCTGTCTGCGCTGTAACAGTTAAATTACTGAGTGCTCCAATCAGAGATGCAATACAAAGAAAAACCTTAATAATTTTCAAGTTATAGCTAACTTTGGGTTAGTCTTGGTGGCTATATAAGATTATTTTCCAGAGGAAGAGGATCAAGAATTTATTTTTATTTTTAAAAATAATTGGCAGGGCATTTTAATGGGGTCTTTTAGTACTTCAGAAGGTTGAGCTCTACTGGCCAACATCTCCCAAGTAAACAAATATAACAATAAGTTTTACTTCAAAAACCTTAAAAAGGTAAGACTGTTACTCAGGAAATATACACACAGTTGACATTAACCTTGATAGGAAACTTAGGAAAACTTGTGTACATTTTTTAAAATACCTTGAAAAATTTGAACATTTTTGTTTCCCTTTATTTCTAGACATAAATTTAAACCATACACAATTAGAGGTATAAGCGAATAAATATGTCTTAAGGGATTACTAGATGAGAAAATCTTGTTCCATATTAGAAAATACATACAGAAAACCAGAATGCACAGCTCTAACTAGATCATTCTATTTATCTCCTCGTGAGGAAAAGATGTCACATAAAATCTTTCAAATACTTTTTAAGGTCCAAAATTCAGGAAAGACTATAATTTGTCCTGACCTCTTCCCACTGGTAAATTGAGGTCCTAACCACTAGGCTAAACAGCTATGAACATATTATATTCCTAAAAATCGTGTTTCAATGGCATGCAATGATATTAGCAAAGTACTTGATGCTGTGTAATTACAAGCAAACACAGAAATAGATCAAATAAGAAGTTGAGCTTAAAACACAGGAATTAAATAGAGAAGTAGAAATGTTGTTTTACTTCTGAATAAAAATGTGTAAAGTTCTCAAGTATATTGAATAACCTCCCAAGTTTCTAGCTATTGAAACTTAACATCACATTAAAATTTGAAATAATATACCAAATATGCAGATTAATACAGTCAATAGTATCTCTGAGTTGCAGGTCTATATTAAGTTACTATACAAAAATAATATATTACTTNTAACTGACACACAAGCCTTCAGCTTTGAGGTCACAACTGTAGCGAATCTGAAACCTTCACTTATGAAAGGCTACAATATCTACATCAAACAATCCCATCCAAGAGCAATGGTAAACACATGGCAATGTGTGATTTTGCGCTTTCTCACTGCTTCCAGAATTGCAAGCACCTCACCAAACTCAGTAGTTAACCCTCTGTTGCAGAAAGAAGTATGAGATTCTTTACACATTACTTTTGGCACCAGATGAAAAAGGTATAGGGAAAAAACCAAATTGCAATACATTACTAAATAAAATCCCCCATACCTCCACATTTATTCACTAATGTTAGGATTGCCTTCATCTAAGCAATTGGTAAACCAGAATAAACTGGTTATGTAATATTGTAGGACTTTCATCGGCTTGTTTGGCAGTATTTAAAATTGCTTTTGAGGTTACCACCAGTAAGATGAAACAAACTTCAAAAAAATATAAGGCAAATCAAGTGGTTCTTTTTATTTTGGTGAAGGCATTACATCCCCCTGTCGTCACAGATTTTTTTTACTCCTTTTCACTTTCTCAAGTGCACTTCAAGTATTTAGATAGCTGAAGCTTCTGCTATTTTATGTTGATTTTAAATTTTTCCATGACGTCTGTCTGTAAGAGATATAAGACTGACATGATTGTGCTGGATGACCACCATGGGAATGTAGTACACTGAGTGCACAGAAAACATTATCGCAGAGAGCAGAACATCCGTGCTTCTTTCTGGCTGTAACCAACAAGGTAATATGCAGTGTAGATTTTTTTTTTCTCAATATACCATGCATCAAGCAGTGGCATGATCTGCAAATGGATCATTAACATGAAATAAATCTCTGTGTATCTTTATCTATCTAAATCTCTATGTACTGTTTTTAGCTAGCTGGAAGGTAATAGCCAGTAGCCTTTTCCTACATTTGATGCACTGACAGATTTGTCTGTATACTTTAGTTTCAATCTGTCTTAGAAAAAACGCTCAAAACCCAAGCCAGATCAACTGCTAATGTCTCTCTCATTTTCTTTCCCTCCTCTCAGTTACAAAAGGATGCCTATTATTCTCCACAGAACAATTGCATGTGAGTTTGATTAAGAGCTGAATTTTGGCAGGATTGTTCCATCATTGTTTCATGCTGCTCCACTTGATGACTTGCAGTGGCAGAATTAGCTCATCATGCTTGTAGCTGTTGAGGAGCTGGGAATACTGTCAAACAGCATCTCTGGTGGCTGAATCTGAGCCACTCAGGACCTCCAAAAGGAAGTGGTGTGTGGTGGTAGGAGAGTCACTATGCAGGGGACAAAGGCCCTCACCTGCTGACCACTTGTCACCTGGGGAGGTTTGCGTCTTGCTGGGAGCTTGCATTCATGACTTCCCTGAGAGACAACCAATGCCTAATCCAGCCGAATGGTTCTTCAGTACTTCCACCTAAGCACCAATAATATAGACAGTGGTGAGCTGGGAATTGCCAAATGTGTGTAAAGGGCTCTGTGGACAGTGTTCAACAGCACACACCTTGTGTTTGACTCCTGCCAGTGAGGAGAAAGGGCATTAGGAGGACTCAGCAGACCTTATGACTCAACAATAGTTTGCACAACTAGGGTTCGAGAAGGGCTTCAGGTTCTACAACCACAGGACTCTCTTAAAGGATCACCACCTGCTTGCAGCAGACTGGATCCATTTTGATCTAGTCAAGTGGGGCATCTTTCCCACACAGACTGCACAAACTGGTGAAGAGAATCGCCTCAAAAATCAAGTGTGGCAGTTTTAGGTGGGCTAGGCAAAATAAAAGCTTGGAATGATGGGGAGAAAAGGAGACTCAGTGATCAAGTGTAAGCATCCTTCAGGGCACTACAGACACAGGGCTCATGACACCAGGTTGCACTTATGCCAGTGATATAAAATCTCTGGGGCTGGGCCAAAGCTTTAAGCTCCTCTTGTTCCTCATGCTGTGTGCATTGTTGTTAGAAACACTTCAGGTGGGGCACTTTGTAGCCAACACCTCACGAAGTAGGTGATAAATGATAAAGAAGTAAACTTGTGGATTTTTTTTTTTTTGTGATTCCACAAGAGGATTTTATCACCGCTTGTGAAGTCATTGCGGGAGACCCTCCTTCATAACTAGCTCTATAGCCTGTGAGAGGTGTTAAATCACATATATGGTAGAGTCACATGCATATCTTTTTCCATATGAACAAAGACATCATAACAATTATAAATGTCAAGGTCTTTACTGTGGACTCTGAACTACTGGACTCTTGAGTACACTGCTTCTGCTGTTTAATTTTCTCCTTTTGGTATAAAACAGTATTATAGCAGATATAATTTCAGTGCTCTGGTCACCAAGCTGCAAAGTTATTGTCTCTCTTTTTTTTTAAATTTGCTCTAGTATATACTCACATTATTAATATATTCATTTGCTTTTATTAAAACTGCTCAGAAATAAAGCAGAAAAGAGGCTACTTAAAAATTATTTTAGTCAATAAAAATATTATCTTTAATGAAAATATTAAAAAAAATACATTCAGTTTAGTTTCTCCTCTTTACTAATTTCATGAAATATAAATCAGACTTTTGGTGATGGTGAATTTATCCTAAGAGATCGAAATGGAAGTTAGCCTTCTCCTCCAGTTTAAGAGCTTAAGTTTTATTACTGATTAAATAAAAAAATCTCAGAGTCAGAAATCTCAAAAATAACTATTTACATATATATATATACTTATGTATTTATTTGAAGCTTCTAGTTTTTGTCTCTTTTATTATACTTAGATATCTTAGTAGAGTGTAGGTATGATTCCTTCCTACACATGCCTTTTGATTCAGTTTCCTGTTCACACACTGATTCATGGATTGATTAATCACACCTTCTCTTTTGATACTTTGTTCTCACAGACGATCCTCATTTTTTGATACTTCTGTCTGTATTTGACATATATCAAGCACAGCTCTTAGTGGATTTTAGCAGATTTATCTTTTCCCATTTATCAGCTCTGAAAAGCATCAGTCCTAGTGTAACATGATGTCCTTTATAAGAGGCTATCCTATCCTTAACTGCTGTCTTTACTTTCTAGTACATCTTTGCAATAGTCCTTTTCCTAAATTTCTCAGTACAAGCTACTTCAATCCAATACATCTGAGTCTGTTACACATCGACTTTTAGAAGCATAACGTGATCAAACCAGAGCTTTGAAAAAGCTGCCAGGTCTTTCATCTAGTTCTTAGCTCACAAAAGTGTGAAGTCTCTCTCCACTCCCTGTAGTGGCTGAGTAAAAAAGTTCCTTGTCGTGTTGTTTCACACGATCATCTGCTCAAGGCAAAATTGTGTTTCGCAGAAGTGACAAAGCAAACAAGGCTGTGAACAAAATAACTACAACCCACTCCAAATCCAGCTGTTCTCAATGCTCCTTGAATGTTCTTCCTTTAAAAAAACAACAACCAAAAGAAACAAAAATTCCTACCACAGCTAAAGAACTCAAAATTAATGAATTTCAGCACCTCCTATTGCTAACATTTTGTCAAAGGCCAGAAAATTGTACAGTACTGTGCCAGCAATATTTTTTTTGCAGTGTGATGAAACAGTTTCTAGAATGTTATATGCAAATGACCTTCATAGTTTGTCTTCTTCATTGAAGTAAGATAAGATTGATGTTAGCTCTCTCTTGTAATCAATGACAAAATAATCCGAATGAAGAGGACTAGCTTCTTCATCACCTTATATATGCTATAGTTTTTTTTTTTAAATATCATTAGCCTTTTAAATAAATAGACATAGAATTTAATTGAAATGTACATTCAGATGAACTTTTGTTAGCATGAAATTTTCAATAAAGTTTCTTAGACATCTTGAAATCTGGGAAGTGGAATTGAGGAAAATGAAAATATCATATGCTATTCACTTTATGACAATAATTCTTCAGTTCATTTCCATAAAGCTGGCACTGGATTCAGAAAACATTTCAGCTTCAATCAGTTAATGTAAAGTTCTCTTATACCTAAAGACTACTTTCAGGCAAAATGTTGGTCTTTTAGTTCTTTAGGGCAAATTGGATGGAGCCTGGATAATAAAAATATGTATGTCAGAATATTTTTTAATATCTATTTCATAATTTATAGAATGAGAATGAGAACTATTGAATTCTTATTCCAAAGCTATATTTTCCCCTTTCAATGTGATGGTGATATTGTCTATAATTTTTTCAACTTTTATAGATAATTGATATATGTAATTTATTTATTGTGCAGATATGAAAACCCTTTTTATTAACTTAGAACAATTTGGTGCTATTGTGATCAAGTGAACTTTTTAAAATTTTCTTTTGCACATGTGATGTGCTGAATCATTGAATAAAAAAACAGTGAATGAAGAAAGACACATTTCCAGTTGGTTTCATTGCCATCTTTCTTTATCAGGGTACAGTGTAGTCCCTATAAATACACAAGCTTCGTAGAAAATGGTGCAGGATGTGGAACTAAATGTTAGGTAGTCTATGACACATCTACCAAAAATAACAAGCCATTAACAAGCCACTCTACAAAGTGACAAAAGAAATCTCTAGAGAGGCATGTGAATAAAGTTCCAGCATGTGTTGTAAGTACCAATGCATGACAAATACTTAATAGAAAATTCCTTTAACACCTCCACCTCTGATAAACGACAAAAAAGACAATGGTAAACTTAGACAAAGACAAATAATTTATTAAGTGCTTAGAAACTTTTTATAGAAGAAAGTGCCATCAAAGATTTTCTACAGGTGATTTTTTCTTTAAAGAGAGCTTCTTGCCAAGACCAAAGGGGAGAGGCCTAAAAATCCATTGTAAAAGTTGACCACAATCTCTCGTTTTATGAAAATATTGTCCCAGTATTATAAGGAAAATTTTTACTCCCATTACAGAAGTTTCTCAACTGTGAATTATTTACTTGTGAATTCCCATTTAGAAGCAATTTATTCTAGTCTAGCTCTTAGAAGACTATTCTATATATTTTTGTTCTACTCAGAAGAAACTAGTTTTAGTATTGAAAAAGCAGTATCACTCCTTAAAAAGATTTGTCCTCTTATTTTCTTTCCCAAATGAAACAATTGCATTTACTCACCTTTATATCCAAACAATTTTGTTCCATTTTTATAATAAAGTATTCTTATTGCCTTCCTTTTTATATCCTGTAATAGATAACACAATGATGTGATAAAAAATGCACTCTCTAATTCCAAGTTGTGTTTGGATAATGTTTTAATAGCACAGATAGGTATTGAAGATTGTACAGAACAGTACCATCAAAAAAGCATAGCTGTATTCCCAGAGCAAGAATATATCATTAATCCACACATGGATGCATCCAAAGGCTGTTCAAACTTAATAACTCCTGCTCAACAGAGAATAGAGAAGGTTGTTACCCTCAATTCATTTACAAGGAATGTTTAGTGGAAAGTTCAAGGTCATCTCCAAACAATCTTGCACTGTAAGTACAAGGAAATGTTTCCACTACAAGCAATACGGGAGTTTTGTCCTAGATCACATCTCTGTACAGCTCTGCAAGTACTGTGTAGATGTAGAGGCAGATGTAGGTGCTTGTTCACTCTGAGGTGATCACTGTCTATGTGTCCGTTTCTACCTGCATTTGTGCAGACAAGAAGCCTTATAAGCCACTCTTCTGAGAACCTAAGCTAAAGCTTTGGTTTTAAATTATATTTTTATAGATAAAAATAAAAAAGTGAAGTGTTTCCATGTTTTTTCAGTGCATATGCCTTCATTTCACACAGTACATTTAAATATATATGGACTATTGCCTTTATTTAGAATAGACATTTTTCTCCCTTCTTTCCAGAAACTACTGAATAATTTCCAAATAATACATTAAAAATCTATTCAATGCTTTCTCAAAAAGAATAGAAGTTAATAATTATTTTTACATGTTACAAACGATTAATGGTATTTGAAATACTGATATATATTGTCTTTGTATATAAGATTAATTGAAAAATTATGTTGGTAAGGTACTGCTCTCAGAATCTTCAGATAAATATATACTAAAACACTAAACCCTAACAGCAGTTCAGCACACATTCATGGGCATACATGCACCCTGCTGCCATTCTGCTGAATCCTCTAAGCACAGGAATTGAAAGAATACAGAAACATAGAATCATTGAATCATTGAGGTCAGAAAAGACCTACAAGGTCACAGAGTCCAGCCATGGCAACAAACCATACAGCACCATGGCAACTAGGCCATAGTCTAAGTACCATCTCCAGTCATTTTTTTAACATTTCCAGGGATGGTGACTCCATCCACTCACAGGGAAGTCTTTTTCAATGCTTAATAACCCTTTCCATGAAGAAATTGTTCCTGACGTCCAGCCTGAACCTCCCCTGGCACAGCTTGAGACCATGTCCTCTTGTCCTGGACACAGCACTTGAGGTGTGGCCTCACCAGTGCAGAGTGTAGATGAACAATTCCCTGGTCATGCTGGCCACACTATTGCTGATCCAAGCCAGGATGGCCTTGGCCTTCTTGGCCACCTGGGCACATGCTGGCTCATGTTGAGTCAGTGTTCACCAGCATTCCTGGTCCCCCTCCTCTGGGCAGCTTTCCAGCCACTCTGTCCCCAGCTTGTGGCACTGCATGAGGTTATTGTGACCTAAGGACAGGGCCTGGCACTTTGCCTTGTTGGCCCTCATACTGTTGGCCTCAGCTCTCTGATCCAGCCTGTCCAGATCCCTCTGCAGAGCCCTCCTACCCTGCAGCAGATCAGTGCTCCTGTCCAACTTAGACTCTTCTGTGAACTGACTGAGGATGCCCTCCATCCCCTCATCCAAACAACTGATAAAGTTATGGAACAGGTCTGGCCCCAATACTGAGCCTTGGGGACCCCACTAGTGACTGACTACCAACTGGCTGTGTCATCATTTACCACCACTCTCTAGGCCCAGCCTCCAGCCAGTATCTAACCCAACAAAGAGTGCACCTGTTCAGGCCATTGGCTCCCATTTTCTCCAGGGGAATGCTGTTGGAGACAGTATCAAAGCATTTACTGAAGTCCAGGTAGACTAAATCCATAACCTTTCCCTCATCCACTAGAGGGATCACCTGGTCATAAAAGGAAATCAGGTCGGTCATAAAAAGAAATCAGGTTGGTCAAGCAGGACCTGCTTTTCCTAAACCCATACTGGCTGGGTCAAATCCTCTGGTTGTCCTAAAAACATCAGGTGCATAAAATCCAAGAAATTTCCATCCTAACAGATTTCACATGGATGCATCAGTGCTATTTTAATGACTCCCATCCACCAGTCTTAACACTTTACTAAGCACAAAAACATAGGTTCCTGGTGTACCAAGAAATTATTCTGAATGCAGTCAGCCTAGACTCTCTTTGTCTCATTCCTGTTATGCATTGAGAGCAGTCTTTTCTCACAAATATTGCCGTTTACTCCAAGGTTTATACTAGTAAACACTTTAATAGTGAGGATCTTGCAAGTATTAAACCAGAATGGTTTTGAACAGAATTTGCCCTGAAAATGCACAACCACCAAATCAGGCCCCTGCTGCCCTGGTCTGGCTGTGACCAGAACTGGGGTCCAGAATGCTCCCTTTGATCCAGTGTGTCCTAGCCTTGGCTAGTGGCCTACCAGTGCCTCCTGGGACTCAACCTCCCTCACAGTGACAGACACGTGTGGATATGTTCCCACTAAAGGGTTAAATCTGTCATTTGTTTATCACTTTCTAACTCTCATGGTTGGTACCACTTGCCAGTGGCTTCATTGGCCATGTAGTCCCAGATCAACCTTTTATTTTTGTCTATATCTAAAGGCAATTAGTGGTCATTTGGGTGGATCAAGCTAAGGATTCATTTTCTCTCAGTGGTGCATCTGAGTAGGTGTCAGCCTGTGACACACATGACACTACATGTTCATTACTGAGGAGATGGATGACTGTAATCTGCACTACTATGAAACTCGTGGTCATTATGTCTTAACTGACCAATTATAACTGGATCAGCGGTATCAAGTGGGCTTACCGAAAGGAAGCAAGTTAAATGCTGTTTTTCAAAACACTATTTTCTGCAAGGTCCAAAAAATTTCCAAGGAAAGTACACAGGGCTTGTACTTTTACACTTCGAATTTTCGTGTCCTGCACAGGACATCCAACTTTCCACCCATTAGAGAAACAAAAAAATACCTTTCATTAGTGCTACCAGTTAATAGTTTTCATTCAGTCCCTAAGGTATAGTCTGACATGTAATTTTAATGGAATATATTGATCATGACAAATTTTAGTTGTGAGATGCAATCTCCACAGAAATGGTTTCTTTCTTCCTGTCACCTCCCCCTGGAAAAAAAGAAAAAAGTTAATATGTCCACTCAAAACTTAAGCTTTCCTGCTTAATTAAGTAGGAAAACTCATACACTGCATTTATACTCTCAGATGGATTTTATGAAAACTTTCACTTTCAGGAACTTAATTCTTTTATGCAAATATTTGTTGTAGAAGAGGGGAAAAAAACTTTACGTAAGATTCTCCTTCAGAGATTCAGATTCTCCTTCAAAGATTTGGTCTCAGAGCAGATTAATAGTCTGCAGTTTTAAAACATTGTCTTTACAGGTAAGACACTGTATTATCTAGCTAATATATATAATTAAAACGAGGAAAGAGAAAATTGGAATAGATTTGAGGATATTCTTTGTTTAAAAGGGAGACAAACTGTATTAGCTACATTGCTGTCACTCTTAAGGAAATCTTGAGAAAGGTATTGCCATTAGTTGACTCCAGGGTTTTGCTAAACTGAATTTATTTGCAAAATATAAAAAGTATTAAAATGGTTTTAAGACATAATCATATTTACAGTCTTGCAAAGATTTTTCACTATCCAAATTATCTATATAAGTAATTTAAAAATAGATGTACTAGACCTAAACTAATCTAAACCTAAAAGAAATCATTATCCAAGAGGGAAAACTTGAAAGGAAAAAAAAGAACATACTTACTAACATTCTCTCTGTATGTAAAGTAACATGACTGCTGAAATCTTATTCTGTTGGACATAATCAATTAAATGAACAAGTCTTAACAGCCTGCTGAGAAATGATAATACCACCCTCCAATGCAGGAGCTCTTGTCCTTTATAACATTGGATTAATCAACTATAATTACATTTTTTAAAGGAACATTTTAAATTTATGTCTAGAGGGATCCATAGATTTTTTGGAATAAACAATGGATAACTTTTATCTTACTTAAAAATTTACCTCATTAAACTTTTTTTTCCTGTCTTTTTCTTTGCTCACTGTGGCTCAAAATCAGATTTCAGTTTTTTAAGTCACGAGTTGAACCTATAAACATTCCTGAATGTTGGATAAATGCCAAAATTTCTATTTCCTTCTAGATGCCCACTGATATTTAGAATGGCTTTAATTTTTTTTGTAATGCCTTAGTTCACTGATTTTTTAATGCAAAAGTTATTAAATAATAGCCCTAGTGTCCTCTTTTTTTGCAAATAATATCATTTTCACCTGTAAGCTATTATTTTGTGCATTTTCTGTTTGGAAGGTATCTCTCTTAAAGGACCTGCTTAGTAATGTAAGTACCTGCAACAACAAAAAAAATTATGTTTTCTTTGGCAACAAAAAAAACCCCAAAAAACAACAACAAAATGAAAAAAAAGCCCCAAACAAACAAACAAAATCACCCAAAACCCCAACCAAACCAAACCAAATAGAAAAAACTCAGTTGCTGATCAAAAGGTGAAAAAGGAAGGCTTTTAAGGACAGAAAAATTCTAGGCATCCATGAAAATACTGGGGAAAAATACTCCTTTTAGATTCCCACTCATCCAGGGCAGTGTAGTCTCTTCACAGTCTATCATCCTGATAACTTTTTCTTCTTTCTTTCTGTTTAAAAAGTGCCTCTCGTAGTCATTTTCTCCTTCCTAATTTAAAATCAGAAATGCTTCTAGCTCTTTGGAATATGTTAGAGCTACAAGCTTCTCTCTGATCAGCTGACAGCATCATAGCCTGGAACTTAGGAAACTGCTCTTACGATAATAATAAGAGACTAAGAGAATGTGCTGCTTGCTCTGACTCAGACTGTTCTGGTAACGTGACCTTTTATCTTGGAAGCATTCAAAAGAGAAAATGAGATAACAGATTTCAGTACCATAAGCCTCTGGTAAAAACGAGGCCTTTTTCTTGAGACAAAAAGTCTTGAGGACATAGTAGCAAGATGTTTTCTGTTAGAACTAGAGTTGGAGAAAAATGAAACCGAGCATCATGCAGAGACAGGAATCAGAGTGCACAAGCATACAAGCCAATTTCTTGTTCACAGCCTTATCGGACTCATGCTAGCCACTTGCCACCTGGATGTCTTGGGGCTGTGCAGCAGCAGAGCACAATTCCATACTGCTGGCTGCAGAGGGAGAGCTGAACACTCTGCCCATTAGAGAGGAGGAAGAGTGAATTGGTTATCCAAAAGAGAGGAAAAAACTCTAGAATCTGGCAGTTATGTTTCTGTCTGTAAGCACTGATATCTACGACCCAACCTGGATATCCTGTTCTGCAAATGTGTGTTACGATGAATTAGGTTTAGGTAGTGATTACAGTGAAGTAATTGCTAGCAGTGAAAACTGGTGTCTATAGGAGAGATTGAGAGATCAGGCCATACTTTCTTGCTTTATTGCAGAATCAAGACTGAAAATCTGTAACATATACACAGACTGTAGAAAAATATGTATGAAAAGTACAGATTTATTTTTTTAACCTAAAGGTAAACTTCTCTGGAAATTATAAAACGTAGTAGAATGAGTTGTCATGGAATACTGTGGAATATTGTCATAGAATATTACACAGTTTAATTATGTTCTGGACATAATTAAACTGTGTAATGAAATTATGAGTGGTTTTGGTTTTTTTTTAAAGTATAACACTTATTAAAATTATACTGTAAATTAAGACTAGGGGGCAGAATAAAACTTGGAGTAAAGAGACAAGGTCTTTGCTGGTGTCAAGGGGTCTATCTGTGCCTTGGTTCCCCAGCAAACAAGCTCATGCAGTTCCTGACTCTCTGTTCATTCACCTGTGGAGTGATCATCAGCAGAAGCAAAGGAATCTTGAACTACGAAGATCTTGTGAGTTTCTTGAAAATTACTGTTTTCTACAAGACAATACTGAAGCTTCTTCCACTTCATAGCAGGCCACTTATCCCATGCAAAACTTGGAAACAGACATAAAATTTTCACTCTCTCACTCAGTAATTAGGGAGCAAGAGAAGTAATTGGCTTAACTCAAGGAATGAGAAAGAAGAGATGCCAATTAAAGAATGTGAGAAGGAACCAAATTAAGGATTGTATGGAAGTGTTTAATGGACTTATAAGAGCAGAAATAAAGAGGAAGCCTGTAGGAAGCAGGCTTTGTTAGCTCTAATTAAGAAGCAACTTCTCTGAAAAATATTTTGTTGCAGACGTCAAATAATATTTCATTCCTTTGAGTCCATTGTTTTCAATAGCAGTCTGTAATATAAGGTATTAATTTTACCAACAATACTGTAAGATGACATACTACTTGCTTGCACTTCACATTTTGTAAATGCACCCTGAAATGGTCCTTGCACCATACTTGGGGGCAGAGAGGAAAAGTAAAGGAGAGAGATTTGTCCTTCAGGAATTTTGATATTTGGGTAATTCCACTAATTCTGAATGTATGTAGTTAAACATAAATGCAGTTTGGGTTATCCTACGCATCTGAGAATCAAAATGGATTATTTGATTCTCGATTGCATGGCACTTAGCTAGCTCACTGGGAAGGGTAAAAAAATGAAATACCATACCTGTATCAATTGTCTGCTCTCGACAATGGTATCAAACACAATACACAGAGTTCTGTGAACTCTGATAATTTTATCTGAGGTGGTCTTTTTATTGGCACTGAAATATGTGTAGTACAGAGGCCATGCAATTAACTGTTATTTTGTTATGCATTAAAAATGCTCTTAGGAAGTGGTGTTGATAACTATTGTTATATGAAACACTAACAATCAGGTTTATTGTATTTATTTTTCATTTTAGAAGGTTTGATTTTTGGTCTCACAGCATAATACGATTTTTGAAAACATGCATTTGAGGCCATTTTTCCAGATGTATATTTTGACATTTTCGTAACAATCTGTATTGGAACAAGGGGCTGTGTTTGGTGAAAACAGTCATAAAAGCTTAAATAATGAAGCTTTAGCCGACTGTGGATTTGGATCTCATCTCATACATAAGGTGCTGACCTAATTTAGGCCAAGTATGATTTCTCTGGCTTTGTCTTATCCAGATGGAGTTGTCTACAGCTTTGTGTTTTCAAGTCTGCCATTGAGAGTCTATTACTGTGATTAGAATTTATAGCATCTTCACATAGCTATTACTGCTTAGAATAGGTGTGAAAATATTGCATATATTCCTAATTTTTTTAATATGTTACCCTTTTCTATCAGTTAAAGATCTAATCTTGATTCCCTCTTCTCTATTTCTCTTCCATCTTTAATAATACAAATTGTGAAAAAAATATATCAGAAAGGAAATTGCTCTTGCAGAAGACTAATAAACATGTCAGCTGCGTTATATGGAAACTGTGTTTATCTGGAGCTGAAACAAAATATTATCATAAGAGAAAATCTGAGCACATCTTCTGTGCCTTTCATTTTTACCTTTGGTAGGAAAAAGCATTTCATACTGTTATTTAAACTTTTTAGTTTCAAAAGAAAAAAGAAATCTATCAACATTTCCTAATAGAAATGTATGTGTTAGTTGCCAAAAGTTATTTGAGAGACCTGTTCTTTATATATATTAATTCAGGACTTATTTACTTTGAATATTATTGGTCATGAATTGCAATAGATCAAAATCACATCATACCATTTTTAAACTTAATTGCTTCCAAACCTATTGAACCGTTCTTTTAAAAAACATGTGAAATTAGTGTCTTACTTCAGTTTTATTACATTTTCTGTGTGTCTTTTTCCTTTAAGGAACTTTTTCAAAAGCTACATTTGCAAAGATTCATGCTGGGACATTATTCCTATAAAATGCCACCTACTTACTATTTTCTGACTGTGTGACAGCTGAAGCCCGCTGAATAAGTGAACTTTGGCAGGAGACAGAGTACAGGGAAAAAAGTAACTAACGAATATCACATATGTAGTCACACAATATATACAATATTGCAACTTTCTCTTTCTGGAGAAAGAAAAGTTGGTGAAGTAAAGTCTGAAGAGAGACAATAGAAGATGACAAATGAGGTAAAGTCTTTTTTTAGGAAAAGACAGATTTTCAGCATTTCAAACCAGAAGTAGGCAAGATTAAAAGTAAAACAACACATAACAAAAAAACAGCACATAAAAAAACATCTAAGGTACCCTCATTGTCACAGAGTCAGCAATACAACTGGTAGTACCCTGTATATCTAAGTGCTCCTGACTTGCCATACACAGCAGCATATTACACATTTCTTCTAGCTTCTGTTCTACCCCTTGCTAGAAATTTCCTACCAAATATTTAGATATACTTTAATCCCAGTCCCCATTTTCATTGCTGAAGATGTCAGTATTCATACACAAGTTAGATCAATCCAAAATCCATTGATTATTTATTCACCTTGTTAAAAATAAAATGGGTTTGGGTTCATTTTAAAAGTGGGTTCATTTCTCATTTTAATATGAGAACAGAATTTTGTTTTTTGACATCATGTTATCCATCTGTAATACATACACAACTGTAATTTTATGGTGTTATTTGTATGATCCTAGGATACATGTTGTATAATCTATTGCATTTTGTTAGACACCATGTCTTTTATTGCTGTGCCCTCTTATTTTGAGCACTGAAACTCCTCTAAACATATTTCTGCATCTGTAAATTGTGACCATGGAAATGTTGTGACAAGTTTGGTTTCCAGCACCTTGATGCCCACTGTATGATGTTTACCATGAGGAACTTTACTGCCACTGATGTCTGTGGAGCACACATCATGCAATGTATATTCTCCCCTCATAAAAAATGGAAGTTCCCCACACAGGCTATGGTGTATGATAAAAGCTTACAGAATTTAGGCATTACACTAAGCTTTTAGCAAAAGAAAAAAAAATCCTTATAACTTACTATAAAAATGATGTGTGATTCGTTAAGCCTCTGAGGCACACACAAATCCAAGGTGTGAGAGTGCTTGTAAAAGTATCACTTCATGATTGCATCGTGTTTAGGTTTTTCTTCAGATATGTGTTTTCATCCACTCTTATAGATATGACACTGTTCTAGAGACATCTTTGATCTCACTATAGTCAGTCTCACTTCTCATATTGTTATAAGCAGAGGAACAGAAGAAACTTTCTGAAGTTTGAATGCAGTCATCTGCATTTTCTGGTAACATGTTGACAACCTTTTCTAAAAACTGCTCCCAAATCGTGGTGCTTTCCCCCTTCTCAAGCTCCCACACATATTCCTTTGCAGGCACAATGGGGTGGCATTATATGAATTAGTCCCACCTATGGCAGGTGGTGAGATGCATGAAGCAATTTGTTCTAGCTAAAATCAGAGATTTGAAAGTCAGTCCACAATAGCTTTACTTATGATTTAATTATGTCCTTTTCTCTCTTGCATGATCAGCTCTCCTCTCCTCTTATTTACCTCCTGCTAGTCACTTAGAACTAACTGCCTGATTTTAACTGCTTCTTTTTTTGCATTAAGGACAACTTTTATTCATGTGTTTTCTGCTACCCCCCATTATTGCTCCCAACTGTGGGTGGCAGCTGGTTTTTAACAGTTTTTAAGGTGCTGAAATTGTCACTAGATAATGCGTTTTGTACATCATACACTATAATTTTTCACTAATTCAATTTCTATGTTCTCCACACACATTTTTCTATTTACTTTTCCTTTACTCCATGAAAAGAAAACCCAGGCTACAAATTTTCTCAGGAGGCAAAGCTGTGCAAATGAGTGATAGTCATGTGGCACATATTTCCCTTAAAATGTAACTATGAAAATTTAAATGTTCCTTATGTTATGATAATAAATCAATTATTTCCTTAATATTTACATATGTTGCTTTTTTTACTTTAAAATAGACACTTAAATTGCATATATAAAATTAAATTTTTATAAATTTTGAAAAATGCTAGTTATTTTAATCCATTAAATGACATTTTTCTGACATTTTCTTATAGACAACAGTAACACTAGCCACACATCTAGTATATGACATTGGAACTCTCTTAAGAAAAAAAAGTGTGCAGCTCTGTGGAAAAATACCAGTAATGAGAGTTCATTCAGGCTAGAAAAATAAAGATATTACATTGTCAGCCATAATTCAGATGAGGGCCACATCAAAACCTCTACTTGCTAGCACCAGCAGCCTTTGAAATACAACCTGGAACATTTAACAAATTTGAAATGTAAAAAGGACACAAATAGGGGATTAAAATCCAGTGTATATTGGGAAATACAGAAAATTATTTTGACAATGTAGTCCTTCAAAAAAAACCACTCTAAAATTTAACAACAAAATGAGTAAGAAGTAGCTAGAAAGCAGAATACAAAGTAACATACTAAAACTCACTCTAGATTTTTATATAAGGCAACTCTGACTTTATGATTTTTCCATTTTGCATCTGCTTTTTCTTTCTTTCACTTGGATAGAAACACCCTTTTGCTTCCATTTGCCTTTCAATAATTGCAAATTTATTTTAATTGTCTTTTAATATAGCTATTCTATGTATGGGTTAGCTAGTTAACTGCCAGATTAAGTACTCTTCTATGGATTGTGTCTGTTACTTTGGAGTCAATACAATACTGTCTGTTGATATTGTTCATAAAAGCATTTCAAACAGTATAGTTATATAAAGTGTTTTTCACTATATTTTAAAAAATATTTTCATGAAAGTCAAGTAGAATGAGCTGAGTGCCCAGATGAAAGACTGAGCATAACAAAAATATTAAGAACTGGAATGATCATGATGCCTTCCTCTATGTCATTAAGGAAGACATTAAATAACACTGCTTCCAATATTGACCCTGGAGGGACACCACTTGTCACTGATGTCCATCGCAACTCAGCCTTTCACCACTACCCCTTGGATGCAACTGTTCAACCACATTTTTATTCATCTAACAGTCCACTCATCGCATCCATCTTTCTCCAACTTAGAGAGAAGGATGTTGTGGAGTACCTTATCAAAGGCTTTACAAATGTCCAGATAAATGACGTCAGTAACTTTTCTCTTTTCCACTGATGCAGTCACTTCATCATAGAAGGCCACTGGTTTGGTCAGGAAAGATTTGCCCTTGGTGAAGCTGTGCTGGCTATCCTGAATCACTTCCCTGTTCTCCATGTGCTTTAACACAGCTTCTAGGAGGATCTTTTCCATGATCTTCTCAGGCACCGAGGTGAGGCTGACAGGCCAGCAGTTCCTACGGTCCTCCTTTCAACCCTTTCTAAACCTGGGTTCAATGTTTCCCTTTTTCCAGTCACCCAGGACTTTGCCTTACTGCCATGACTTTTCAAATATCATGGAGAGTGTTTCGGCAATGACATCAGCCAATTCCCTCAGGATTCTGGGATGCATCACATCAGGTCCCATAGACTAATGTACATTCAGGTTCCTCAAGGGGTCATGAACCTGATCTTTACTTACAGTGTGAAGGACTTTGTTCCCCAATCTCAATCCTGCTCTCCATCTGCTTGAGAGGTGTGGGAAAACAGGTTTTCATTGAAAACTGAGACAACCATTGTTGAATACCTCAACCTTTTCCTCCTCTTTTGCTACCAGTTTTCCAGCATTGTTTGTCAGGAGGAATGCACTTTCTTTGACCTTCCTTTTCTGGTTAACATACCTGTAAAAGCCCTGCCTGCTACTGTTTGTGTTCCTTCCCAGATTCAGTTCCAGTTATGCCTTGGTCTTCCTTACCCCATCACTACACAGCAGAACTTCATCTGTATGCTCTTCCCAGGTTACCTGTCCTAGTTTCCACTGCCTGTGCATTTGCCTCTTTCCCTTTAGTCTGACTCACAGTTCCCTACTCAGCCAAGTCTGCCTCTTGCCTTCCTTGCCCAGTTTCATCTCCTGGGAGTCGCTAGCTGTTGTGTTCTATGAAAGAATTCCTTAAAGATCTGCCTGCTCTGTTCTGCTCTTGTCCTTGAGGTCAGCCTCCCATGGAAACCCACTATTTCCCTGAAGAGCTATGAGTCTGCTTTCCTAAAGTTCAGGGGCCTAACTTTACTCCATACCTGACCTGTTTTTCTCAGGACTGTGAATTCCACCAGTACATATTCCCTGTAGCCCAGGCTGCCTCCAGTCTTGATGGCTGCAATTAGCTTGCTTATGTTGGTGACCACTAGATCCAGTAAAAGCATCCCCTCTGGTAGGGCTGTCTATTCCCCCATGCATTTCAGGAGTCTCTTGGATTGTCTACAGTTCATTGTGCCAATTTTTCAGCAAATGTCTGGGTGGCTGGAGCCCCCAGCATGACCAGAGCCTGTGATTGGATGCCTCCTGAAGGTGGAGCAAGAAGTCTTCATCCACAGGCTACCCTTGAACACTAAACTATGCAAATCCAATGCTTTGTTCTAGACATAGTTCCTTATCAGCCAAAACTTTCTGAGCTCAGTATAAGCAAGCAAGGATTTAGTACAGAAATTTTGGATGTCATCATACTTGGTACTTGTAAAGATGTTTTATTTTGATTCTTTGACTTTCAATTTGAAATAATATGTAGTCTGTATTTTGTAGAATCCTAGAACAGTTTGGGTTTTCAGTCCATTTGAACCATAACTATAAATGCTTTGTGTTGAAAAATTCTTTAATATTACCTTAGAAACATCTTGACTCTCTGGGGTTTGTTCTTGCAAAAGACAAGCTAAAAGAAACATTGGTAAATTAGTATTAAAACTAGCTTAGGTTCTTCCCAAAACATAAAATTTGAAACAGAGTAAAAAGTCAATCTCTGAGTATGTTTATCTCAACTAAGGTCATGGCTGGCATGATGAAACCATACCAATGAAAATGAAATCTATCTGTATGTTAACACTAGACTTAATGCTGTATTAATTTGAAAATAAGGTGTCTTCTCTTATTTTGTTCACATGCTTGACTTTCATTTGCTAGAACTAACTATTCTGCAATTAAATTTTGTACATTTAAAACTTCATTTATATTTATCCTTTTTCCTGTTCTGCATGTCTAGACATTACATTATCCCATGTCATTAGAGCAGATATCTACTGGAGAAATCAATCAGCTTTTGAAGTCTTGGGACCTAATGCTAAATGTGGATTGTATAGAAACATAAAATACCTTTTTTTTCTAGAAAGGCAAATTTTATATTTTATAGATAAACCTTTGACTTGTACCATGGGGAAGGGCATAATTTTATAGCCAGCATTTGGTTTTCTTGATTGTTCATATCTATGAGTTTTGTAGATATATCACAGGAATTTTTATCAAATATTATTTTTGTTACATCAATCAGAACTGAAATAGTTATTGAAAAAAAAACCAACATATTTTCTAATGGCAGATGTGGAAGACCATGTCTCATGATTCTGCTCCAGCCTGGAAGAATAATTCCTAGAATCTGTATGTTCCAATTCCTAGCTGAGTAACAGAATCAGCTGCTTATTCTTCTTGCTGCTTTCAGGTTTAAAAAAAAAGAATATTAAATTTATTTCCCATTGGGAATTTACATCATAACTATAAATAATACTTGAAAAAATACCAACACAACCTCATTGCCCTTTGTTTTCTATCTTTTACCATTGAATTTATTGAAGTGTCCCTCTGCTACAATATGTGGTTACATTTTGAATTAATTGTATACTTAGCAGGGCATTTATTTTTGAATTTAAGGGAGTTGCTCAAGGTATGTTCTCTAGTCTCTGGGTGATGAAGAAAGGCTGTCATCACAAAAGGCAATTAATCTCATTTTTCTTAGACATTTGCTTTAACTGAAATAATAGGCAAGCTTACAGGCACACCTCCTTTCTTCAGCTGACATACATATTCATTATGAGCAGATTCATTTGTAGATTGGAGTACAGTAGTATTTTATTCCAAAGTCATGTTACAAGGCTTAGTTAATTAAATAATTATTACAAAGCACTTTGAGAACCCTGGAGAGAAGGCATTATAAAAGTATGTGATGTTATTTTAATAGTTTTCCATTCAGCTGACTGGAATGAATTACCTAAGAGCCCTCAGAGTTCTGGGCCTGATTAAGGACTGTTGACTGCATTACAGAAAGTACAGTTTCCACTTCCCTTCTGCTTGGCAACCTCCCAAGTTCTATCTGTCAGCTGGTAAAAAAGAGGACTCTGTAGATTTTTATATATGAGTTTTGAAATGCTAGAAAAAAGATTTTAGAAGAGCAGACATCAGCTAACTTCATCTAATCAGAATCCCTGGGAAGTTGCTATGGAGAGAAAAAGCTGTTTGAGTTTTAATGAAAACAGAGAAAACTGGAGCAAAACAATCTCTTGTGTAGAAAACCTTGAATTTCTGGGAGGGGCTCATGACAACCAGAACAAATTTAATGCAATGAAAATTTATTTAAGAAGAGAAAGAAGGGAAATTTTGACCAGTAAGCCTCACCTCTGTCCCTAGAGAGCACTTGGAGTAATGGAATCAATCTCTTCCTTTAGATGTAAAAAACAGAACAGAAATCAGGAGCAGTCAATGTGAATTTTTCAAGGATGATGCTTATCCAGTCTTCTTTGCTTCTGCAAAGAAATTGCCGTCTTTATGGATGACAGGAGAGTGGTGACTGTGAGACTCCTAGATGCTGGTAGGTCTTGTGGCACCAACTCTCACTGTATTCTTAGTTGGGAGCTGAGGTTTTGAACAGAGCACTGGTTTGGGTGATGAAAAATGGATGTATTGCTAAGCCCAAAGTGTGGGAATCAATGAGATTAAACAGGCAGACACTGGGATCCATCTTGTCCATTATTTTCATTGATGTTGTGGAAAATTACAGACAGCATCCACAGTAAATCTGCAGAAACAGTAAAGCAAAATGACTGACTGACACAATGAAAGAATGATCTGCAGTTCTGAGGGACTTTGATAAACTTGAATACGCATGCATACTGGATGATATACGGGAGTCCACATTTCAAACCACACACTGGACTTCCTTTAGGAGAAACATGGTCAGGAGAACAAAGCTCTCTACCCTGTGCTAATAAGGTTGCATTTGAGATACTTGTGTCCATTTAGAGATAAGTGTTAAGAAACTGCAATGGATCCAATGTGCTGGATTGCTACTGTTCTGGTCAGGGGCCTTGAGCAGATGACCTATAAGGAGGGTTTATTTATTCTGACTAAGAAATGCTAAGGGGTGGTCTAAGAGCAACATACAACTGCTTGAATGGTACTTAAAGCGCTACATATTTTCTGGGATAAACGTTTGATAGTGGCAGAAGATAAAGTAAGGGGCAACAACAGTCTGTCATTGCCTCTTAATAAACTCTCTCACTATGAGTTGCTGGTGAACATCCAACCTACAGGATCAAACCAGAGCTGATCTAAAGTAATAATCTTAAAATGTACAGTCTCATGCCTCCAGTTCCAACTCTTTGTCTCTGCACATTTACTCTTATCAAATATTTTTTGCTAATATAGGTGAAGTCCACATTAGGCTCAGTCTAACTAGATTTCATCTTAGCTGCATAAATCGCATCTTACCATTCTTATCACAATTTTGGCTTTGCTATGACACTGTAGGCTCTTTTAGAGCTGAGTATCCTACACTTTGCTCAGGACAGAATTAACTCAGGAAAAGGAATGAAGAACCAGAAGCATGATACTGCAGCATGGGTGACTAGATGCACAGCTCTGTCCAGCTCCAAGATCTTCACAAGGTAGTACAGAAAATGTGTCCTCTTCCTGTGTTTCTGTGTTTTCCTATAAAAAAGGTTTCTACTCCAAGGAAAATTCCTCACCTGTGTCTACAAGTTGTTGTCTTTGTAGGCATGGATGTCCCTCTGGGAGTGGGGCTGAAAAGCTAAATCTGTTTTCCTTGTTTTTCTGTTGCTGATCAGTGAGCTGTTAGATTTCAATATCCTTCTGACAGATCTGACTCTGCATGAACTGAAATGGATCCTAGATGATTGATTTCAGAGAAAAGGCCCCAAGTGTTTTATTTAGATATGGCCCATTGCTTCTTTTGCTAAAACTGCAGTTTGAAAAGCATCTAAATCCATGGTTCTAAGATTTTTAAAAGCTCTTTCATGAATCAATGCCAAGTGAATTTAGAAAATGTAGCAAACAGCAATGGAAAAAAAAATAATTAAAGAAAAAACACTTCGGAGTCTCCTTCAGAGACCCTCATTCCTTATGCTGAATGCCATAAGAAATAACAAATTAAATAAAAGCTATTCTTAAAGGGTCAAATGTGATGAAAAATCTGAAAGTACTTTATCATTATGAAACCATACAATGTTATCTCATTAAATTGTCAGGGAAGTAAAAATGTCCAATTAAAAGTTCTCAGATCAAACCTTCAATGAGGGGTTTCATAGTACAAAAAGAAAACTGAAAACTCCACCAGTATTTCTCCCTTTTTAATGAGTTATTATATGAGCAAAACCGGTTACGTATTTCAGATTTGTCAATTCAAAAATCAAAATAAACACTAGTATATTATGAATAAAAAAATTCAGAACTTCTTGAAAACTTTTACCAGAAATTGATATGATGCATGTTGATATAATGACATATGCATTTTGGTCAGAGTAATAGGGACTCTTGACCTTGATTTCTGCATTTCTTATTGTTTTGTTTTGTATTTTTTCTATATTTGGATACACTATAATTTTTTATCCAAATTATCAACACACACATACTATTTGGAGAACACAACCAATTTATTAAAAAAACTTCATTAATTTATTTTTTTGTTTGTGAATTTTGTGAGCACGCATAGACATAATGTCTTCAGACAATATATGTATTAATTTAAACTTTTCTATCAGCAACTGCTACCATGTTAGAAATGGGAAATTGTTAACATATTCATTTCACCTGCAGAGCAGCCTTTATATTTTTCTGTTTGCTGAGATCGTCTCTTCAAAAGCTGCTGTTCTAACAATTTGACTGAGCTTTAGGAAAAATAATGATTTTGTGATGCAGAATCTTCTAAATTAATTGTCTTAATTTCTGCTTCACTTCTGCATTTTTTACAGAATGCCAGTAAATTGTTGACTTCCATGAAGTTGGTTTTTTACTCCCCACTTCGCTGTTTTCTTTTTTACCAATGTAATTTCTGCATAGGTCTGCAGAGGAAGAGGGTCATTTCCTTTTGTATCCTTGGTTTAAGGCAAGCTGATACTGTTTTTTTCAAGACAAGAAAGAATATTTCTCTTATGAACTGTCCTCTCTGAGTAGGGATTTATAGAATTACATTGTCAAAACAAAACAAAAAAAAACATTAAGCAAAAGAAGCTGAGAACAAAGTTATTTTAATAGCCTATATTATGAAAAAGAAAAATATTCTTATGCAGTCCCATTCTTCATTTCTTTAATTCTAAAGCTTACTAACAAAAAAAGTTACTGAGTTTTCATTCAGAACTTGATCCTGAGGCTGATCACCTCATGCATGTGGTAAAGTACTTTTAATGATTTTTTCCAGATTGAAAAATCATGGTAACATTTTTTAAATGCATTTGCTATGAAAATTCTTTCACCTTCACTTTAAAATAACCACGAGATGAACATTCCTTCCACCTCAAATACATTAAAAAATGCATGAAATTTTTATATAAAATCCTGAATTGAATTGGAAAAATAGTTTGAATTGTAATCTAAGAAGAAATTAATATTAAAAATTCATATTTTAAAAAATATCTCAAGAGTCCTACACTGGTAAATAGCTTGGTTTTACAAAGTTCATATTCCTCTCTTCTCCTGGATGACTTCAAGCTTCTCTCACTTGCTTGTACCAGGGGACAGCAGTTTACCACAATCAGCAACTTCTGGGGAAAGCCATTACTTTTATTGTGGCAAAGCAGTGGTGGCTGTAAAATAATGATGTTCACAACTATGATTCTCACATATTTTCTTTACACATTGAAGTCAGAATGTCAGTACATATTACTTCAGCATTTTACTCTGCATCCTGACAGGATATTTTACTTGGAATAGCAATACTATTTGAGAACCAATAAAAAAAGCATTCCAATAAATTGAAAACACACTTTTTGAAATAAATGGACTGTATATTTGTTCTTCATGGTAATCTCAAAGAGTTTCACAATCAGCTGTCTTTTTGCAGCTGCCATCTGTGTGTTCCTGAACTCATTCAGGATGTCATACAGCTCTCAATAGAAAGCCTCATAAGGTCATTTTCTGCCTTAGAGCTTTACACTTAAAAGATTTGGCATATCTGCAGTAGCAAAATGTAAAGCATTTCACCCAGAATAAATTTTCTGTCAAATGACAATTCACAACTATGCAAAGCACAGCTTTTCTTTATGTGTCAGAGGACTGGTTGATTATGGGTAGATTAGCTGAACTCTGGAGAGGTGTCTTAACTTTTCCTAGCAGAGACCAGGAGCAGGTAGTTTGGAGCAAGAAAGCAGCTGGAAACCTGTGTGATGGAATATTTTTTTAAATCGACCAAGGAGCTGAATTTTACATGTGTTTTACTTACTTTATTATCTCAAACTCTGAGACAGAGGAACAGATTTAGAATAATTCCATGTTAAATCAGGACTTTGGATGGAGCTGGGCTCACGAGGGATGAGTGTGTTTGGCTTTTAATCTTATTTTTTCTGAGAGTGTGTTACTTTTTCTGAGAGTAGGTTTTATCGCTAGTTTTAATTTATACAGTGGAGAGCTTTGGACAAGCATCAGACAATGAAAACATATGTCATTAAAGTCAAGGCATGCCTCAAAGATCGTTCAAGATGAGACCCTTAGGATAGCAGAAATATAGATACACAAAGAAAAGTGACCCAGGTTTTTGCTAAGAAAAACAGTGAAGGGCCCTCCCTTAGTAATAAGTATATCTTATAATAAAAGGACACTTTCAATAGAAGAACATATTACCAAAAAAAAAAAAAGGTAAAAATTAAATTTTCAGAGAAACTTTTAGAAGTAGATATGTGCTGTCTCAAACTATTAGTGCCTAAGAAAACCAGGTAGATTACAAGCATTCTGGAAATTTAGATTTATTGAGCTGATCTGGGTATTTGGAAATGTGTGTTACCCTATCCTTTGGTGGAAAGGAATAATTTCTGCATTTACCCAGCTTGCATCATCAAAATAAGGTATTTCAAAAATAAAAATTTTTAAATATTTATATTTAATCTTTAACTATGAAATAGCAGAAGTAAAAAAAAAAAAAAAAAAAGAAAGAACTTTATGTGCACTAAGTGAAAAGAATGTGAACAAATGTGAAAAAAATCCACAGATATGGAGAATTTACTATTGTCTTCATAAATGTCTGTAACAAGACAAGCCACGGTCTTCACTTGCTTTTCAACTCTGGCATAACATGGAGGAGGGATTGCAAAAGACATATGTGTGATTTATTCATCCATTTGCTTAAACTAATAGTGCCTACAACACATGCATGAATCTAATTTCTCTACTTATTCAGAGTCTAAGTTTTTGGAAGTAAATTATGACCTTTGAGTGACCAGTATTTTGACTGACTCCTGACTTTAAACCAAGATTGATTCCTGATTTAAAAAAAAAATGGTTTTTATATTTTTGGAAGTAAACCTGTAAAATAATAATAGGAAGTTAAGAATGGAGGCGTCATTTGGTATTGCATACTTTCTCCTTATTCAACAAAATATCTTCCACCAGTTTCTGAAAGAAGTCTAACTAAAGAGTCCTAGGTAAACTTTTTGTGGCGTCTATTTTTTGTGGGAGGCTAATATCACCACAGACCAGTGAGCCATTGAAAAAACCCATCTATGCTTTCTGTTTAGCACAACATCAGCATAGCTTGCAAAGTTTTTAAATAAAACCTAACAAAAAATAGTCAATCAAGCATGCAGAGAAGATGATCTTTCTTCCCAACAGTTTATGGATTCAGGAAAGAGAGATGGAGAGTTACAGCACAGTGTTAGCCAGTGGGCTGGAGAGATAACACTGTTAACTGAGAAAATCAGGACATTAAAAAATTATCTTGTTCTGGGGGTGAGCAGATAATTTTAATGCTGATAATAATTTTCTACATATTGCAATGAATAAAATATTCAAATGAAGTTTCTTATAACCTATTTATAGATAGCTATTGAAATGCATCAAAATGTTGGAAAAGCTTAATCTACTAGGGAAAACTTATTAGAAAATAGCTAGAGGAAAATAATTCAAGCATTCTCATGATGAAAAGGAAACCTAAGTTTAGGGTTTTTTTCCTGAATGCAACAAAAGAAATACTTATACATAAAGTCACACATACAGTTTAGAAAAGAAACCTTGAAAGCTGTCAGTGTTCACACATGATGAAAACATAAAACACTAAAACATAATACATAGAATGACACAAAGAAAAAAAATATTTTAATGATATTACAAACTATTTTCCAATTTGTCCATTGTCTTCATTGATGCTCCCTCACCACTGACCTGTGTTGAAGAGGAGGATTTTATTTGTAGGCTGAGCAATGCTTGAGAAAGTAATGTCTTGGAGAACAAGGCTGGACTTCAGGCCTTCATATATGAAGTGAGATTTCTGTCAGTCTTATTCCAACATTCAAGAGATTACTTCTTTCTTTTAGAAAAAAAAAGTAATTTGTGTTCTTTAACATCAAAAAAAGGAAGTGCTCACAAATGAGCCTGTCTTTTCTAAGTGGTGGTAGTGGAAGGATACTGAAAGACATGGTGATTGGGGTGAGAATGTTTCATTTACATCAACATTCTTCATGCTTGAAATAAAGTTTACTGAGCAAAGAAAATTTGTGTAATACAAAATATTTAATCTTTCAATATTACTGATTTTCAAGGACATGGAACAATGAAACAACACTACGTGAAAGAAAAGATTCTTTATTTCCAGGGTTTTAGAATAATTGGCTAAATTTCCATTTTCCTTGTGGTTCATTGAATAACACAGAAAGCAGATATAAATAATAATGTACCTTTTAATACTGTACAGAAGAATACTGCTCCTGCTTTTGGCTTAATTCAGACTTAGCTTTCCTAAATCTCCAACAAAATGCAGGTAGAATTTACAAGCAAAACAAAAGGTTTTTTTAAAAATTCTTAAAATCTTGAGATTTTACATCTCCTTTCATGGTTAAAAGTTTGTATTCTTATAAATTAATGTATCATTTCTAATTTATTGTTATATATATTAAGCTTTCTACTGAAACTAGTCAATTTTTGCCTGCACTTTTACAATAGCTTAGCTACGATTTAGTGATAATCATCAGATTTCTTACCATAAACTGTACCTGATCTAGGTCTGCTTTGGGTTGGTTAATAGCTGCCTGAGCTATACTTTTGTGATTTTCAGAATTATGGGGATTTTCTTCAGTATGTAAAATAAAGATCCCATTACGAAAATGTGGTCTTCTATTTTAATTTACAGAAGTTAACTTCTGTGGAATTATCCCAGTATTCCAGTTCCTACTGTGAATCTAAAGTTTTAGATATTTTAAAATTTCTGTTATTCTTTCAATTTGTATATATATTGTTTAATGTAGCACATATCTACTCCAGTGGCTTTGCTGTGCTCTTGCAAAAAAAAAAAAGGTTTCAAATAATATTTTGACTTTTCAAAAGTAAGTACAGATATGCTTTTTTAAAACCAGCAAAATTTTGTTAACTTATGTTGGTCCGCTAGCTGAAGCCTTGTTTCAATATATTTTTGTGATGTAACTGGAATTGTATATTTTCTTTTTAATTGCTGTAATGCTTGATTCCTGAAATGGTTTGTATTAGTGATATTTGTAGACTTGAAGTAAGGCTGAATTGGGATCAATATCTAGCAATCCAATATTCAGATATTAAATCTCTTCATATAATAAAGTTGTTTACATTTGAGCTATGGTATAAAAATATTAAGAAACAGAACTACTTACATTTATTTAAGAAATTGGAAAGGTTTCCACTGACTTTGGAATATGCCTCCACTGTAGACTAATGTAGGTAGAGATCAGATGAACGCTTGACCAAACAAATTCATCTTATACTGTGTTCAATACTAATCAACCCTGACTTTGGTACTTATGAAAAAGGTTTAGGTCATGTCAAAAGGGTTTCGGACATATATTTGTTAAATTTTTGTGGTTTGTATGGATTATTTGTGGAATTGAATGACGTTCAGGTTCTAGGGATTTTTTTCAGTTATCACAGTCTTCATTTAATAGAATAGAATAATGCAATCACAAAGAGAACCTAAGCTGAAATTTTAATCCTGACAGCAAACACATACACAAACACAAAATAATTTCAAGACAAAGTACACTTCATTGTTTAAATTTGAACAGCTTTGGGGATGTGTTCCTCATTTTAACAAGATCATTATGAACATTAAATTCAGGAACAAAAATCTTGAACAAATATTTGTGAAGACCAAACTGACTACTTTAGATTTTAAATTGTAAATAACATTAGGAATAAATGAAAATTCAAACTGAAATTTCTTATAGATTAAGTACCTTATAGATTAAGTACCTACTAACTATATGTTAGTAGAAAATGTTTAGGATTTTGTATTGAAAATCTAAAAAAATTGAAATATCTCTTGAATAAAAATGAGTTACATGGCATAATAAAGGCATAATAAAGTCTTTCTCCCTGTGGAGAAATATTTGGGTGAGAGCTGATGAAGAACTCAACATGAATCAGCAGTGTGCACTCTCAGCACAGAAAGCCAACAAAATCCTGGGCTGCATCAAAAGAAGTGTGGCCAGCAGGTTGAGGAATGTGATTCTTCCCCTCTACTGGCTCTTGTGAAACCCCACCTGGAAGGAGCAGTCTTGGGAATCTGGAGAAGTTCCAGCTGACTGGAAGCTAGCAAATATTATCCCGATTTTCAAGAAGGGCAAGAAAGAGGACCCCAGAAGCTACAGGGCTGTCAGTCTCACTTCAGTGCCTGATAAAGTTATGGAGAAGATTATTTTGGAAGATATTGAAAAAAACCTGAAAAACAACGCAGTTGAGGGACGCAGCTAGCGTGGCTTCATGAGCAGAAAGTCCTGGTATCAAACTTGATACCATTTTATGACAAAATAACCCACTTACTTTATTAAGGGAAGCTGATTGATGTAATCTTTTTTAGATTTCAGTAAAATGTTCAATACTGTCTCTCACAGTCTCCTTCTGGACAAAATTTCCAGCACACAGCTGGATAAACATGTCATGGGATGGGTGAGCAGCTGGCTCATGGGCTGGGCACAAAGGGTTACAGTGAATGGGGTGACATCAGAGTGGAGATGTGTCATTGGTGGGGTTCCACAGGGCTTCATCTTAGGCTCTGTGCTCTTCAACATCTTCATAAATGACTTGGATGTAGGACTGGGAGGGACACTGAGCAAGTTCACAGATGATACAAAACTGTGAGAAGCTCTTGACTCCCTTGAAGGCAGGGAGGCCCTGCAGAGAGACAAATTAAGAGGCCTGGGCAATCACCAGCCACATGAGGTTCAACATGGGAAACTGCCGGATTCTGTACCTGGGATGGGGCAACCCTGGATATATGGACAGACTGGGGAATGAGATGTTTCAAAGCAGTGCCACAGAAAGAGATCTGAGATCCTGAATGGTGGAAAGTTGGATATGAACCAGCAGTGTCCAACCAGGAGGGCCAAGTGTGTCCTGGGGGACATCAGGCACAGCATCATCAGCCGGGCCAGGGAGAGAATTGTCCCACTCTGCTCTGCACTGGGGTAGGCTCACCTTGAATATTGTGTGCAGTTTTGGGCACCACAATATAAGAAATATATGACTCTTTTAGAGAGGGACTGAGGAGAGACCTCATTGAAGTCTACAGCTTCCTTGTGAGGGGAAGAGGAGAGGCAGGCACTTGTCTCTTTGCTGTGGTGCCCGGTGACAAGATCAAAGAGAATGGCCTGAAGCTGTATTGGGGAGGTTTAGTTTGGATATCAGCAAAAGGTTCTTCACCAGAAGGTGGTTGGACACTGCAATAGACTTTCCAGGGAAGTGTCGCAGCACCAGCCTGACAGAGTTCAAGAAGCATTTGGACAATGCTCCTGGGCACAGGGTGTGACTCGAGGTTGGTTCTGTCCAGGGCTGGCAGGTGGACTCGATAGTCCTTGTGGGTGGCTTCCAACTCAGCACATTCTGTGAATATTCTGTGAATACTGCGTACAGTTCTTATGTCCCCAAAATAAAAAGAACATAGAACTGTTGGAGCAAGTCCAGAGGAGGGCCATGAAGATGGTCAGAGGACTGGAACACCTCCCCTATGAAGACAGAAAGTTGAGGCTGCTCAGCGTGGAGAAGAAAAGGTTGTGTGGAGACATCTTAGCAGCATACCAGTATCTGAAGGGGCCTACAGGGGAGCTGGAGAAGAACTTTTTGTTATGAACTATAGTGATAGGACAAGGACTAATGGGTACAAATTGAAAGAGAGGAAATTTGGGTTAGATAGTAGGAGGAGCGTCAGACATTAACAGGCTGCCAAGAGAGGCTATGAATGCCCCAACCCTGGAAGTTTTCAGAGAAAGGTTGGATAAGATCTTGAGCAGCCTGGTCTACTGGGAGGTGTTCCTGCCCATGGTAGGAAGGTTTGGGACCAGATGATCTTTAAAGCCCATTACAACCCCTTAACATTCTATGATTCTATGATTTTATGATTCTATCTAATCATGACCAAAAACCAAACTAAACCAAAAAACCCAAAACAAAACACGAACAAGCAAACAAAAAACAGCAAAACGGAAAAAAAAATAGATAAGACTAGCCTTTTAAGGACTTTAATGTGAGATGTTGAATCCAAATACATGAAACATCTAGTGTATACATTCTGAAATCATTAATCTCCGTGTCACTAACTTTAGCATATGTTAAAAAATGCAGTTAAGTTTTTTAGAACCTCAGAAATTCTGGGTATATATTAATTTCAGCTAAGTGAAGAAAGTGATAATGGGTTAGACTTTTCTTTTATACAGCTGATTAGTTGTAAAGAAAAATGCAAAATCCTGTTTATCTATGCTCTGAAGAAATGAACCACCAAACAATTTATTGGCATATAATAAAAGTGCTTTCAATAAGCTGTCACTTCCAAAAGCCAATTCTCCAGATTTTTTCTGATATTAATGTTCTTGGGATATATTCTTGCTGTACCAGTTGTGTTTCTTTGTTTTCCCCTGTGATGGCTGTGTTGGAATTTCTTTCTGTTTCATTCATTTGTGTGGTTTCTCATAACACCTTATGTAAACTAAATGTGGGTCTCTGACTGATGCTGACTGGCTCATTTCCCCACCTTCTGGGCTTTCTTGTTTGCTTCCCTGCATCCCATCCAACTCATTGTAAAAGAACTTGTGAAAAGAGCAGTATCAAGAGTTTGCAACAAGATGTGGAAAAAGAAAGGCAGAGCAGAAATCCTCCTTCCTACATTTAAATAACGCAGCATAGGTCCAAAAGCAGAACTATATCCTTGGATACCTTTAGCCAACTGGCACTCCTCTGCCCACACAGATCAGATGCATCAGTGAATTTGCATGCTTACAACAGCACATATTGTCTTGGAGACCTTGACTGCACAGCTAGCTACTTGTACAAAGAAAACCTCATACAACCATCATATATATTGCAATAGTTTAATTTAGATTTAAGTGCCTAATAACTCACTGTTTTATGTACAGTTCATATGGAAAATACATACTAAATACTCATTTTTAAATCTTGGGAAAGTTTTAAGCAGAACAAAGTTAAGGAAGCAGCAGATAATCCAGGATATTTGACCAATTTTAAATTATTTAAAGGTTTGGATGCCAAACAAGAAAATCAGTTTTTGAGCAGTATCTGGATGATTCTTTTAGTCATGTGGTTTAGTTTTAGATAGTTCTGTGAGAAGCAGAGATTTGGACTTGATCATCCTCATGGGTCCCTTCCAATTCAGGATATTCTGTGATTCTATCCTTCTAATATTTATCATTCCATATCACATAAACTATGCAATTAATTTTTTTCCCTATGAATTGGTTTCTCTTGAACTGGATGACAAAAACCATTTTTTAAACACTTAGCCACAGAAGACTTCTTGTGGAAGAACAAGTATTTTCTTTCTGTTTTACACATTGAGATGTTATGAGGCTAAAAATAGAAAGCACTATATTGTTATTAAAAAAAATCAAACTTGTTTTTCAAATTGTCATAGGCTTTAAAAGCACAGCCTATATACGAAACTGTCATATAAAAAAATCTGTTATAGTCTCCTTAGCATAAACCTTTAATTTCAAATATGTGTCTTTACACTACACTCATTCATCAGTTGATGCAAATATTTTTAATCTTTCCTGTATTATAAGTGGAGTTTACATTGGAGATTTCCATCAGCTGAAGCTAAACTGCATTGCACTTCAAGTTAGCAAATGAAATCCTAATTTACAATGGAAATGACTCATCAATGTCTTGGATGAAGGGGCAGATGCCTGCTTAGCAAGTTCACTGACGACACGAAGCTGGGAGGCGTGGCAGACACCTCAGAGTGCTATGCAGCCCTTCAGAAGGACCTTGACAGGCTGGGGGGATGGACAGAGAAGAACTGTCTGAAACCTAACAAAGGCAAGTGTGGGGTCCTGTACCTGGGGAGGAACAATCTCAAGGACTAGTACAGACTGGGGGCTGACCTGCTGGAAAGCAGCTCTGTGGAGAAAAATCTGGGGGTCGTGGTGGACAACAAGCTGTAACTGTCCATGAACCAGCAGTGCCCTTGTGGCCAAGAAGATCAAAGTAATCCTGGGCTGAATTAGAAAGAGCACTTCCATCAGGTCGAGGAAGGTGATCCTGCCCCTCTGCTCAGCCTTGGTGGGACACATCTGGAGTGCTGTGTCCAATTCTGGGCTTCTCAGTAAAAGAGAGACACAGAACTCCTGGAGCAGGTCCAGCACAGAGCTACTAAATTGACCAAGGGTCTGGAGAATCTCTCTTATGAGGAAAGGCTGAAGGAGTTGGGCCTGTTTAGTCTTGAGACTTTGGTGAAGGATCTTGTCAATGTCTATCAGTATCTGAAGGGAAGGTGTCAGGAGACGGATCCAGGCTCTTCTCAGTGGTGCCAAGCGATACAACAAGAGGCAATGGGCAGAAACTGATGCACAGGAATTTCCACCTGAACATGAGGAAGAACTTCTTTATTGTTCAGTGACCATGCACTGGAACAGATTGCCCAGAGAGGCTGTGGAGTTTTCCTCACTGGAAATATTCAAACACCTCCTGGATACAAACCTGTGCCATGTGCTCTGGGATGACCTTGCTTGAGCAGGGAGGTTAGAACAGACAAGCCACTGTGGTCCTTTCCAACTTGACACATTCTGTGATTCTGTGAAAGTAGAATACTTGCATACATATATATGTAGGTATCTACATGTAGACAGACATACAATATACTTATGAAAATAGAGAAAAAATAATAAAAATTATAAGAAAAGAAAAGGTAAAGTAAACCTTTAGTAAAATCTTTTGAATTGTATATTAGCTTTTAACAGACACATGCCTGTTAAAGAAATTTGTGGGTTTTTTGCTCTTTTTTAATATCATAACCTTGATTTTGAAAGTTACATAGCAATTAACTCAAAAGACAAGTAAAAAGAATGTGGACCTACCTTAAATTATCTGTGACAGTGTAAGGAAACAATTTTAAATCTATCCTTCTAAAACATTTATTCGAAATTACATGATTCTAATGAAATGTAATGGAAGAAAACTCTCTAACGTGTATATGCTTCATGCACATCCAGAAAGGAATTTCAGTTGTCTCTTGACTTGACTCTAAATCTGTCTCTTCAGACATGCACATTGATTTTGAAGATGTTGTGGCACTAAGCATGAAACATTCTTGATTCCTTGCAGTGCTGTCACAGAGATTGATAAGCCACATTATGGTTTGGTGGCCATTTAACTCTTGTGAACTTGACAGTATTTCCCTGGAGCTGGAGAGCAGGGGAAAAAAAAATGGAAAGAGAAGTGTGCTGGACTTCAGCTGTGCTCAGGATTGCTCTGTGTATGAAGGGTAGGTTTTCTGGCAGCAAGACCAATCTCTTTTTTGTTACCTCATCCCTACAGAATACAGAGGAGGCAAAATTTTCTTTTAAAGCTATACATTTCAGACTTTTCACCCTCTGAAATTAAAAAAAAAAAATTTCAGAACTTCAGTGTCAGAAACAGAGATCTATTGATTCTGATAACACATAGAATTTAGACATGATTGACTGACCTGAAAACAGCATCACAGATGCCTAACTGACCTCCTCCCTCTTCCAGGCAGCTCTCAGGGCATAAGGAACTAGCAACTGGAACAAAAACTTCTATGGGCTCTTTAATCCTCCAGTAGAGGTCCAGATGGTTGTGATGAGTTTATAGTTTGGAACATAATTAAGTCAAGGAAAAAAGAACAGAAACCCTATAAACCAGTTCCTGGAAAATTTACTAGACATATTTTGACGAACTTCTGCCAACTGATAAAACTCGACACAGTTGCCAATAAACAAACCCCATGCTATTTTTGGTGCCAAAGAGCATTCAAGTCAACTGCCCAGTGCTGGCAGCTGGAAGATACAGAGCTGCCTCCCACAGCAGCTGGAGGCAGGCAGAGACCCCTTCAGGCACCACAGGTGAAGCCTGTGGTTAGGGAACAGAAGGAGTTCTGGGATTCTCAAGGGACAACACACTCCATCTGTAGCCCAAAGCTCAGATTAAAGCCAGAAGTTCAATCCCAGTTTTGAGGCCCATCTTTATTTCTGGTCCCTTCATGTGCCTGATTAGCAAATGGATGCCTGCAGACAACTGCATTCCTCTTCAATTTGGTTCAAGGGCCTAAAGAAACTTGAATTTATCTGTTATGTTTGAACTGTCTAAATGGTGTGCCATGATGTTTTTGTGAGAGTTTCTGCTTTCAATTTACAAGTACCTCAGGATCTCTTGTCCAAAAGCTATATAAAACTCAGTGTTTCATTTCTTGTTTCTCTGGTTTATCTAGCATGAGAGTGGGAGTATTTATTTTCTTAGGGTAGGATGTGCAACCTTCACAAACAAATTGGTATATAATTGTATTTTATAAGTAGGGGCTGATTTATCTGGATTTGCTGCATAATCAATATTCTGTGTAATATTAACTGAAGAATTAAAATTCAGTTAAGTGATATAATTCAGCATTTGTAAACAGAAGCAATAAAATGTATTAATTAAAAATGTGATTTTTTTTTCTGATGCTAGAATGTTGTAAAATAGAAATGTTATTTTGACTAATTTAATCAGAATCTTACTTAAATGAAGTAATTGTATTCCGCCAAGGTCCATCAATAAAATTAGCTATCAGTTGTCACTTTATATAAACTGTAGTGAGAACAGCTGCATAGAAAATTACTGTAATTTGAAATATTGGAGCTTTTTTCAGGAAACAAGAAGCCACTGATTATAGTTTATTATTTAGTTTAATTTACTGAAACCCTCATTAACATCATGTTTCTTTCAAATATTGGTATAGTTCTGCTCTGCTGTGTTTGTGTTCCAATCTGTGATGTGGGAAAGTGCCATGTAATTTCACAACTTTATTACATGAGGAAAAAACTTGCATAGAAACAAGATTTTGTAAGGATGCAGAAATTTGTGAAGATGTAGAAATATAAGTAGGGCTTTCAGTACCAAGGTTTACTAGTACTTTGAAATCTTCAAAATATTTATTCCTGCAAACATTTGTGAGTTAAAACATATATTAATAACGATCTTGCAGAATAGCACTGTTCTCAAGTTCCCAATGTCTATACAGGATGACAAGCTCTGAATTACACAGAAGATTGGCCTGGCTTGCCACCTGCATTAGAGCCCAAGGACAGTCTCAGATACAAATGGAGCACACTTTTTAGGGCACATGAAATATCGCATGTGTAAGTGCAATAAAGTATTGCTTCACTGAAGCAAATATGTACTTGCCATCTACAGGCTACCTCTGAAGCAACACTATATAGAGAAGGCAGCTGCAGGGTCCAGTGTTTTATTACAGAACAACCAAAGGATTTCCCTGACATTGTGGAAGATAATTGTGTTAGTTACAAGACATTTGGTGTCTCACAAACTCCCAATGAGTGTAATTTTCTTCCTCTTACTGTTAAATAGATCTATAAACTATTTTTGGAATATATACTACGAAAATAGTGTGTTTAGTAAATCAGAAATTATTCACCGTACTTGTGTCAATGCACCACATAATTTCTTTTGTAATATATTTTCATGGTTAACAGAATAGAGTGGCACAGCTAACAAGCCTTTTATCTAAGTGAAATAGGTAGAGAAATATCCTAGGCTGTGGGAGTCCCAGACTCCATTCTTTACTATACTTGCCGGAATATCAAACTTGTCATGAGTCCCCTTGATTTCTGGATAGGTGGTTTTCATGTATTTCCCTGTTTACACTGTTTTGTGTTGTGTGAAGTACTCAAATTTGCATTGCAGCAGATACTGCCAAATACTTTCTCTGTTTAAAAGATGAAACAGATTTTAAGGCAGGTGTATTGTAGGAAATACTTAAGCAAATACTGAACTAGGGAAGCATACTTTTTGCAAGTGGGTTGTGCATGTGTGCAGTCCTTTGGGAATATGTTGGACATCTGGCACTTTTGAGAAGCATCAGACCTACTAATAACAGAATGACAGTCTCATGCATTCATAATAAGCCCAGTGTTTCCATTTGCAGTGGATGGTCTGGATGGTGTGTGCTGGTATAGCTCACCTCCCTATGGCCTTATCTGAAGTTCTGGTATCCCAATTAAAAATTCTGTACACATATAAGAAAGTTGTTTCTCATAAGTATCTGTCATATGCCAGATGTAGAAAAGCTGTCTAAGACCTCCCATTCAAGTTCTTGAGGTAGAGAAAAAATCAAAAATCAAGTCTTAGAAAAAAAGGGTGTATGATATTAGCATCATTTCCATTCTCTTTCAGAAGCTCAATGAATATTCAAAGTAAATATTTAAATTAAAACAGCCGCAAGAGAAGAAAATCATGAAATACTTTCCAAGTTCTGTACAATATGCTGAGAAAATTAATTTGGATATTAGGAATTTAATAGAGAGATGACATAGTGAATACAATCCTACCATGCTCTCAGTTTGTGCGTTAATTATTTGCACATAGGGGAACTCTACCTAGCCAAACATATCATCTCACTGTGAACTGTGTCAGTTTAACTTACACCTCAATTCATGGTTGTTCAAGTTGTAATTGAAAAATCTAAGTGAAAACTAATATAGGGAAAACTGCATATTACCACTCATAAGGAATGTAGCATTGAAAATACTGCTAATATTGTTCAGGAAATTATGTTTCTTGACAATTGATTTAAGGGGAATATTATGCAATTTAAAGCCTTGATATGAATTGAAGAAGATTTTGGAGAAGAGAATAAAAAAAAGACCTGTGGTAGAACATGCCATAACTGTGCTTAAGAAAGAACAAAACTGCAGGCAGCTGAGACAAATAACTGCCTTTTGCTGTCATGTCCCACTGATCCATCAGCACTGACTGCAAAAAGAAAATTATATAAACAGGTTAAAAGGGCATGTCTCTGTCCTTAAGTTAGACAATGTCTTCAATAAATCACAGCATGCTTTGAAATAAACTGCTAGGAATCAGTCGGACTGTTAATGCTTCTCTAATAAACCAAGCCATGACTGTTTGATATTCATTTAGGCACAATTGAGTACCACCAAAGATAACACCAAGCCTCAGAAGCCTTTTGCTAAATCAAAGGTCACAGAACATGCTATAAATTGTCTGCAATATACCTCAGTTGAAATAATTAACTGAACAAATTAAAAGATGAAGAATAAAACTGAAAAATATCTTTGAGTGAAATATATGTGCATTTATGCTAATTATGAGCAGTTCTCCATTGTTTTCCAACTGCCATACATAAGAAATCACTAGGTATACTAAGGCATTTAGGATTTGAAATTCATCATGATGTACAGATGATAAAGTACTGAAACAGGCTGCCTAGGGAGATTGTGGAGTCTCCTTCTCAGCAGGTGTTCAGAAATCACAATTCTGATTAAAATGCTCTAGGGCACCCTGTTTGAGCAGGGAGGTTGGAGTAGATGATCTCCAGTGGTCCCTTCCAACCTTACTGATTCTGTGATACAAGTCCAGATGAGAAAATTACAAAATGCTGTGCTAAGGTGTAATCTAGAAAGGGACCAAAAAAATGGAGTCAGGACAGACTGGCATACTATAAAATGGTAGGCTACATATGAAGTATGAAGGAAATATGAAGATGAAGAAGTGTGGGAATAGGGAAGCATCCATATGTAGCAGGGTGCTAATGGGATTTTTGTATATTGGTTAAGTTCCAGAAATCTCTCCCTAGGAGGAGCCTGTACCCTCTCATGCTGTGAGCTTATTGGTGTACAGTTTTCCCCTCCTTATCTCCTCCCCTCAGGCTTTCCCTGGTTAGCTCTTCTAAGTTAACTACGCCCCTCTCCTGATAACCCTCTGCAAAAGCCTCACTCGAGGTTCGCCATCTTGGGTTTCCAGCACCATTCATCCTCCCTTGTTCTCTCCGTCCCTCTTCACCATCCCCAGACCCTCAGCTGTGGACCTTAATAAATTCTCTGGAAATCTCAGATGGTGATCCTGCATTTCTTTTATCACTGCGCCTCCACAGCGACTCGCGTCCCCTGCTCGCTCCACTGCCTGCCGCGGCCACGTGTGCCCGCTGGCGTGTTTTGGCCCCGGGCAGCCCCCCTACATTGCGGCGTGGGGTAGCTGCTCGTGAATTGCGAGACTGCACTGCCACATCCATAGATTCAGACAAGCTAGCAGAAGATAATAAACTGTGGAGAAGAAGGGACACAAATAGCTGATATGAAGAAGCAGCAGGAAGATCTTTAATCGAATCACCCAGAAATCTGAAGATTAGTTGTAGCAGTGAAATCCACTCAGGTGAGCTTAGAGTCTGAACAAACCAGCAAACCCCCCTGGGTTTGAAGAAACCTTTTGGTTAGGGTGACAGAAAATCGTCTCCTCGACAAGCTTTGAGGCTAGCTCCATGAATATGGGTCAGGAATCAAAGGTATTGGCTCCTGAAGTTCGCCTCCTCTTTATCCCGTATTTAGTTAATAGCTAGAAAGTTCTTTACCCGCAGCTTCTTATTGGTTTTTAAAGTTCTGTATCTTCCCTCCTTGCACCCCTATTCCCTGAAGCCCCTGTCAATCTGTATCCCTCGTGTCCCTATTGGCTCTCCTGTGTAAACCCCTCCCATTTGTCCATCCCTTTTAACCCCATGTTCACTTTCCATTTGGCGCTCTCGGCTCCTCAGAACCCATCTGTCTCCTCCACCCGTGTTCTGTTCCGGTCCCAGCCACCTTCTCCTCCCCGTCTTTCCCACCAATAAACCCTGGATTCCAAAAGCTGAGAGACTGCATCTCCTTTGATCGCCGAGGCTCCTATTATCCTGCCTTCGAAAAGCCAGCCCGAGCTCGGGTCCCGCCGGTCCCGGATCCGCTCCGCTCTCGCAGCATGGAAGCCACCCAGTGGGGACCTCTTTTTGTTCGGGTTTTCGGGGTCTCCCTGCCTCTCCAGAGCGAGAAAACCTCAATTAGTTGGATTTACTTTGGTCTTTTAGGAAGGTGAGAAACTTCAGCAGTTAGATATGTCCACAGTTTCCATTCAAAATACATTATGACTTCTGTCTTTAGCTTGCAAGGTTCTCATACTTGAAGCAAATATTTAATGTAAATTGAACATCCAGAAGATAATAAACTGCTTACATATTATTTAACAAGTGATATGCAAGTGTGAAAACTGAATGTACCAAAATACCATGTTAATTATAATATAATGTAATTGTTCCTCTGGTCCAAGAAAATTATTTAGAAATTGCAATTTAGAAAAATAATTTTCAGAGTTAAATTTTAAGACAATATTTTATCTTTGTCAAAAAAAGTTCTTTTCTTACTTTTTAAGCTTAAAAGATATATTTAATTTTTTGCTGAAGGTAAGAAGTAATCAGCTAAATGTTTATCTTGTTTTAAAATTCATGGACACACTGTGAATGATGAGTAGGCACAGATTTATTGCACGTTTGTGGGAAGGTAAGAGAGCCCTGATTAGAATGAGCAGGTGCATATTGTCTGTCACAAGCCACCTACATGGTGATATATTGGTTTTATTTAGCAAATCTGGCTCATACTGCTGTGTGTTCAATTTGTAGCCTAATTGGAAAGCTGGCAAGGAAGCATTGTACTTTTGTGACCTGTTTAGAACATGCCAAAGGCCAGCAGTGTTTCACTTATCTAAAAACAACCATAGTACACCACAGAATTTCTTTCTTTTAACTGCCAAAAGAGTCTTTGGTAACTTGAGATCTAATCTGCTGATTAAAGAGCACATATAACCACAGTTAGAGATAATTCTCATAAACTTGCAAATATCCCAAGCAACTTACTGAATTCAGTGTAGATTGACAAAGTAAAAGCCTTAAAATTATGAGAAAATACTGCTTTTAAAATGTGACTCACTTTGAGTTATCATTGTATGTAAATTGGTGGATACCCTGATATTGTGTAGTGTAATGTGATGAGTAGAGAAGTTTTTACAGTTTTTCATTCACATGACAGACTGAGATACCTGAGGTCATTATGAATGGTAAAGTCTGCTTCAAGTTTCGTATTAGTATTCCCTTCTTACTCCTTGCAGGTTGTTTTGGGGTTTTTTTATAACCACTCATAAAAATGAAGTGCTATTTGTGATTCTAACAAATAAAATTAAACTCTTCAATATTAACATTATAAACCCAGCAGGAATTGTGTGGTAGTAATTCACCTTTAGTGGGAGTTGGAAAACTGTATGGAAGACATTGTAAAGGTGTAGATAAGAAAGAAAATGTTGACAGAGTGGGAACTACAGAACTATAATATAATTACTTGATTGTCTTTCAATGAAAGGATAAAATTTAAGCAGTATAAGTCCTTGCTAATCACTTTCCTTTCTTCTGCAAAATTATTTTCTGACACTAACATTTTTTAGAATTTCAGGTACTATGAAATAAAAATACCAAACTCTCTGTTAATATTTAACATTGTCAATCTTTAACTAAACTTCAAGTCAAGTATTATCTACTTTTTAAGTATTCAAGCACTTTATCATAGTGTTAAAATCTGTTCAGTGAGGACGTCAATATGTTAAAATGAACATTTTAAGAGTGCAATCATTGCTCCAGAGCTTCTCTAACAAAAAGTTTTAAAGTCACTGTACCAGTAAGAAAGGGGACTAGTTTCATATAGAGGAAGAGGGGTTGAAAACACTTAGAACATCCAGCCAGTCATTTTTTGCTTCAGCTGTTACACCCCTATCTGAATATGCTTCTAAGTTGAGGGGGGCTGGGGCAGTGGTTTGGGGGAGGGGCCTAGAAATTAAAAAATAATACAATAGTCCCTTCAAACTTTTTTCAGTAAAGATTGACTTGTCAGGTTTCCTTTTGTTAAACTGGGAGTAGGCAAGAGGAGATCCCTTTAATGCAACCTAACTGAAAGTGAATTTGAACAATATTTGTGTTTGAACATCTTTTAAAAAGGTAAAAAAATATAAGAAAGGACTAAAGTATAAAATTAACTGATACGTTGTCAGGCAGCAAGGACTTAGATCAGTTTCCCATGCAGAGACATCCAATAACATTCAAGGTTTCCTAAAGTATCTAAGATATCCACATGGAGCTGGCCAGTGTAAAGCCCACTTGGTTCTAACCTGTAAAGAAACCTGATTCCCAAGATTTTGAAATGTAACTTATTTTGTGACAACCAGTATTTCTGATCAAACTTTGTGTGATATGTATATAATTTGTCTTTTCTATAACAAATGTGAAGAAAGAATATTTATCATTGACAGATTAATACTTGTAAACTTGCCATTATGACATCACTTTGCCTTTTGTCTTTAAATCCATGAAAAAATACTGGCTAAATTTTGTGAGATGCAGGGAGTGAACAGTTGTGAAAGGCACCAATTTAGTGTGTTCTGTTCAATTGCTACACATCCATTGATATTGTTCTATGACCAGTTTGATCATACACACACATTTGAGTCCACATTTTAGATATGTTTATTTGTTCACTGACTATCAACCTAAATATTTCCACTGCAGTCTTGCTTCATTAAATCCTTGAAAAATGGTTCCTATTATTCTCATCTGATAACAGCAATATAACTAAGAAAAGCTTCATCCAACATGGAAAGATGGTTGAAGATGTTTTGGCAACAAAACCATTATTTGAAAAGTTTGAATCATATGTGTACCTTATCTATGTGCTTATTTAGCACAAATATAATGAAGCTAGCACAAAAAGATTACTTAAAGAAGCCAGAGATTCCAGCTCATGGATGCAACACAGAATTCCATATTTGTGCACAAAATCCTTGGACACAATGCTGAACTTACTGAGTCAATGGTGAAACTCTCAAAGAATTAAGCGACTGGTTAGCAACACCTATACAACAGTGTTTCAATAGCTAATGTTTGAAAGTGTCAGTACTCTCCTCCCAATAATCTACCAAAATGATGATCTTTGAAAGCTTAAAAATTTAATACATAAAATTTCTTTACCTGTCTACCATTAACCTGAGACAGTAAAAATTTAAGGAATTTTAAAATTGTTAATAATTTAATTGAGAGATAACTACTAATCAAGCAATAAAAATAAATCAGGGTACCTGACTAGCATAAAATAGTACCTAAGTTATCTTTCACAGGAATATATATGTGTAGGTAAGTCAGGCCTGATATATAACTTCTAATTTTGCTGTATAGGCCAATGCCAATCAGTACAGAAAAATGAGTTCTCTAACTTACCATCTTACTGAATGGAATAGTACAGATTACATCTACTTTGACTATATTCCACAGGAAATGATACCTTGTACGAGCACTTCCAGTAGGACCAACAATAGTGAAGCTGCATTTGTAGTGCTGCATCCAGATCGGCATTCCTCAGCACAAGAGACATGGAACTCCTGGAGTGGGTCCAGTGAAGAGTGACAAAGATCATTAGGGGACTGGAGCCTCTCTCCTGCGAGGAAAGGCTGAGGGAGCTGGGCTGTCGCATTGCTCTCCTTCCACGGCCGCAGCCCCACGTGACATAGAAGGGCAGGCGGTCAGGCCAAAGCCCACCAGGTGCTTGGGGGGCATGGAGCTTGGGGGATGAGAGCTGACCAGGAATCATGGAACAGAAGAAATGTAGGCATGCAGTCTGGGATTCCGAGGGAGTTTATTGAGGTCCACGGGCACAGGGCAAAGGGAGGCGAAGAGGGGTGGAGAGCAAGGGGCGGCGGAGGGGCAGGGAACCCAAGGCTGTGAACCCCAAGTAAAGGATTACAGGGGTTTAAAAGGGAAGGGAGATGGGGAGTGGTTAGCTCCGAAGAGCCAACCAAGGAAGGTCCAAGGGGTAGAGATAGGGAGAGGAAAAGAGGTTACAACCAATAGGTTTAAACCAGGCGAAGGTACCAACTCAGGGAACCAGTAAGATCTCAGACTGGAGAGAAACTTCCGGAACATAAGCCATATAAGGAATGGGGGCAGGGGAGAGCGCAGGGCCAATGATCTCTTGCTAATGTGCATGCTTAATCTCCCAGCTGCAGGGGTTCATGGTCGGTCTCTATAAGTCTCTGTAACCAAAACAGTCCAGGCCAGCTCCTCACCCTTAGCTGGCCTCTTCCTTGTTCACTGCTCCCTGCGGCTGGTCTCTTGACCTTAAATCTTACATAGCCACTGCAACACTGGGCCTGTTCAGCCTTGAGAAGAAGTGACTAAGAAAGAACCTCTACTATTTAACAGGAAATAGTTGTTTTCTTTCTCTGATAATTAAAAGTAATTAAGTGTTTAAAACCAGCAATATTGATTTTGGAAAGGAAGACTTAAATGACAGCAGTGCTCTAGCATGGCTCACAGCTAGCTATCATTATCAGAGAACATGAGATATGTCTCTCAATTACTCTACCACAATGCCATTGCTCTGTTAGTTTTGTTCAGGTTAGCTTTCAGGGAGAGCAAACATGAAATGCTATCTAAAGAGAGATATCCATGCTTGGAAGGCCTTTTGTAATTGCTGGAAAAGTAGGGATATACCTTGGTTTGTCTGGGCTTAATAAACCTCTCCCAATTATACTTTTGAGCTACAGTTAACTGGACATTGATACTGTCAGCTTGATGGATATTGGACTTCTCTTCCGGGTGACATGAGCAGTAAAGACGCCTTTTGAACTACTGGTGTGAAGGGGACCTTTGCTGAAGTTTTTGCAGAATCTCAGTCTCCTATGAAAACACATATTCAAGAGAGGAAGGCTGAGATAATGGATAACATCGAGCAGATTCATTGTTACAGGGGTTACAGGTTACAGCCTGTCTGTTTTGAACTGTTTTGTTTGTTTATGCAACATATCTAAACATCTGTCAAATGTAGAGTTATGATTGCATTTTTTTTTCAAGTAAAGGTTCAATTGAGGTTTAAATGACTGATGAACATGGTAAACTTGGAATCACTAAACCTTGAGAAATTCTGCTTTGACAGAAATGTCTGGTGATAAAATATTCAGTTATACTGGTAAACGAGCTTTTATGTTTAAATTTCAGAAGTATACAGCGAAGAATGAAAATAAGGGTAAATCACAATGTCTACTGAAGAAGTAAAGCTTAAAATTGGATATCAGATTGAACTGTTTTTATTGAGAATTACTGAAAGCAGCTGTAGACTGAATACATTGAATTACATTTCTGTGTATCTTTTTACATGTTTTTTTTATTAAACAAAACCAGATTCTAATTACATCTGAAGATAGCAGATTAGAAAAAAGCAAGCTGTCCCAGCAAAGCAGTGATAACAGCAATTTGAAAGTGGAAAGGCTTACATATACTTAATTTCTCACTCTTTTTGCTCTATCAGCTGGGAGCTGAAGCTTTCCTTATTTCTTATGTCACTGTCTTGGATATTAGGAAGGGTTGCTATCCTCATATCAAAACTATTATGAAATCAGTGAAAATTTTGCTGCAGAAAAATGGCAAAATTTGGGTCCAATACACAGAAACATTTTTTTCTTTGTTCTTTTTCTTCCTTCCATAGTCATTTCTCTCATTTTTGAGATGAGGATCTTGTTAATAATTAAAATAATCTTGATTTGTTCTGGTTCAAATTAATTTTTATCCACTGAAAGTATAGCTTCAGTGCGGATAACTTCTAAAGAATTACTGCTTATAGAGTCTTGCTGTTTCCTTTTGACTTTTCCTGTATGTAGGACACAATGTTATGATGCATATACTTCAGAATCTTCAGGTAATTTAACCTTTATATTATTTTATTATGCCTCTTTTCATATTTCTCCTTCTTTTACTAAATATAAAACTTTCTTAGACTCAGCAAAAGCTGCCTCATTCATCACAAGAAGATGTGGTTTGAAAAATCAGATTTGGGGACTATTGGTATTACTAAACTTCCTAGGTAATAAGTTGTTGGAAATGTGTCTGTTAATGGGATCGCGTTGTCATTCCATTTATTATAGTATCAATAGCATTGATTTCTCCTTTAGGAGTTTTGTGTCTTCATCTCTTTTTTCATACAGTCTATATTTACAGTACAGTCCTTATGGTTTGGTATGAGGGCTATTTTTCTTTCAATATTTTCAGGTCTGTTGTCTTCAAGCAATTAAAATTAAGAAAATTTAGTTTCAGTTCAGAAATATATGCATGCATAAGAATTAAATAAAAATATTGTTATATAAAAATATGTATTTAATTACCATAATCAGTAAGGTCTAATTTTATCTAAACTGCTGTATATTTGTATGTGTTACAGAAAGGTATGAGTTCAGATATGAGATCTGGCATCCACTCTATTTTAGTTGTGTCATGTTATTCTGTTATCATGATACTGTGACCATTTTGAAACATTTTGAAGTTTTCTCTGTTTGTCCATGTCACTACGGCCTTCCTCAAGGGCATTTCCAAATAATTAATACATATCCCATTTTAATAATTGTAAATTATCAAAAAAAAATGAGTATGATGAACATTATTTGCTTCATTAAATATTGAAATTATTTATGTGGATTTAGTATGTCCAAACATTCATTAGTCTCTACTTGCAAGCAATTGAACCTTTTCAACTTTCAAAATGTATTTAAGCACATAAAATAAAACAATAAAATAAAATAATAAATCAAAAAATCAAAATCAAATACTGCTTTTTTTCTTTCACATAAAACCATGATTATACATATATGATTTTAATTCAGGCTAAAATTCAGTGTTCATTATAATTACTGGGCTTTGAATTCTCCCAATACTGTTGAGACAATGAGGTTTCTCGCTCTGGGGGAAGCGGCAAAACCCAGAAACCCCACTGGAGAGGGCTGCCGCGGCGCGAACTCCACCCGAGTCCGGACCGGGCGGAGCCAGGATGCTTCGCTGGCCACGGGAGCGGATTGCTTCCACGACAGAGAAACACAGGAGACGAGGCGATTAAGGAAATGCAGTCTCTGTGCTCTCGACATCCAGGGTTTATTAGGGTGCAGCGGGGCGACGCGGGGGATGTGTGGAGTCGGGACTGGTCACACAGAAACAGATCAAGCTGGATTCGAAGACGCAGAGCGCAGAACGGAAGCGAACATGGGGTTAAAAGGGACGGAAGGATGGGAGGTGTTTGGAGGGGAGAACCAACCGGGACGTGGGGGATGCAGGATTGACAGGGGAGCCAGGGAATGGGGATACAAGGGAGGAGGGGATAGAACTTTAAAAACCAATAATAAACCTCGGGTAGAAGGAACAGAGTAGAACAGTCTAGCTATTAACTCCAAAATGATGAAGAGGAGGAGAAACCCAAAAACCCAATATGCACATTTAGGAGGCCAACTGCAAGGTGTCTTGGGGGAACATCTTTCTGTCACCCTGAGCTAAAGTCTCTTCAGACCCAGGGGGTTTCCTCAGGTATATAAGCCTCTAAGCTCATCTGAGCTAGCCTCACTGCTACAAGAAAACTGAGTAAAAACTGTTAATGTTTATTTACATTTACATTTGCCAATTTTGGCCAAATATCTTTGCACAGTATCCATGGTAAAGGGATACTGCCACTGTATAAGATGACTAATACTAATTTAATTAAAAAATGAAACCAACAAAATTATTACACTGTAATTTCTGTGTCTAAACATAGACAACATTCAATTCAGTCTTAAAATATTGCATAAACTAAATGGCTTCCATCTTCATATTCATCAAGGAAAATGATGCTTATGTCACAGGAGATTTAACAAAGGAAATGGGGAAGGTGGCTAACATGGTCCCCTGGTCAGCACTAAATAACAAGATATATGTTCATGCTAAATATAGGAGGAAAAGCTTTATTGCCATCTCAGAAGTGTCTCAGGGCATATGTATTCCCTACATAATACTGCTGTGTATATGAACAGCTTAAAAACAAAGCTGTTCAGGAATTTACATAAGATTTTTCATTTTTAGAAAATATTGATTTATTGAAAGCAAGATTCTGAGGAAGAGTCAATCATGTGCTCTTATGCCAGCTTAGTGCAGAGAGATGAGGAACATGTGGAAAAGGTGGGGAAAAATACTAAGTGTCATACTGATGCCTTAATAATTTTGGGGTTTTTTTTTTTCTTTTCATGCATCTGTAGTTCCACGCTCTTACAGAATGCTGAAAACCTCTATTCCCAACACATTTAACCAAAAGAAAGCTCTCTGGTTAGAGATTCAAGGACATATTTGTTCCCCTAGGGCTCAAAAATACGTAAACAACCATGGAAAGGGGGGAGCAGTGCCTGGGATGGTCAGTATCATCACCTGAAGGTGTGATTGGGAAATTAGGGACCAATATACTAATAAGACAAAACTTATAAAAGGTGAAGAGTGCATGACCCAGTGTCCATTTTGGGTGTAGTCCCCAAGGGAGACTTTGCTTGCCTGAATGTACCTTGAAGGCCTTGAATAAACTTGTCCGCTTTTTATACACCTAATTGTTTTTGCCTCTGTTTTCAGGTAGCCTGTTTCAGAATACAGGAGCAAAACTATTTTTCTTCTAACAGTTTCTCATTTTACAGGCAGCTGTCTTGGGTGTAAAAACCTTTGTATAGCCTATTTTATTCACCCTAAGTGTTGGCTTACTCCACTTTCAGCTCTACTTGAAAGCCATCTCCAAACTGTGATGTTTTTCTTCTTATCCAGGCAGCCAGTGATGGATATCTTAAAAATATCTTCTGAGCAGCTGCCGCTTTGGTGGAATTGTGATGCCAGTCATAGATTGTTCGTTTGTTTGTTTCTTTGTTTGTCTTATGTGAGAGACCTGTAAAGTTAAGAGTGCAATTTCAATGTCTATGTCAGTGCTCTCTGCATCACAGAAATGTTGCCCTGAGGACTATTTTGGGAAAATATGCTCTCACTAGACTATAGTAAGATTCAACAAACATTTCCTGATCTTTGCAGGTTTGTGTAAAAGATTTGTTTTATTGATTAAGGTAATCCAATGCAAAAGGGTTAGAAAATTTGCTGTATAATACTGTTCTTGTGTCTTTCTCAGCATTCTTATTCTCCACAGTACTCCCCTACAGAATATGATTTTGGATTATTTCTCCCCAGATGTATAACCTTGTACTTTTCTGAGCTGAATCATCTTTTTTTTTCCCCTCCCTGACAGTATTTCTACCATCACTTGTTAAATTGGTCCCACTGCTTCTCTCAAAAATAGATGGCTTCTTTACATGCTATTCTTTCAGAATATAGAATTCAAATAAAAGACATACAAAACTGAGTAATGATTTTGTGATGATACAGTAAAATATGTCTCTGTTAGAGGGTTATAGAAAAATGCTTTGAAGTAGTAAACTTGTTGAGAATAAACGACCCATGAACTAAAATAACATTTCAGACCTTTTTAAACTGTCTCCTTGCAACAAGGAATACTAAACATGTTTTATTACCTAGTTTTATCAAAATTGCAGACTATAAATTCTCTGCAAGTACAATTTGCAAAACAGACATTTGGTGTGGGAAGAGGATGGGGTAAAATTAGAGAAATCTGCAAAGTTATATATGCATTCTAATAGACTGTGAATATAACGTCACAGATAATAGAAAACAAAAAGGTGAACTGCAGTTGCTACTTCCTGGATGGAATGCATTTGGCATGCATGAAATCTACTCCCCAGTGATTCCCCATGCAACACAACCTGCATCCTTAAGCATGTCCAAAGAGGGATGGGATGGAATGGAGGGTGGAGCAGAGTGGAAACATCGCAGCCACGCTCGGCTGAAATCCTTGCAGGAATGGGAACTCGATTGTACCATGTGGCTGGTAAACTGCACAGCACCTGTCAACCAAAGGAGATAGGAGAAGATGTCCTGCTGCTGAACCAGCAACTGTGGCAAAATGTTTTCTGCAAATGAAATTGCTTCATTATAATGTAATTTTAACAGACACCTCCATCCCAATTTTACCCACCTCCAAGGTGCAACCACTCCTCACTGGACATGTGCTCTATATTTTATTGACTATAACAGAGAAGTGACAGAATTTTACAGCTGTCAGTAACAAAGGCATGTAGGACTAGAGTCACTCAAGCTCCACCTAAACATAAAGAAATTGTATAAAAGTGAGTTAAGGATGGGGAAATTTGAGGAAGACTCCATTCTAATTTCTGGGGTCAGTTAACTGGCTAAGCCTGTCTTTTCCCTTATAGGGAGGCATAGTGGGTAAGAAACTCACTCTATGCATGTTCTATTATCTCAAGCTAGCTTTCATTGGTGATTAGATCTTCTCTGTATATTGCTTTAAATACATTTTTTCAGTCAGTTACTATCTATGACAATTTTCTATTATCCGTGTATCTATAAAGTGGCTTATTCTGTAAACTGTTTTGCCTAAGTCCTGCAAGGGTCCTAGCAGTCACCAGCAGTTGATAACATACTCAGTAAAAGTGGGGAGATCTGCTAGTGAGTCCCGCTTTCAAAATTGTAATAAAAGATTAGGCTCTGGTGCACTATCAGTGTATGTACCTGAACAAATTAATCAAACTGCCCTCAGATACAGTGGACTCTTCAGTGGAGTCCCCATAACAACATGCTGACAAGTTGGTAGCTCACAGGGTCTTGGCTTTCCTGGGGCATTAGCAGACAGATCAAACATAAAGGGTTCAAGGATACCCCCTTTGATGTGACATTTGGGGTAATTAATACTATCGTTTTCCTCTGTACAGGGATATGAAGTTCCCATGTAAATAGTCATAAATGGCAAACAGTAAGATCATACCTTCAGAACAAAGACTACTAATTTTATTTTGAAAAGAGTTACCAAATTATTATTGTAGGTCTGCCTCATCTGTTAGTGTAAGTGTGGATCTCATATCTTGACTATGTTGTATAATTGAGCAATAGCAATACTAGGGTGAGCTTCTAGGAAGCTCACAGCCTTGAATACAGAGAGTAATTAGACACAGAGGTAGCGTAGGTTGACATCTTTGGGTGTCCAGTATGTGGTATATGTCTGGCACCTTCCAGACACATAGAAATTATGTAGCTCATCATACCAGACAAGTTGGCTATCTGTGTTCTAATGGTTGGAAGCAAATCTTGAAACAACTAAAATTTTATTTTAGAATGTATGCATCTCTTTGCTTCTTTATGCAGCTTAGGCAAGACCTACTGGAACATTAAAAGCTGCCATGTTCTGTTGCCTATGGAAGAAAGTAGAATTTATTATCACAGAGCTGGTAGATGAGCCTATGACATATGGCTGACAGAGCTGATGCAAAATGGAATGATGAAGTAAACAGATTTGTGACTTGATTACTATAAATCCATAGCTAAACATGGAAAAAGATACAATAGTGCTGAACTTCCTGCTAAAGTTATGACAGGGCATCACAGCCAACTGTGAGTAGCCAAATGCAGTCATGAAAAAAGACACATTCTTAGCAGTGGGATTAGCAAAATTAACTATTTATACACAGTAGTATTTATTATAAACTCTAAAATACAATTTTGTTACTGTTACTTAATATTTCAAAAGTCATCCTAACAAACGTGTGTTGTCAGAATGAGACTGGATGCTGAAGGCAGTCTCTCCTGGATGGGGAATTTATGCAGCTGTGAATATGCCACTTCACATCAGACCAGTAACAGAATGACTTTTTCCCAATATCTGCAATATTATCAAAATAGTTTCAGTTCTGTCTACCTGCTGATTTAGTAATCAAGCAATATTCTGCAGCACTTCATTGTCAGGCATTGGGAAACTGTTATGCAAATGATCAGACATATTCTTTGTTTTTCTTTCTTGCCTTTTCTTTTTTCCTCAGTTATTAGGTAGCAGAGGGAGATGGTGGTAAGGACTTAGAAAAAAGACCTTGTAACTCTGTGTTGGTGAAGAAATTTTTATCATGAATGCCAGTGCGTTTACCTACAGGTTGGACACCAGACATAGAAATGCAAAGAAGTTTTCCCTGAGACTTACCATGCCTTTGAGAGGGCATTCATTCCAGAAAGTAATGGTCAGAAATACTTTGTCAGTTTTGATGTTTGTTTTCTGAAATGAAACATTCACTTTTCCACCAAGATAATGTTGTTTGCTCTTCATTATTTGAACACTAATACCTTCTCCATTTTATTGCTTATATGGCTGAGGTGTTTGAAAAATAGAACACTTGAACATGCAGATCTTTTTCTCAGAAGTTTCTCCACAGAAGTTATAAACAAAGTAAAATTGCCTGGATCTCATGTTAAAAGATCCTGCCCCAGGAGTAAAATGCATAATTCTTCAGCAGTATAGAAATAAGTGTCAAGTATACTTTCAAAGATTAACGTTTTTACATTCAAGATTTCTGGTATCAAATCCCAGTTATTTGTTTCACAATACTGTTGTCTTTGTATTTACGCTTACTTTCACTGTGAAGAAGAAAAAGCCCATAAAATATTTGCTTATACTTGCATTTTTCAGTTCAATAACAACATCTAGCCTCCCCCCGCCACCCCAGATATATTGTATCTATGCCATTATGTTTCAAAACACTTGCCTACAAAAGCTGTACATACTTAATAACTTGTCCAGCCATTATTTTTTGATGCAGTGACAGACTTGTCATTATTTCTCTAAGAATTTTTTAAGTCACATGTACTGCTGTCAACTTAATAAATGTTAAAGCTATATTTAAAAAAAACAAACCCATCAAACAAAAAAAAAAATCCTCTTTACCATGGTTTTTGCTCTGTTGTTAATTTATGGGTTTTTACTGGTCAGTCAAAAACAGACAGATCATTGTTTATGTTGAATAATACAATCTGGCAATGAATCATTAAATGAAATACAGCCTTCCAATTTAGTAAATGTCATGAATAAATGAATAATATCGATGGTAAAGGATTACTTCTTTTGATTTTCGACAAAAAAAATATGCCAAACACTGAGTGGATTTGAAAAAAAAAAAAAATCATAAAATAGAATCACAGAATAATGAAATCATCACGGTTGGAAAAGACCCTTAAGACATTCAGTCTAAGCATCAACCCAGTACTACCACTGTAACCTCCTAAACCACATCACCAAGCACCAGATCCAGACAGATCAAACACCTCTAGGTATGGTGACTTCACCACCTCCCTGGGCAACCTATTCCAATTCCTGACCACCCTAACAGTGAAAACTATTTTTCTGATATCTAATCTGAATCTCTCCTGTCTCAGTTTAAAGCCATTTCCCCTAGTCCTCTCACTGAAAGCACAGCAGAAGAGACTAACCCCCTCCTCACTACTAACTGCTTTCAGGTACTTGTAGAGAGCCATGAGGTTCCTTCCTGAGCCTCCTCTTCTTGAGACTAAATAAACCCATCTGTAGTAGGAGCTTTGGCTGTCTCCTCTGCCAGTCTCTCCTACAAACCACCGGCTCGCTCAGCCACCTTGGGTCGATCCGCTCCGGAGGGATGAGTGAGGCACTCAGTGTCGTGGGAGGCCACAAGAAGTATCGAGCCACCGATACCGATACACCAATTCTTCTCTTCACAAGAAGAGAGTAAAGAAGACAAGGGAGTCGAAGGTCCCCAAGGTCCACTTTATTGGAGGGAAAGCGGAAGCAAGGACATCAGGGAACCCTCAGGCACTTGAGCAGCACAAGGCACCAAGAGCCCAGAACAAAGGGAACAGGGGATTTTATACGGGGATACGGGTTTCATAGGGAGGAACCACAGGGGCAGAGCCAACGGGCTCTGGTACATTGTTGAGGGACAAGCAGGGAAGCAAATCAAGGGCTACAGGGGGAGGACAACACAATAACAAATGAGGGGGCGAGGGATACAGAACTTTCTGGGGTGGGGTGGCAACAGGGGCCGTAACAAGGCGGGGAAGCCAAACTTTCAAGGAACAGAAAACTTTCTGGGGGAGGAGGGCAGCAGCCTAGACTTCTTCATTGGAGTCCCAGGAGTGCGCGTCATCCCCTTCGGGGATCTGCGCCACATTAACTGCTGGAGACTGGGGCTCTAGGGTGACCACTTCAGGCTTTTGCACCTCCACACCCATCTTCCTCAGATGTTCCTCATAAGACTTGTTTTCTAAGCCATTAATGAGTTGCCCTTCTCTGGACACATCCCAGTATCTCCATGTCATTTTAAAGTGAGGGACTTAGAATTGAATGCAGCACTCCAGGTGAGGCATCACCAGTGTGGAGTACAGGGGGACAATCACTTTATTGGTCCTGCTGGCTGCACTGTTCTTGATCCAGGCCAAGATGTCATTGGCCTTCTTGGCCACCTGGGCACACTGCTGGCTCTCATTGAGGCAGCTGTCAAACTGCCCCCCCAAGTCCTTTTCTTCCAAACAGCTCTCAAGCCACTCGTCCCCAGCCTGTAGCACTTCATGTTGTTGTAACTCAAGTGCAGGACAGGGCACTTGGCCTTGTTGAACCTTCTGCAGCCGACTGATGGAGTCTTTCCAGGTCTCTCTGTAGAGCCTTCCTACCCTCAAGGAACTACCCTATGACACAAAGTATAATTTTATTACAATATATTTTTATATTATATAAAGAATTTGAAACAAAATGCACTGCACACAAAATAGATATCTATTTTCTAATTCTCCATATGGCTTTATACTAAAGTATGCTTTCATGATAAGAGGCATTAGTAAGAAGGAAACATCTGCCCAGAGAGTCTTTAGCACTGCAAACCATAAAGAATAAGGAATTTAGTGAAGAACTATTTTATTATCCCCTAAGAATTTTTATTAGAAGGATTAATTCAAAAGTATATTCATTATTCATAACTGACAAAAAAACTATGCTAATTCATTCCAGTCTATAGATTGTTAAACTTTTTTTCAAAAGGGGTCATATTCTCATGCCAGAAAGTAATATGGTGGATCATCACCTTTTTTAGGTGTGTACATTATCGTTGTAACCTTGGGTTGCTAAAATTATCTTGGGATTATCAGGCTATTTATTTACCAGCAGGCAAAGTACTTACATGCATTATAGAGAATTGTTTTTACTCCCTGCTCTCATCACCATATAATTTATAAATAAGAAAAAAATCAAAGTAACTTTAAGATGTTTACACTATGTCTTCTCTCAAGGATCTTTGAACAAATATATTTTCAAAAGTGTTTGTAAAACTCTCTCAGACAGCATTTGTAGAAAAAGAAAATAGCTCAGATAGAAGCACTTTTGGAAACTAATAACAATAGTTATAAATAATGTCAGAATAAATTTTTCATTTGAAATCCAGCACATACTTGAAGATCACTTTTGTAAGAGCCATTAAGTTTTGGCAGTCATTTATCACAACAACATTCCCCCAAGTGTTAGCAGGAGTAGTTCTCTGTTCTTTGTATCTTCACAATGTTTGTAAAGACCTGTGTCTTCCCTGCAAGAATTTATGCTGCTAGAACCCGACCTTCAGAGGAAAGTTAACTAACACGGTGTTGATCAAAACTTTTGAAGTGGTGTAGGCAAGGACAAAGCTGAATTGACAATGTTACCAACACAGTACAAATTAGCTAAAGTGTGGGATATATAACTTACTGATTTTTATAGGTACACAAACCCAAAAGAACTCAAGACAAAACCCCAAGTAAAAATTAATTGATCTGAGCTTTGGATACCATTTTGTAAAAATATTTTTCCCAACTCAGGACGAGTTGTTCCCTAAATACTATACAGAGCTGTATTATTGCCAGAACACTCTGACAACGCACAAACAGATGAAAGAATGAGTTAACCAGATGTTTTGCTTTGTTATTATTTTCCTTTATTTTCCCTTGCTAAAATGACATGGATTAAAAAAAAAAATTGAAATCCCCATTTATCCTTCATGTAGAAAGGCACAACGAGGAAAGGACTGAAGGAGGACTGTGATATTCAAACCTGTCAATCTGAGCACCAACATGCTGGTTGCCCACTAACACAGTGTATGACATGAATCCTGAAAGTTAAGTTTCTGCATAAGTCCTTGTAGGCAGAATATATTAAACAATATTTGATGATTAGAAGTCCATTTAATTTAAGTCATGTTTTCAGTTAAACAATTACAGCCATTGAAAAGGACCGTTCTAAGAGCTACTTTACCAAGAGTCTTGCTTTGACTGAGAATTATTTTAATTATTTCATAATTTGTACTGGTTGTCGTGGGTGCTACATAGGTGTCTGACCAAGCAACTACAATTTGTAAAATTTGAAAACTGTTAACATTTTAGGAAAACTGTTTGGTAAGTGCAGTACATTGCTTTCACACATGTCAAGGAATTGTTCTGATTGACAAAAATGCCTTGAAATAAATAAGAATCTTTTAAGAAATATTTTGAAATACTTGGGGGTTGTCTTTTTATATATGCTAAGATATAATGAAAATAAAACTGCTTTTTTGGACAAAATGTTCATACACACATGCATGTGTATAAATATACCTATGTGTATAGAGAAAAATAAAGAAAGATATGTATGTTTTCTTTCAGAATTAAACCAATTTCTAAAATTCTAATAATTTCAAAAACAGGGTCTGTGTGCTCTGATGATCACTCAGCTCTGAAATAAACTGGAGAAATGTTGTAGGAATAAGGGCTAAAGATATGCTGTGAGATATGTGGTGAAGAGAGTACCTTGGGCACGATGGCTTGCTGAGGGGATGAGAGGTTACCAGGCTAAAGGCCAGAGGATCCTTATCAATGCAATTAGCCTGGTGAAAGAGGGAGTGATACCAACGGGTTACTGTTCCATTCCACCCTTGTGCAAGATCCGCAGCCTTTGTAATCTCTCTTTGTAACTCTCAATATTCCTCACTGTCTCTCTGTGTCTCCTTACTCGCTTTTATTTTGATGGCAACAACAGGATATTTGACTACAGCCTCATTACCATTTCCACTAAAAGTATAAATTTGGCATTTGAAATCCTTCATGACGGAGGATGAGAATACAATCACCTTGCAGACAAGTTGATGGGCTCGCTCTTCTATCCCCCACAAAGCAGGGACACCTCTTTTATAAGATTTGTACTTCTGTGTCAGAGCATACCCTTGCAAATAGTTCTATACGTATATTTTGTAGGTCTAGTGCATTTATTTATATGGCAATCTAACAAGAATCTATAGACTGTTGCTCCAATAAAGTGCACTATTCAGAAGTCTATGGTCATGAAAGTTCTTACTTTCATGACCATACTGACAGTGTCAAATTGATTCTAATCAGAAATTAGGTCCGGACACACTGAGCCCCTCTGCTCTCTGAGGACTGGCAGGAACACAAGGGAATTTATTTTCAGCCAAATGTCTATACTCTTAATGCAACAGGTGTGCAGGCCAAAACTGATGTGACTTGAGAGTCTGAACAATGCTGCCGACAGACCCTGTGACAAAAATGTTTATGTGGTGGGGCTGCAGTCACACTCTCTTGTGGCCCCAGTCTAAATAAGCTCTACCTGTTATGGTGAGCTGAGGAGTCACCTGAGTAAGTTGTTAATACCCTGTGAGTTGGGGATATGTACAGCAGGGAGGAAGCTAAGGTCTTTTTGGCATCTAAGTAATATATCCCCATCTGTCTTCTGACAGTTTTAATAACTGTTCTTTTGCATACTCCAAAATCAATGTCTTACACTTCAGTTTCTGTGGGATGCCTAGGGACTTTCAATTGTCATATATAATTTCTGAACAAAGAATTGGCACCAGATGTTAATAAATTTAAAAGTGTCTATAACTATTAAAATGACAGAAATAGAACACGACTAAGTTCAGAACAGCTAAAAAATATGATGAAATGACGCTTCCTTCATAAGATAACTTAGAAAAGCTAATTCATCAAAATAATTGAAAACCGCTTGAAAAACATTCCTGCAGTTACAGTTAGGTCATAAAACTCTAAGGATATGCATGAAGGTTTTCTCAGCTCTACCTGAGCAAAAAATGAAATTTAGCCCTTCCAGGATATTTTAATTGACTTCTAGTAGAATGTGCTTTAGAAAAGATCAAGTATCTTTTAAATTTGCTGCTAAAATGGCTTCAGAATTGTTGGAGTTTTTGCTAATACCCAGTTTAAGTGGTATAGTATTTTCACTGTCTCGTGAAGTTAATGTTTTTAACTTCTTCTTCAGGCTATTATAATCTATTCTCTAGCCCTTGAGTAGCCTTTTTATCAGGGAAGGGCCTGGAGTAATGTCCTATGGGGTCTTCAGATGTATGTTGTCATCATTGGATTTTGGGTTCAATTAAGAGCTTTATCTTTGCTCAGTGAAGTGACATTCAGCAGACTTCTGAGACCCTTTAGTAAAACTGTTTCTTGTGTATCTTTTCAATGTTCTCTAGAGCTTCATTGTCTCACATTTATCTGCAATCTGCTTCCACATTTAGTACTTCCATGATAACATCCTCCTGTTTGAGATGGGTTAGGCCTTTTAATGTCTTGTGCTATCACAGGGTGACTGCAAACCATTTGTTTTCCTGCTCTGTGGTGGACCTTGAGGCAGCTGAGTACCATTTGTCTGAGTGCACTGGTACCCAGATATGAGCAGGGCCCATGAAAGATGTCATAGGCTGCTGCTGCTACTAGATGTGCTGTGTTTCTCCACTGGCTCCTGGACTGTTCCTGAGAAGGAACATTTCAAAAGCAGGCACAAGAGGTCACAGACAGCCTGTGATTGCTGGCTGAAGGCTCCGTATGTAGAACATGAAAAATGTGCAGCAATAAATTTACCCATTTTTCAAGATACCATTCACTGTCATCTTTCTCAGATGAAATCATGAATCCTTATAAGAAAAACACAGCCCATTAGGGCTTGGGTATCTGGCATAGACACTAAAAAGCATTAGCTGAACTATACCTGCTAACTGTGCGCATGCTAGCTGTCCCACAAATTTACAAGGGAATATAACTACTGATATAAGGATTCACGTGCAAGTCAATACATCCCACCTCATTTTTGCTCAGAGCCAACCCTTAGATGCATGCAGCAGCTCAGCTGGCCTAAGACTGTGCAGCTTTGTGCCAGAGTCCTCAAACAGACTATTAAAACGGAAAAAAAAAAAAAAGAGATAATCAGTCTCAAAAAAATCCATAGTGTTTGTAAGTATATGAGCAAGCCCCTACAAAACCCCATAAGCTTAAATTAGGTTCTGAGAAGATTGAGGTTTCTGTCCTAGAAGAGGTTTTTGGAATGGAAAAAAGTAATCATTTATTACAGTGCACTTATTTTAAGCCAATATTTTTATTTGGAGGTGTTGCATGTGTGGCCAGAAGATTAAGGTCTCTAAGTCTCCTATGGTTATATGAAGGGATACATGAATAAATTTTGTTTGCTTAAGTCTTTCACACAGCTTCCTGCTAAGAGTAAGCTCCAATGTAACAAATGACCTTTTATTGATTCATCCTGGAACTGCATCCTTGCTTTCAGCAGAATGCAATAGGATGAAGCTGAGGTTTAGCTCATAGAAGGAACCACGCAGGAATCCATTTAATTCACCAAGGTCATAAGCTCACCATATGTGGCGGCACAGTGGATATTTTTTCCAATGCTAATTGGACTTAGAGCTAGGCTAGTGATTACACAGCCGCTTAATCACAGGTAAAGAAGCATTTCAAGCTGGGAATCATGCCTTTACACCTACTCTTGCATACTGAACTTCCTGCCAGCACTGCTACTCATCTCCTAGACCGGTATGATGCCTTCTCACAAATTAATTGAGGACTTGCTGAATAACAGAGATGCCAGTAAATTATGTGTTTACAGAAAAAAAAAAAACCCCTGCATTTTAGTACAGGTGCAGATTCATTCTAAAGAGCTATTCTGATGAAAAATAGTATACTTCTCCTTGTACTGTTCAGTCTCATGCTTCTATAACACTGAATACTCTGGGATGCAAGGGCCTTGTCCTATTTTTTCCCCCACATATTTTTTGTGTAGTAAAATATTTTAGAAAGAAATGCCAAGGACTTCGACAAATGTTTCCCAAACCCTGCATTATAATGGTGAAAATCCCTCCTTATCTGTTAAGTAATTTATATGTCTGCTTTGAATTCGAAGATAACTTAGAGTCCTCAGGGTTGTGATTTTGCATACACTTAAAGCTATCAATAAAAATTATCATGTAACACCATTTGACTGATGCTTAGCTGGGTCTGAACTCTGTCACAGGTCTAAAAGGAGAATATAGCATCAAATCATGTAACAGCTTGATTTTTAGAGACTTGCCTAAAAAAAGGAAAATAGGTGCTAGCAAAATCAGATTTCACATAAAGCACTGAGATCTTTCTTTCTGGGGTTAACCTTTATTTAGGAATATGCTGGTTGAGAAGCTTAGAAGCAGGAGATACTGCTCTAGCTTCTCCTTCTGTTGTTTTCAACCTCTTTGCATGATGGTGCCTTACACAATGTGGATAATAGCCTATTAATATCTAGGTATTTCTTTCGTTATGAATAAGGTCCTTATACTCTTCATGAACTAAAAACTTAGTTTAAAAAGCACAAGAGAAGTCATTTAATGATCCATCACAGCGTCTTGCACTGAACATGAGGATTGACATAGTCAGGAACTGCTTCAGCTACATAGCTTGTACTCCTGAATTCCAGTTCAATGTAGATCTTTCTTTTCTGTGGATGGGTTCAATTCTGTGGACTTTATCAACTGAGAGAGATTAACTCCTATAGCAATTCTGAAATAATTGTATTCTATGGTAGTTTTCTCAATAATTTCCTCTTAATAACTGCTCTCTTTAGTATTGGTAATACACACTAATGAGAGTGACCTATGACTGCAATTACATCTCTTTTGGCCATTGAATGACTACACCACAAGAGAGAAAACTGTTACATTGAAAGGAAAGTTATTCTAAAATACTTATGATAGAACATTTTGCATAGGTATTTAATAATTCAGGAACAATTATCTGAGGAAGATCAAAGTTTTAATAAAAACAATTAAGACATACCCACCATAACTACTCACAGAAGACACACCCACTATCATGATCCTTGTGAGCAATGTTCACTTATCACATAGAAATCATAAAAATAAGGGAAATAATGACCATTGAGGTAATTTGTTTTCCACTAATCTGATTAACTATTTTGACTTCCATCTCATGCCACCTCAAAACAGCAGGTTTCTCAAAGCTTATTGAACCGTTTTTTTAACTCAACCAATTACTTAGTTGACAAAACACTTCACAATTACCATAAATGGGTAAGAACTTCTCTGAACAAAATCCACTTTAATATATGTTTGTATTGGTTTGAAAACCAACCAGTGGGAGATCACATGTCAGGATTAAAATTAATAGGAAAAATTAACAATAAGGGAAATAATAAAAGGAAAAAAAAAAAAAAGCACTGACAAAGTCAGATACAACCTGACACTCTGTTAGGGTGGTGGTAGCAGTCCAAATGAAGTAGTTCAGTTAAGGCAGTGATCCTGTGGAAGGTCTGGTCTCCAGCTGAAGGTCCAGTGGTAGCTCTTGTCCACTAGGAACCCAGTGGACAGGACTAGCTCAGGCAGTTCCAAGGCCAGGTTATATCCAGGTGGGAATGATTGGCTCCTCCCTCCTGGGCAGAGCATCTCACAATAGGATGAGATAAGTCCATGAGTCATGTGGTGGGTCCTTGATGGCCCATTGACTGTTATCAGGGGTGGGTCATTAGCAGGTGATAACAGCTAATGTCCCACAGCTGGTGGTAATAGAATACTAAATACATCTATATTGTAACCTAGGGCAATGTGTTAAGTTTTGTGTAGTGTAGCACAGATAAAGATATGAGAACACTAAAAGCAATGAATACTTCACTACTGCAGTTAGCCTCTTATAAGAAAAAATATTTTGAAATAAGGAAAGATGTATGTAAAAGAAATCATTATATATATCTTACATGACTGAACAATATATTAAAAAGCAAATTTTTATGCATAATCAAGACCAGAAACTATTCAATGAAGCAAATTAAAATGCTTGTAAGGAATCAAAAGTTATGGAATAATGTCAATCTTGGGATAGAAAAAGGGATGAGATGGGTTTTTAAAGTAACTTCCGCAGTCCTATGATTCTATTGAAATCAACAAATTAGTGGAATCTTAACTAATTGATGTTCACTGTGTGTTAGCAACTGGCAGAGAGCAGGTGAATAGCACAACTGTATTTTACCAGCAAAAGAAAAGTTTCAGGAATGAAAACAGGGAAACTAATGTAGCATGCATCAAGTTACTGAGTACATATTTTTTTACGTCTCCAAGAGGAATTATTTCTCCTACTTCTTCAAAAAAAATTATCTGTGGTTGGCATAGAGAGATTGATCATAGCATTCCAGAAATTCCTTTTGTTTAAAGTTTGTTTAATGCCTTCCCAGTATTTTAAGGGGTCTGATATTGAGTGGGGTAGTGTTAATATCTCGTTGATACAGATTAAAATTGAACCAAGTGAAAACAAAATGCCTTACTCTTAACCCCTGAAATTGTTCATTACTGTGAATACTGCTTTGTTCTGAGGATCAAATCAAGTACAGTATGAAGAAATACTCATTTCTTTACCCATTTGTCTCTGTAGTGGATAATCAATTTCCTAATGGTTGTTCAGAGCAGAGACCAGAACACTGTAGGTCAGAATAACCATGAAGAGCCTTTGCCACAGTTCACAGACATCTATTAACTTTAGGAGGTTTTAGGTCAGACACTGTTCTGTATAGAAGAGTTGTTAAATAGGTACTGCCAACTTTTGCCTGTCTTTGGCATAACAATTAGTTTTTGGATAAGCTTGGGAGTTGTAAAGATTTCCAGCACCTCCTTGCACGCCATCTTTACCAAACTAGATTATGAAGGCCACAAGGTATCAAAAAAAAGAACAAAACAAAGCCCTGTTATTGATGAAAAGTTAAGGTAACATAATAAAATACTTTTACATCCCCAGCTTCCAACTGTTGAGAGGGCAAATATATGCAACTTGCACACTTTGTATTGCCATCAGGTCATATTATATAATGAAGTCCAGTAAGAGTCTCAGAATATGCATTGAAAGAAGGTATAAAAAATGCAGTTTTTATACCTCATTTACTATAGTATAATTCTCTAGCACCTACCATATAACAGTTGGTAATAAAAAGCTAATAGGAAGTGTGGATGCTTTATCTTTGTTTCACCAGCCTCTTCTGGAATCACAGGTAAAATCTTCTGGATTTTAATACATACTGGTTGCCCAAGAAAGAAAAGACTTTGACCTTCTTGCAATGAATCTACTCTTGCTATTAGAAGATTTCCAATTCACACTTCACTTGCTCATTGTCTATCTGTTTTCTGTTCTGTCTACTTCTTTTTGCATCCGTTCCAGGCTCTTCTCGGTGGTGCCAAGCAAGAGGGCAAGAACCAACATAGAGAAACTGATACATGAGAAACTCCACCTGAACATAAGGAACAACTTCTTTACTGTGCAGTGACCATGCACTGGAACATATCTAGATGCAATCCTGTGCCATGTGCTCTGGGATGACCCTGCTTGTGCAGGGAAGTTGAACCACACGACCCACTGTTGTCCCTTCCAACCTTACACAATCTGTGATTCTGTAATATATGTAATATATTCTGTAATATTCTGTAATATGTTTACATTTATAAATATATTATGGTTTGTTTGGGGATTTTTTTGCAATGTCTTCACTCACTGACCTGGAAGCAGGATGATCAATATAACTTTTCTTTATCTTCTTTTAAGCATGTTTACTTTCTAACATATCAGGGAGGTGGTAGTTTTTTGCTGGTTTTTTTTTTTCTTTTAGGTAGTGTGTCTTCCTTACCAAAATAAGGTTAATACAAATCCTTCCTCTGTTAGCATAAATAAATATTTCCGGATTAGATTGACAATGTATAAGCTTCAAGGTGCAATAAATATTTTAATTATTCTTGTATGTACCCTTTAGGGGTCAGATCTAGGGAGAAAACCCAATGGGATTGCATGCTGAAAAAGAAAAGAAAATCTGTAATTACTATTCAACATATCATTTATGGGTCAGTGGTAAAGAAAGATGTCTAGGGAATCTATTCTGCATATCCTCATGTTTATTGGGTGCAATGTTATGCTAGTTTTAAACTAAGACTTTTCAAGTCGTCTTTTAAAATAATGTAGTTGAAATACTTGGAACATTTGAGCATTCTGCAGATCTTAAGGCCATATATCTGAGATAATTTGTGAGCAAATTAATGAACTTGTCTAACGTTACTGTTTATGTTAATAGGCTTGCAAGTCTGGATTGTATCAACAATATGTGTTAGAGAGACTTTAGGCACTTTGCATTCTCTGCAGCAGATATTTGATGCGGCAGTTTCTTTCCTCCATCAGATTAGTACTGCTGTACTCAGAGACCTTTGTTCTGTTGCCTAGCCGAGCATGGAGCAAATGAATATGTCATGATTACAAGTTTAAATGGTATTCACTGTATTTCCATATGCTTATGTTTCTGGTGTAGTGTAAGAATCAATATTATTAGACTGTATTACTGTGGTTTTGAAGAGAGAAGATGGAATCTTACCTAGTTAACCTTGCACAAAACCCAAAAAATATAATGAGCTGTAAATGGAAACAAAAAGAAATGAAAAATTAATTTTCTTGTCTTGATCAAGAATTTACGTACAGGTTAAAAGGTTCCCATTAACCCTAATCTTAGCTGTGCAGTCTGAGAGTTTTGAATGCCTTCAGACTTTACAGCGTTCACAGCAGTTTCCTGTGGCTTAATCCATTGTATGTGTGGATGTTACCACTCTCTCCAATTACCTGAGAAGAAGTTGTAGTGAGATGGGGGCAAGTCTCATCTTCCAAGCAACAAGTGATGGGAGGAAAGAGGAAATGGCCTCAGGTTACACCATTGCAGATTTAGATGGGATACCAGGAAAAAATTCCTGACAGAAAGAGTTGTTAAACACTGGAACAAGCTGCTCAGGGAAGTGGTTGAGTCACCATCTCTGAAGGTATTTAGAAGATGTGCAGATGGGACACTTGGGGTTTAGTGGTGGACTTGGGAGTACTGAGTTAATGCTTGGACTCAATGACTTTAGAAGTCTTTTTCAACCTAAATTGTTCTATGATGCCATGATGAGGAAGGGAGATTCTGTAAGAAAATAATGCAGGTAACTAATTTCTGCAGACAGAATTGATAGTGTGCAGTTTTGTGTTTATTATATAAAGTAGACTACAGTTGCAGAGCAGGTATATGAAGCATGAAGTGTGACATATTTAGCTCAATATAATACAAAAACCAATTGCATCAAGTTTTAGAAACTGAGATTAGCCTGAAAGAAAAATTTTTAATAAACCAGTTTTTAGGAAAAATTATTGATTCAGAATGGATTCTGTGGCTTTTTTGTTTTCTTCCTATTAAAGATTACTTATTAGTGCAATAAAATACAGATAATTGAACTGAATTGTAATAGAAATATTTTTCTGCTTCTGTGTGGGGTGATGAGTTCCCTATAGATTGCTAGTCCTGGCTAAAACAGAAGAACAAACACATGACATTATAGATAAAGAAAAATAATATTTAAGCATGATTTCTAGATGGGGTAGAAAGTTCCCTGTGAACAGTTTTTAAACAAAATAAATGAAGTTGCAAAGCAAAAATTATCCTTTCTGATAAAGAATATACATGCATATGATGTGCAATTGAAGATGGTTATTTTAAATGTTGCATCATACAGCCGTCACTTGATGATTGAAAACCGTTAAAGTGGAATATTGTTTTATGTATACTTACATATATCAGGTAGGTGAAATAAAGATCTGTCTTGTTTGGAGTGTTTAGAAGACTGTCAGACCAAGACAGTTTTAAATTTTTAAATTAGATTTTACTGATTTAGTTTAAGAACATCACAAATTATAGTAATTTTTAGTTCTTTCCTGTTATTAATCATCACTATTACACCTAGAAACTGTCTTTAATAGTTGTATCTTAAAATTCATCATGTATATACAATCCACAGATTTGATTCTGTGCAGTGAGCACTGACAATTCAGTTGTTGGATTTCAGACACTGCAGTCAAGGAGATCAGTCATAAGAATTTTTAGTAAAAAAGTAGGAATAAAGGTGTCTTCTATTTTATTTTACTTATTTTTGTGGTACTTGACTTCCTTTTAAAATTGGGAAAGATTACTTCCTACATGGCTTCTCTTGGGGTTTTTTTTGGTTATTTTTTTTCTACTCATCATTCTCAAGTATTTGGCAAGTTACCCTGTTTATTTGCTGGCTGTTGTACTGGCCTTATCTTACTACTTTCTCTTAATTGGATGTCTTTTATGCACTACTATGTGCATCTTTGTTCCTTCCATGGTCACGTTGCTCACATATTTATGCAAAATCTCTTGTGTCTTACCATGTTTTTTGGGATTTTTTTGGTTTTTTTTTTTTTTTTTTGTTTGTTTGTTTGTTGGTTGGTTATCAGATATGGGATTTTTTGCTTTGTTTTCCTTGTTTGTTTGTGTGTTTTTGTTTTTGTTTTTTTTTTTTGGTTGCACTGCCTCTAATGAAAGCATCAAGAAAAACAGAGACTACTTAAGCTGCCTAAATGAAAGCTAATATTGGAGTGCTGTTCATGAAGCCTGAGATGGGCTATGTAGACATCTGAATATTGATTTTGCAAAGTTCATGTGATTACAGTGGACTCACATAGAAGAGTATTTTCTTTCTTTCAGTGCCTGGATCTGATGGATGAAGGCAAATTGGCTGAAGATTGAGTTAAATGGAATTTGAATACATATTGCAAGTCTTTTTGACACCATCTTCGGTGAAAATGTTTCTTTTTAATAATACTGGAATTATGAAATTATGTCAAGTAAATTACTGTTCTACATATAGACTATAGTGGTAGTGAAAATGACATTCTTTTCTCTAAAAAAGGCAATGGTTAGAAATTCTTACATTAAATTTCAGCCTTTTCACTTTGACCGATATCTTCCTTATTTAGAATTAGACTTTTCTGTTTTCCATTAAGATTGGAAGCAACACTTATATTTTGTCTGGTTAATTCCACCTGTATCATGTTATTTATGAAAAACTATGTTAGCTTTTTCAACAATTTAAGTAGTTATTCAGATGACAGTTGAACACTTTGTAATCTTGTAAGCCTTAAAATGCAAGAAATGGGCTTTTTATTACTATGTGGTAATGAAGTTTGACAGATTTAAGTGAGCTTGATGTTGTCCAAATGTCAGTTTCCTGCTGTTCCTACTTTGAGATCAGGATGAAGATTTTTAGAGGAAACAGGTGTCACCCCAGACCATGCTAAAACAAAAATTCATTCTTTGACTTCAGACTTCTCAAAAACAGTTCTAAGTGTTTTTTTAATTACTGTGGATTTTTTTTAGGGTGAAGTTACATTATGCAAATGAATCTTTTGTGATTAAATTGTACATAGTATATTAAGTAGCAACATAAATTCTTAATGGTAATGTATTTATGATGACCAGTATTTTTTGCAGAATTATGGCAGTTTGAACACTTGAACTTTTACTACTCTTTCTTTTATTTATTTTTTTTTTGCTCTTTATGGTTCATCTATGGTAAAGCCATTGCTATCTACATCTAAATTTCTGATATTCAATTTTACTAGAAGAACAATTAATAGTTTAATTTAAAAATTAAAATATATTAGTATGCAATGAAGTTGTATGGTTATCAGATACAAGTTTTCAGGATGGGAAATTTAGTTAACATATTTCAAAATGAATTCCCATTTATGGAATATCTGTGCTAAAAAGCCATGATTCTGTAACTGCCTCAGGTAATCATAAATCCGTAAAACATGTCACAGTCAGATAGAAAATGCAATGCTTGGGTAAAACACTTCCAATTAACAATGCATTGGTGTGTAATTGGAGAGGAATCAAACTCATTAGCTGAAGATCTTGGCAGAAATTATCTTGGATGCACTTTAATATTGTATCAGGATTGAGGTCTTGAGAGGTTCAATATCGGCATTGAGTTGCTTTGTGCTTTTGCTTCCATCACTTTGTTCCTTCACTTGCATGAAGTGACCTGACATCAATCTATACTTGTCCATACCTATCCATCTTTTTAAAAAATGTTGCTTTCTGAGTTATTAGAAGGGAACTTTCCAGTAGAAAGTTAAATAATAAGAGAAAGCATAATACTCTTTGCTAAAGTATGAGTTACAGTGGTGGAAGGTACATGTAGTTTCTTGGTTATTAATGAATCTGGAAATGGGTGGTTGACACATCTTGTTCATCATGTATAACTGTTAGATCCCACAAATTACCCCTCAGCCTTCATTCCAGAGTAATTTCTAGTCCACAGCAGTAAACCTAAAAGATTTGAAGTCCATGTTATCCTTAGAAACAGAAACAGAAGAGCAAAATCCTGAAATATATTTAAAAGAGAAATAGAAAAGAAAAAGGAAAAAGAAAGAAATTGTACTTTACTCTTTTCTTCGGTGTCTCTAGTGGACATCAGTGTTGTGATCATGGATTATTTTGGTTTGGTAAAGTGAAATTTTCTTATTGGTTGCTTTGTATCTTATAATGAAATAATTGTACCTGTCCGCAATGCTCATCTTTCTTACCTTGTACGCATTTACGACTGAATGTGTTTTCTATGCTGTCAGAGTTATCACAGATATAGTCAAGACCATAATTCACTAAAGGTAGGTATTATAAAGCATATGCCATGAATCAGGCAATTGAATTGCATCACAACCTCTACCAACTTGCTATAAGGCATAAAGTTAACAGGATAAAATATAAGATGATTATCTATGTATAAGGTAAATATTTTATGTTGGTTGTGATAATGGAAACTCTTTCTAGAACTACAGTATGTAGTGTCCTTCAATATTAATTGGGTGACTAATTCAGACAATTCTATTAATTCTTTTTCCTTGAGAACATTTTAATGAAACTAATCAAAGGAGAGTCCTGATTGTTTGCTAAGTTTGAGCATTTTTTCTTATCTTCTGCCCAGACAAATTATTCAGCAGATGCAAGATGTAAGATGCCATCATTTAATAACGTGAAGTTCTCCTGCTTCAAAAGTTTCCTTCTGTACTGTCTCCTCCTCTGACTAAAGAATCCCTCAAGCCGTGTTTGAAGTATAAATTCACACTTTCTTTGGAAAATTTAAAACAGCTTTTAAAAAGAAAATTAAAAGGAAGTGTTTAAAATTTTATATATGTCTACAAGGCATTCTGCCAGCAATACTAAAACCATGTAAGTATGAAGAATGTTTAGAAGCTTATGGGATAAAGCTTTTCAGTTACAGGATAAATTATTTATCAGAATATTGGCAAGTTAATGATGCTCTTCTTCAAGTTAGAAGTATGATTTAGAAAATATCTGATCTTAAGGCCTATATTCATCATTCAAAAGTAAGTAACCTGGATTCTTTGGAAGGTTTCTTATCTCCCTGAATAAACCAACCTCAGTATGCTGACTCTTCACTCTTTTAACGCTGTGGGCCGAGGAGGGGTGGAATAGGCCTCTGCGTTTACCGAAAGTGTCTCTATGGCTATTGAGAGATCACTCCAGCCAGCACTGCCTGATGCTGTACAGAAAAGCCCTTCTCACACCCGAGCCGGTGTAAGGCACAGATTCTCACTCACCCAGAGAGCTGGATAGCTCAGGCGTTACCAGAGACAAAGAACTCAGAGGCTCAGTCAGCTGGATGTTCCAGATGTTTAATCCGAAGGGNCTTTGTCCTGATCTGTCCATGGAACACTCATGAGGTTTTATCATAGCACAAATTAAGCCTCAGGGAAGCTACGACATGCAAATGTACAAGCTGTATCACCATGTAATGCTTCTGGGGTTTGGGAGTCATTTTCTCATCTCAGAGTTAGTAACTAGACCAACACCATTCTTGAATTTTAGTTTTTAATTAAAAATTACAAAAACACAGAAGACTGTGCATTTCTAAACAGCTATATTTAGAGATATGCAAAGATTGAATTCCGTAGATTCTTAAGTCTTTAATTCTTTCAGAGAATACATTATAGGTTTTCAAAATAAAGCCTTTTATGAGATTATGTAGCTTTGATGGATGTTTGAAAAAAAGATGCAAACTAGGTTTCTGGATCATTCACATCACAAATTTGCAGAGCTAAAAGTTTCCATTGGCCTGTCAAACCTATTTATGTCTTAAAGTCTTAGTTCCAGTAAAGCGGCTTTTGTTTGCTAACAATGTCATTGTTACAAGAATATCTGACAGTTTCAAATACATATATGTGAATAATACACTACGAGGTATATCATGCTTTTAGGTATTCAGCATAATTTTTAAGCTGTAAACCTAGTATTTCTTGATGGGACACCTCACATGCAACTCCTTGGGAATAATGTGTGTCAAACTTTGACAAGTTTCAACAATGAATAAATCTTGTAACTGTGTCATTCACTCTTGGTAACTGGAATTGCTAAGGAACAAATAATTCCTTTTACCTGTTTTTTTTTCCCAATCTTCTCATGGAAAGCTGAAGCACAAAAAATTTGTCTTACCCTAAAGGAAGTGACAGCTGGTCAAAAAGATACATTAGTTTTGTACACAGTAAAAGAAAATGCATGAGAGCACAAAGTTGAATAAAGGTTTTTATCAGCATAAGCAGGATGGCTACATCAGTCACAAGTGACAAACCCCTTAGTCAGCCTTACAGGTCATCCCATGCATCTGTCAATAAAACCTGGAAAAGAAACCTTACCCAGGCAGTTTTTGAGTACTGCATGTGTTGCATGTTTTCTCAGAGGCTTGGGATAGTCTGATAGCTTCAGAAAAGCTGAATGAATAATTGTAGGACAGGCGAGTATATGAAAAATGCCTGAAATTTTTTTGATTTATAAAATATATTTGAATTAGAAGAGTTGTAAACTAATAGAAATTTGAGTATTATAATTTTATCTCTACCAATAACTGAAATAATCTTATCCAGACACTTCTGTAATTTTACTGCCATTAAAAGAATGCATAATGTTGTCTTTCTTGTATGACATGAACTTAACCATGAATTTTGGTGAACTAAATTTTTAGAAACTACTGCTGACTAAGCACTATTGAGAAGCTATGACATAAATGCTATTACTTTATATGACTGCATGTGTTTAATTCTCTGCTACTGGTTATGTTTGGCTTTTTGTTTTCATACATCAACACTATGTTTCTAAATAAGGTTATTCAAAGATCCAGTAACATGCATATTATGAAATCTCATTCATAATGGGAATATATCTCAGGAAAAATTATGTTTAGGTAGTTCCCCTCAGTTGACATTTTGAAGATTATATTTCAACTTCAGGAGGCAAGGACAAATACAAATAACAGTAAACTAATCTAGTTGAAGCTATATATAAACGTGAATAGCTTACCCTTTGCTTATATATATTGTAAAAAAAAATACAGTTTTGGTAGTTAGAAAACTAACCTTTATAATTAACTACATCAGGTGATGACAATGTGAAATATTGTAACTGGAACTTTAAAAAAGTACAATGATCATATGGCAAATACCAGTATTTGCAATGAGGCTAGTTATAATAAAATATAACTACCTCTGTATTCCCAATAAGTTTAGTCTTAGAGTATGCATTCAATTTTTTTTGGTATTGGAAATTATATAGTTTTACTTTTTTGTTATTTCCTAGCTATCCGAGAAATGTGTCTGAAATTGTAATTCTGCTTCCATGGACCATCCATTGAAACAGAAGAGGCAAATATAACATTCCATTATTCACAATCTATCCACCAAATTTCTAGGAGATGTAATCGCTTGTGACTTGATGAAACAAAAAAATAATTTCCCCGTTTTTATTCACAGCATGATTTACAGAAGTATAATATATTTCTATCCAGGAACTTTGACTGTTTGAATAATTTCACAGGGTATTAAGAACGGGAAAGCACAGTTATACCTCTGTCATGGTTTAACTCCAGTAGGCAACTAAGTACTGGACAGCTGCCTGCTCATCCACGGTTGCTTTTGAGCTAGTTAGTATTCTTTTCTAGAACAGAAACTTGAGATAATGTAGCCTGGTAAGTAAAATTTTTGCTGTTATCAGTAAAGGCCCCCTAGCTATGTGCTCACTTGATAGTGCAGGAGCTCAACTTGTCTGGACCTCTTGACCTGAGCTTCTTTTAATTTGTTTAGCTCTAACAGCTAATGCCCATGTGGACTTTATCAACTTTTTTTCTTCAAATGGTATTTCTTTATGTTGTAATGCCTAATACAAATAATTTGCATATAAGTAGGAGTAACGGTTACTCTATGTAGAATGAATTTATAAAGCTAGTTCAATATATAAGAGGGAAATCATTAAACAATATCTGAGGTGTCAAAGTTGTCAGCAGCTCACCTATAAATGGTGAATTATAGATACCAAAACAGGACCTCAAGTGAACATTAGGCTGATGAGCAGGAAGCATGAACATCTTGCTAGTCCTTGCAAAGCGAAGAAGGAACACCCACAGTTATTCTCCCTGTGAAGGCTTCCAACTGATGACAACTCACTGTTATCCCTTCCTGGCATTCCAAGACAGGAGCCCTCAGCCTTAGGACTTGAAGGAGGAGTGTAAATTTAATGGTAAATATAACCCCAGAGGAAAAGGAGAGTTGACAAAACCCACATTTTTAATTGCATAACAACTTTTAAATGTAACCTTGTTAGGGAGATACATATTGACCAAATTATTTGCTCTGTGTTTGTATCCGTGTACCTGACCTAATAATACATTTCTTGTGCTGTAATTATGTCATAAAATTTTTGATTAGACTAGTACTGTATTCTTGGCATCACTTCTATGTAGTTACTTCTCTGCTTGTCCGTCACAATATTTTGACCACACCATGTTTTCAGAAAATACTCATAAGCTAAGAGCACAAGGGAACTAGATGGTGTTGGTCCAAATCTGGGGAATCCTTATAAGAAATGCATTTAATTTCTAAGAATGTGCATTATCTAGTGAAATTCTATTTTTTTTGAGGATATGAAAATTAATATTCACAGCCTGCCTCTGAATATTATTTGAATATCAATGCTTGTATTTAGAGATTAATGTTTTGCGACAGTTGTCAATAACAATATTTAAATGATTGCAATTAAAGTCAGAAAAATCAAACACAGAACAAAATTTTCCAATATATCTTTTGAAAAGTGACTGAAAACACACATCTGAGGTGCTCAAATATCATAATATGTACTCATATAAGGATGAAAACTGAGTCTCAAGTGATAAAATCAAATAATTGAAGAGACTTTTTCTAAATCCTTTCTCTGAAATAAAACATAAGGACTTATCAGATATTAATCTTTTTCATAATTGAGCTCCTTCCCCCCAGCTAGTAACTATAAAAGAGATATATATTGTTACATTGAACAGATGACTAATTCATTCAGCTCTCTCCCAATCAATTAAAATCTTATCTGTAGCTCAAATTAAAGTGAAGCATCTACTGGTAAACAAAAAATTATTTGGGGCTTTTAGACCTCTTTTGTAGCTACCTATTCAACCAATGTAACTGCCACATGGAAGGAAGGTATCTTGTAGGAACCAAGAATGAACAATAACAAAGAAAAAGAGCTATTTCCTTGAGGATAGAGAAGACAGAAGAGCTATCAGCTGCTTAAGCAAATGACTGACCAAAGCAGTTCCAGAGCTGCTAGCAGAAACTGCTGAAGGATCTTGTCAGCTAGTCAAAGAGTACTGCTGGAAAAGGAATTTTTCCTGTCTAGGCCCCTTTACCCTATCATTCAGAGAAACAGGGTAAAAATTGCTTCAGTGTGATAACAAAAACATTATGTATTTAAGGTGCTCCATCTAATTAAGAAAAAAAATGTAACAGAAGTCTGAAAATATTGTTCAGGGAAGTAGTAATGCTGGAATCAGTTTTCAAAAGCCTATAGAAATCTCTCTTTAGGCATCTGGAATGAATGTGCTTTTCAGGTGACAGATGTTGTAATAAAACACAAAGAAGCTGAGAGTGAAAAAACATCCCATTACTAAAGGGAATAGATTCTATAAAAAAGTACTTCAAAGCTATTATTTTTTAGTTTGTATACTGTCACTTTATCTCTTGATTTTGGGGTGATATAAGTGGATAAAACCCTTCCATTCCAAACCTTTCAAGCCAAGGTGTTTTCATATCTTGACATAAGCTATTGAACTATCCACAGGTCATGAAACAGAGTGACATGACAAATAAAGCTCAACAAGACCAGCTGTAGTTCAAAAGCTCACACTAAATAAATGGGAAAATAATATTCTCTTCTCAAAACTTACTAAAGTGTTATTTTCAGAATAGATTCAGTGCTCTCTAAGAATGCACATAGTACCAATCACATAAATTACCATATAGAAACTGTCCTCATTCAGATTTACTAATTGGTTCTGAATTTAATTAATTTAGATTTAAACATCAAGATAAAAGGGTAAACAGCCTTTTCTGTGTTGATTTCTCAGATGCAATGGGTTGAACTTGGCTGGCTGACAGGTGTCCACCAAGCCACTCCCTCAGTCCTCCTCCTCAACTGAACAGAGGGAGAATATAAGATGAAAAGCTCATGGGTCAGGATAAGGACAGGGAGATCACTCACCAGTTACTGTCATGTGCAAAACAGAGTCGACTTGGGAAATTAATTTAATTTATTGGCAATTAAAACCAGAGCAGCATGGCAAAAAAATTCCCCAAACTGAAACCTGCTGCCCCCCATGCCTCCCTTCTTTTCAGGCTCAATTTCACCCCTTACTCTTTTGCGTCCTCCCACCAAGCATTGCATGGAGATGGGAAATGGGAGATGTGGTCACTTTATGATGTGTTGTCTCTGTATTCATGTTTTTCTCTTGCTCCAGCATGGAGTCCCACCCACAGGAGACAGTCCTTCTTGAAATGTTAAAATGTTCATTTTGTTCTCTCAGTTTTTCTACTCTCTCGCAGCTGCTGTACTGTGTTTTTTACAGGTTATCACAAAGGTGCCATCAGCTTCACTGATTGATTCAGTGGGTCCATTTTGGAGTTTGCTGAAACTTGCTCTGTCCAATATGGGGGCAGGTCATGGTGTCTTCTCATGGATGCCTTCCCTGAAGCCCTACTGCTATCGAAACCTTTCCCTGTAAACCAAATATGGTAGCTTAAGTCCAAGTTATGTTCCATATAGATTCTAGCTGAAATGACAATTCAAATGTTCTTATTGAGGAGGAAATATATATATATTTGTATTATGCAGACATACTTCACTAGTAGCTGTTTGTTTTAGAATTTCCTAAGTCATTCTTAAGCAAAGAAAGATTGTTTTTTTCATTTCTTTTATCCTGCCTTATGGAGGACTTTGTCTTGGGAGGTCACAAATTATTTATTAGTTCAAGGATCAGAGAAAGACCAACAATGGTGACACTGTGGTGTTTTTTGTACACTCTTTGTTAAAGGTGAGGAATCAGATGAAGCCATTTTAATCTGCTGGAGAAAATTTTGTGCTCACATGACATCGTTCACATAGCGTACACCAAACACTCCAACATCTGCTGGAAAAACAGTGTGACAGCTGTAAAGACTCCAAGGAACTTCTGAAAAATATTGAGGATCGTTTCTTCATGCATACAGTCTATGGGAGAGGACATGCTGAATTTGTTGCTCATGAAGAACTGACTGGTGATGTGCTTACTGGTGGCAACTTTAACTGCTAGCACCAGGAGACAGAATGGTTTAAGATCCTGAGGGAAATTAGTAAAAAGAAAAATATAGCAGAATTACAGCCATAGACCTCTGGAGAGCAGATTTGGGCTTGTTAAAGTTGTGCTTGTTGATATGCAATGAGAATTGGTCCTGAAGAGTAAAAGGGCCATGAAGAGCTGGTTGATCTTCAAGGTTAACCACCTCAAAGCACAGAATGGTCCAAGTGTACATGGTAAAAAGTTGGTCAGGCACAGCAGAGTGCCAGCACCATCGAACAGTGAGTCCCTGACTGAGCTCTAATGCAGGAAGTGCAAGAGCTGTGGAGATAAGGACTGGCCACCTGTGAGGACCACAGAGATACTGTTCAGGTTTGCTGGATTGGAGATCCAAAAGCAACAGCTGCAGGGGAGGTAGAATTCAAGAGAGATGTGGAGTGTGGTCTTCTGGAAATACACTGGCAAAGGGAAGGGTAAAGCTCAGAGAAATGGCAGAGGAAGACTCAGCGAGAACTTGTTGCCTTCTGTTACTGGATGGGAGGCTGTAGGGAAGACAAAGCTGGACTGTTTGCAGGGGCCTATAGCTGTGTGGCAAGAGGCAATAGGCACCACCAACAAAAAGAGAAATTATGATTAGCTGTGAAAAATCCTTCTTACCATCAGGGTGATGGTTGGTGAAGAGTAGCACAGAAAGGTTGAGAAATCTCAGTCGTTGGAGAAAGTAAAAATGTGGGCAAAATCATTTTAAGTGGACCTGGTTAAAGACAGGGATTACGCCTGATGACTTCATAATGTCCGGTCCAATTTGTTTAGTTAAATTAAATTATAGAATTAAACTGCGATTGTACAGGACTGTGATGTCACAGGTGTCCAAAAATACCCCTTCAATCTAGATTCTGTATTGATATTACTGCATTTTAAAATTCAGAATAATTTGAGGTAGGAATATAATGGAGCAGGTTATCCCTTGAAATTTCCTGTAATTTGTGCTTCTTATATTTGAGCTCTTGTACATATATATTTTTTCTTTGTGATTAAAAATTTGATTAAAATTAAGGTTTCTTTAAACTGTGTATGGTCAATAAATAAACTGTCCATGTCTAATTAAATTATTGTAATTAAATTAATCTAAGCCTTTGTTCCCCTGTGAGTGCAGTCACCCAACAGGGGAAGGACTTGTAGTTACAAAAATGGCAAGATTCACATATGTCTGTGTCTGTTCTTGTTGAAAGAGTTATTCTAAGCAGTAAACTAAATATGTTAGTTCTGCCTTATTTGCAGAACTGCTGCCCAAACTCTTCCCTACTGTGATTGCCTGAGTATTTTATCTATTCTATTCTATTCTATTCTATTCTATTCTATTCTATTCTATTCTATTCTATTCTATTCTATTCTTCTATTTATTTTATTTTATTTTAATTTACTTTATTTTACTTTACATTATTTTACTTCCATGTCCCAATACAGGAGGGAATAAATCCTGCTGGTATTGCCACTACCATTTCATGGTGTGATTTTGTCTCTGTGTCAGATCTTGCATCTCTGTTTTCCTATTTCTACTTCATCTTGACAAGCCATTTTTCATTCCCTGTTTTTGGAAGTCCAGCCTTGAGTCACTTGAGGGATCCTTGTACCTGGAGGTAAATAAGCACTGCAGTGGCATCCTCTGGAGAACCTTGTCAGTACTGTGCTTGGTCATTCTGATTGATGACTACAGACGTAACTGTCATTATAGAACTGTTGTTTGCAATTAGGAAATAAAATTAACTTCATTCTGACCGGTAATTAGGTAGTATAATACATAATGTTTAAGTTGTTTATCTTTTATGGTCACTGATTAGATGGAAGTTTAGCATAACTCTTACAGTGTAGCTTATTCCTCATTTTTCCTCCACAGTGTCACTGAAAGTAAGAATTTAGACTGTTGGAAGTGTTCTATTAATTAGAACGTTTGCCTTTTCCTTTTTTTTTTCATTTCAGTCCATATTTACCTGGTCTTTTTATGTCAAACTTTGAGAACAATAGGGTACTATTTTTGGTTTGTAACTCTCACATGACTTTCTGATTTCAGTTTTTTGTAGAGTGATACTTTTGAAATAGCAAGCTGTCATGTTCAGTTGAGGAGGACTTTGGTGTAAGAAACACAGCATAGGTTTCTCTGGAACTGTGTTTAAATGCTTTTCTCTGTGGTTATAGTGCTACTCCCCACAATTTTGTGTTTCCCAGTCATAGAGGTTTGGGTCAAGAACTTTTTAATTACTTCAATCTAATGGTTATTGTCATGCATCCTTTCACAAAAGATTCTTTAAAGAAAAAAACTAGTTCCAGTATCTCAATAGCAATTATATTGAACTGAGATATATAAAAGGTTTACAAATGTTATGTTTTAATAATTCTAGACAGAATATTTTATTCCCTGTTTCCTAATGAGTTTAGGAATTCCTGGTGTGCTGTACTTTATCTCTTTAACCCACAGGCGTACCTTTTCAGTTTCATAATGAAATTAGGCAATATAACAGTAAGGGCTTTAGTCATGTTTGCATATAAGGATTTTTGAAGAAAAAACATCAACATTAAATAAAACCACAAAGAATCTCAAGTAATCAAATTTTGAAATCATTGTAATTTTAAAGTCTACAAACAATAATAATAATAATACCTGAAATGGAGATTAAGTTGTGGAAAATATAGGCCTTATTCCTATTTCCAAGTGCAAATGAATCAATGGCAACCTTGAGATCCAGTTTCTGGAGCACTGGATGAAAACTTATGAATACTTTCACTGCAACTAAAAAGGGTCATTAACCTCAAGCTTGCAAAACTGACATATGTTGTTAACTGAGCTTTAAATTAAGGATAAAAGAGGGAAAGGTATCTGTCAAATGGCACAAAAGAAGTGACATGATCTCCCATCCCACAAAATAAGGAAACATGGAATGCATTAGCTATCCTTTATTTCAGAACAAAAAGATGAATATTAATAATATAAAATGACTAGATGGAGAGAAAAACAAGAAACTTCATTATACAATCAGCCCTTTCTAACATGAATAATAACTTTGTGATAATTTTGCATAAATGGATCATCTGTATGTGGGCATAAAAGCAACTATATTATAAAGATGGCATATCAGAAAAGAGAAAAAAAAGTTATGGAATCTTATTGGAAGTTCTTTGGGTTAATATCAAGAAACAAAAAGAAAAACAGAACCAAGAGAGAGAAATTTTTCCTCCAACTAACCAGAAATTAACAATTTACAATGTAGCTAATTGATTAGCTGCTACCAAAGAGAGTCAAAAAAACAAGTAGCTATGTTTCTGAATAGGTGCCATTTTCTTATTCAGGAGACAATTATTAAAATGTAACGTAGATCATCACAGTGACATAGAAATGCTTTTAAATACAATCAATCATCTTTATTACAACAGATTTTGTAAATGTCCTGGGAAACGTTATGGTTTATTACCACAAAATTTAACTTTTAAAAAAATAATACTATGTTCCCATAAGAATCATGAACTAATGGCTTTAATTGGAAAAAGTTTAACTATTCAAAAAAAAAACTATAATTGAGGTTAAACATGCTAGAAAACCTTCAACACAATCTATATCAAAATCAACCTAATTCTGACAGTGATAGCTTTCTGCACCAAAGCAAAACTTAGTCCCAAAAAGCTTAAGCTGTTCAGAGGGATTTTTTTCATGTTTGATTAAACTCAATTTTATTAATTAATTTTATGTGTGTGTACATGTATGTCTGTGTCTACACATCTCAATAATACATGTTTATTTTAACAGCTATACAGAATTCTCATCTTAAACAGGGTTTCATTAATTAACTTGCTCTCATGTGGGTTAAAAATGACAATGAATTTCAATTCTGTGACACAATCCGAACTAGTCACAGAAGACATCCAGAGAGTTTCATCTGTCTATCAGTATTTTCAGTCTATCTCTCACTGCAATAAGTAGGCATTCATTACAAAGTTTAGGGGAAGCATATATGCCATCCCACTGCAATCATCTTTGTTGCATTTCTTAACAGCTAGTTCTGTTTCTATAGATCATGGAAGTGTTACTTTACAGGTGTTTTTATTGGCTATTTTTCTTTCCATGCTTTTATTTTTTTATCAGCTGAGGAAAGAGCCACTATTGAAATCTTGATCATATTTTTTAAACCAAACTAACATATCTTTGAGATATTAGTGTCTGATCGATGATATCAATATATATTTGGGCTAGATGCTTTTTCTAGCTACATCAGGATGCTTTCAGCGTGAAAACCCAGACAAGACAGTTTGTTCAAGGTCACTGATGTATTATAGAATTTGGCATTTTGCGGCTCAATACTTGACCACAGTGAGTGATACTGATAAAGCCTGAGACAAGGTGTCCCTTGTGTATGGCAGCTTTTCCTGGATTAGTTTTATTTCTGTATGTTTCCTAGCTAATTATCACCTCTCCTTAGCTACAGCAAACAAATGGAAAATGAGATTGTTCAAACATCCTCATACCTATGCATGTGAAGCTGATTTTATTTAGAACAATCTGATGTCTTTTTATAATCCTTATTTATGACAGAAGCTGATTTTTTTTCTTTTTGACCGCCAAACCTTGCTACAGAGAGGTGATTCTTTGTACATCTACTAAAATTAGGTAGAAGCTATAATTTCATTGGAAAAAATGCAGCTCGTATAGTTATCTTCATTTATATTTTAGCTAAGTGTATTTCCTAAAGATGTGATTATAATACGGAGTTAAGCAAACTGAATGTCCACCATGAGGACTGATTCAAGTTTTGTTTTAATTGAGACTTAAGTTTTGAATGCCTCAGATTTGCTTTACTGGGCAGATGATAAAATATTAAAAAATTATTTGAATATTCATCAAACTATGCTACTTGCTCTGGTGTAAACGTCAAATGCTTCAGTGTAAAACCTATGATGCCTTGAAAATAGGCAATTGCTGTCTGAATTGATCTGGAAAACACAGGTATCTTCAGCTGCAGTTTGTCTAGGTATTTTCATTAAACTGTAGACATCATAGCTCTCTAGCAAGAGGCGATTTCTGGTGTCGTAAAATCAATGGCAGAGCCCCTAATAATTTCAATGGCAGCACAACAGTTCCTGTGGTGCCATGGTCACTCCCGAGGGTGTATCCCCTCTGGAAAGGGGTGACCTCAATGTTCCACTCATAGGTTATTTGGTAGTAAGGTCTTCACGTGCAAAAGGTTAAACCTTACTGGAGCACGATTTCCTTTCTTTTGGTAACTTCAAAGCTATGTTTGGATGTGTTGGTGGTTGAGTTTAGTGCACACTGGGGTGAGTTTTATCAGCTTTTGGTATCCAAGTGACACAGGTCTGAGTTTACTGAAGAAAATTGTGCAGTACTAACAGGGGGTTGTCATGTTCATCCACCAAGGTGAGGGCAGCTGGGGTGAGAAGGTTCAGCTGTTCAGGGACCTGTGCCTGTTTTCACTAATTGGAGGCTTGTTCCTCAGGTCACCTCTCATGGGTGTTTGTAGTCCGTGTTCCCCCATGACTCTTCTTTCATTTTGGCTGAAGGATTGCTTTAAAGGACTCTGGAATGTACTTTTGGGAAATTGAAAGCTAATTGCCTTGTAAGTAGGTTAAAGATGTCTGTTACCTTTCCTGGGTTATAAGTACATACTCTGTATTAGAGAACATCTCTGAGAGAAAGATGTGGCTGTCTGAGGGCTGAAAGAACAAAGTTTCTATAATGTAGAGTGAGATACTTTCTTCTAAATATTTTTAACTGGGGCAAATGACCCTTCAGTTATGCATTTTTATGTAATTTTTTCAAACCGGAAATCTAACTTCCTTAGATATTATTTTCTTACAATTGATGTGCTTTCTTGTGCAGCATCTGTGAGTATCTCATGAGAATTTCAGGGATAATTTCAAGGAAATAATTGTTAATCTTTCAAAAATATTCCATGGAATATTTTAAGCTCATGGGTTTTTGCATGTGGTATGCTTATGTTTCAAAAAAGGCTTTTATTTGAAAAGAGTTTTAAGTGTGAGAATAATTTTATGATTTGGATACATTTATGTTTTTTATAATAGTATGTTTAAAACCTCATCTCTTGATGCAGCTCTTAGGAGAATATACTTTATAAACTGTGATCACATTCAGCATTTTTAAAAGAAGCTTTTAGAAAAAACTTAACAATTGTATAGAGCAATTATTCATTTTTGCAAATGATAGTGTATGAAAATATGAAGCTTCAAAATGACTGATGACAACATTGAATTACTTACCACAGTGCACTTGACAATGTAAAAAGGTCAACATTATTCATTCAAATTATGTATTAAAAATGTTTTGAATTGCTTTTTTTTCCTTATTTTTAATTCTTGCTGTGTATGTGTTGCTTGGTAACCTTGGAAAAGTTATTTAAAATGAAAGCTATTTTAAATTCCCATGGAAGATCCCATGGTGAGAAACTATTGGCAGAGTGATACACAAAGGACTACCACAGCAGGCATGAGACGTGCTGCTATGCCAAGGAACATAAGTTATTATTAAAAAACTATTAATGAAAGCTCTTCACCACTGCAAGGGGACAAAACATAGTCTTCAAAAAAGAGAGATCTTTTCCTTTTGCCTTTTTTATTTCCTACTCCTCTGTACACTTGGGCCACCGTTTTCCAAAATATGTCAGTAATTTTCCAGAAGAGGTTCAGTGTACATATTACAGGGAAAGATTTTATGCCATGTAACAAACTGCTTTCCTCTTGTACTTTTAAAAATTTATTTTATTTATCCTATTTGATAAGCATAAAACTATTTTCATGTTTCTTGAAAGGTAAATTCCTCCTTCAATTATCCCTATCATATGATTTGATCTTGAAGAAGATTCCCAACATAGTCATACTTTCACACTGCAGTCTTAATTTACATGTAGGTGATAGTGCTGTACTGATCGAGTGTATCAGGATCCCATGATAACCTGACTACAGAGATGACCATACCCACGATGTGTCACTGTGTGCCAGAAAGCTCTTTGACACTAGCTCCTATTCTGGAGCTTGTGGAAGGGATGTAATTTAAAATTACCTCCAGCACCTGAGTAAGTTAATGCTTGCGCTCTGCCTACTCTTCTCATTTATGTTAAATTTCTTAGAAATCTTTCACATTGTTCAAATCTCTCACAAGAGCAAATTTCTTTCATCAGTCTGCTCCATCAGGCTTAATGTGGTCTGGGAATGACTGAAAGACAAGCTCCAAGTGAAATATACTGGCTTGGAATGAAACAAACTACAGATCTAGCTACAGACATTACATCAACTTCAGGTGATCTGAAACCCCCTTTTTGGCATTTCCTGTGCCATTTCTTTGGCCTCCAATGTTTCCATGGACTAGCTGAAGCTTTCAAATTTTTTCTGCAATTGCACTTACTTTATTTTTTGGTCTTTGCAAATGTGGCAAAGTTGTCTATTTGGGAAAAAATTCTTTACAGTAAGGGTGGAACACACTGGAACAGATTGTCCAGTAAAAGTGGAAGCCTCATCCATGAAAGTGTTCAAGGCCAGATTGGATGGGGATTTAAGCAACCTGGTCCAGTGAAAGTGTCTCTGACCATGGCGGTGCAGTTGGAACTCAATGGTTCCTTCCAACCCAAGACACGCTATGATTCTATGACAAACTATCCTATAAAGTCTTTGCATGTAAAAACATGTAGCAGATAAAACACAGAGAAATCTGATACAAAATGGTCCTCAGAAATACTAAACAGAGTTTCAAGACATGATATGGAAAGTTGATCAGGTATTTTATGATAGAATCTAACGTTTCAGACATGACAGAGACAGGAATTAAGAAACTCAGCGAAGCTGACCCTGAATCTGAATGCAAGGAGACAGTCAGCTGTGGAAAACAATTTTGATTAGAACATTTCATTGGTCTTTACACGTTTCATCTCTAATAAATATGCATAGCATGATTCATACAAGTCATTAAAAGAAAATATTGGCAGAAATATGGTTCAAAATAATGTTAATATGGAGAGAGTTTAATTAAAAGTTGCGACAATCGGTCACTCAAAGTTATTGTCAGTAATGACTGAGACTTTCTAATACTTGGCAATATTTATTAAGCTGCTTTACAGCTGCTATTAGGAATAAATTCCTTCTTCCAGATTATTTCAATAATTTGACTGGTAGAGCAGTACTGAGGACAGAAACAAATAAATAGATGAATATACAAACCAAATTAGCTTACCAAGTCTTACTGCCAAGTTACCATGGTTTTATCACCAAGACATGGCTGACCACATCATAATGTAAATGATCATGAAATATTAAGGCAGGCTTTGAGGCAAGGCTTACTACAGATGCAAATCCAGATCCAGATCCACAGTTTTAGTACAAACTTTCTATGACTTTTTTCCTGAGAATATAAAGAGATTGTGGTATGAATTGAACATTCTTTTACATGTCAGTGACTGAACATTCATGTTGGTGAATAGCATAGGAGAATCATCTCAGTTCTGCCCCAAGATCCCTGGGCAAGATTTTCCAAAGAAAGAATTGATAGAGTTGGCTTTCGGTGGGAAATAACTTTAATTGACTTATTAGTTCAACCTCAAACTCCTAAAAATTGAAGAAACATGCAGGTTTTTTAACAAGTATTTGTGCATTTGCCCTTATTATCTTCTGCTTGTAGAGACAACTATATCTACCATTAACCACAAGGCTCAATCTGTTTCATGCAAAAAATCTTTCTCACTGCTGTGCAGTCTCCGCAGTCCAGAAAATAATCTCTAGGTCCATTTCTACTGTGTTTCCCTTACCCTCCTATCCCTTCCTGCCTGAGTTTAATGCTAAAAGGCCCAGTTCTGCTACTTTGTCAATGATAGATTATGAAGGGATAATTTCTTTTCACTTTTCACTGTTATTTTAAATCAATTTCTGGAAATTTACATTCCAAATCTTTTTGTATGGGTACATAATTTTCACCCCTCAAGTAACATCTGCAGAGTTCGAGGGTGTCATGACAATTTGTTTTCTTCTTTGATGTATTTACATGTGTTTTCTGGACAAACAAAGACATCCTCATGTGGTTTCTGCTCCAGAGGACAAGAAAGAAGTTTAATACTGCTGCCATTTGGCATATACATGAATAGTGTTTTCTGGTTGCATTTTTTTTACATGGCATGCCAAATCTCCCTGAAATGCTACTGTGGCTGTTTTTATGGTTACTGAAGTGCTGATATACTTACTGTGCTATGCACCAAGAGAATATTGTGTTCTTATACGTATATTAACAATCTGTAATGCCCTTCTGAGCACGTACCTGCAAGAAATTCATAGACACTGAAAAGTTGTTACATACATGTATAAATATTTTAGGTTTTCATTTAAATAGTTTATACTCATTTGGTAAAGTTTGATTGGCAGGTTTTTTTCTCATAATATTTTAGAATTAGCCAGCTGTTCTTGGCTCCTTTTCTCAAAGTATTTCTGAGAAAGTTTACTTGCTGGTGTCTTGATTTGAAAGACAGATGTGTGCCAAGGAAGGGGGGAAGCTCCCTTAGAATAGAAAATATGACCCCCCCTTCCCTCCAAATTATTATAACCTTGAAATCAAGGGGCTTTCAGGCAAAAGATATGGGGAAAGGAATAACAGTTCTCTACTAGTATTTATAACAAGGCAGAATAATACAGAAACAATGGTTTAATCTGACAAAGTCAGAATACAACCTGCCACCCTGTTAATCAGGATGGTGGTAGCAGTCCACTTAAATGGTGGCTGCAGTCCCATTGGAATGATGGATGTGGTCTTTGTTGAAGCAGTGGTCCTGCAGAAAAGGTCTGGTCCGTCTCTGGAGGGCCAGTGGTGACTCTTGAGCTCTTATCCTCTGGGAATCCATTGGAAGTCATGCTCCGGTGATCCAGAGTCTCATCTTAAATGCAGGTGGGAATGTTCAGTTTCTCCCCTCTGGGCAGGGCTTCTCACAATGGGATGATTTAATCTTAGTCACTCCCGGAGACCTTGAGGGCTCATTAGCAGAGATGGCCCTAATAGTGTTATCAGGGCTGAGTCATGCTGAAGATAAAGAGCACTGCCCCACCTGTTCTTAACAGCTTATGAAGATGGTAATAGAATACATACTTTTGGTTACACCTTCCATGTAACCTAAGACAGATGGAAAGGTAACTTTTGTTTTGTTTTATTTTAGATTTTTCTATCATATAATTTTAGGGTGTTAATGCAGTAATGTAACCAGTATAACTTCAAGTGAATTCGTTACATCAGTAGAGTTTTTTGTATCCCTGGAAAGGTTTATTCCTTGCTATCAATTAATTTAACATCTATGTCATTCTTATCTGACACTCACCCATTTATTCAGTGATGTCTCATCATTCTCTGAAATAGCAAAAGAAAGGTAGTAGACTTCTTTAAGTTTTAACTAAACCTAATTAATTGGTTACAATGGATTTCTCTGAAAGTTCTCTTGCATTTTAATTGAAATATTGACTTTTGTAAAGTGAAAAGCTCACTTTGCATGCTCAAGATCTCAGCAACTCGTTAAGAAGTCTCCAGACAGGTATTTAACTTCAGTATAGACACATGTTGGTTCCATATAGAAGACAAAGTGACTTATCCTGGATTTCCCATTACTTTTCGCTCTCATTTTTATGATTGCTGAGATATTCAGGTGCTGCATGCAGAAGAGAAGACACTGGGGTAAATATGCTCAAAGTTTCTTTCCACTCCCATATTTATTGTTCTCTTTTCTTAAATTTGTATGTATAGAATTGGAAGCCAAAGACAATTTTTGTAATTGAGCTATTTTGCATGGAATTATATTCTGGAAAGCTCCATATCTTTAGTAAATATGGTCCTTTCTGGGAGTTATTGTGGTCACACTGAGTGGGTCTACATTAAAACACCTCATCAGCATTTTGTCCTGTGGTTCAGCATGAAGAGTGGGACCCATAATTGTTTGTGGCAAGGAAATATCATTAAGGAGTGAAGCGGAACACTAAAAACTTTTATTACCTTTTGTATTTTTAATGGAAGTTTCAAATTCAATTAATTTGAAAAATAAAGTTAATTTTAAAGTTAAGTAAAGCAAATAAATAACTTATAACAAAAACAAAATTCCTTATATTTTTGGACTTAAAAATAGCAATTTGCAGTCAGTGTTAGTCCACATGTATGGATGTTGCTATAAATTAAGGTATTTTTATTCACCTTTTATTGAGAACAAAAATACAACAAACATTCATTTATTCCCAAGGCTCAATTCCACATATCTTATTGAAGTTCTGAGGAAATATTTTTTATTTTCTTTATTATTAAAAATATGGTAGTAAAATAATATGTCTAATATAAGGAAAAAAGGAAAAAGTAGACTCAAATTGTTATTAAGTCATCCTAAATTTTGATAGGTAATTTGAGACACTGAAATGCAGCTTTTAAAAGAGTTAAGAAATTTTCATTATACATCTTTGAATGGCATAGAACAAAATAAGAATTGAATAAGATTGAGTTGCTTCAACTCTATGGGTCAAGCTAAAGATCATTCAGGCCTTCTGCCTGAAATGTCATATGAATATGAGATTTAGGGAAAAATGCAATAGAAAATATGCAAAAATTAAAACTTTCATCATTTTATTAAAGGCTTCAGCAATGGCAGGACTTGGGCCATCCTGTTTAATAGCAAGAAGGAAATCTTTTTAATTTAAAATTTTCATTGATTTTGGACACTTTTACACTTTTGATTTCCAGAATGTCGTATGTCAAATTAATTCCATAATTAATAAAGAGTTTTGGGAAAATATTTCCTTTTGCACCAGCCTGCTTCCTGATTTTACTGGCTGCCTGATAATCCTTGAATTACCAAAAAATGGGTCATCACTGCCTATTTTTTTCTTGAAGGTACAGACCTATATTATACCCTCTGCTTGTTCTGTTTGCAAAACTAAAAAATCTTAGACTATTAATCTGTATTCACATGAAAAATATTACATATTTTCTGGTCCTTCCCTGTTCGTTCTTTAATTCTCAAGACTGTAGTATAATTATATCATTTTTTTGGTCATGTTTAACATTTCTGTATATTAAACTGGTATTTTTTGAAAACTAACTGTAAAGTTTCCAAAATCTCTTTTCTAAATGGCAATATTCTAAACTGAGCCCTTTTCTGTAGGTACGGAATTTTCATTTTGTGAAAAATTTTGCATTGCTGTTCTGTTTAATCTGATAATTCAGAACTGTGATTTTTAATTTTTTTCCAGCTTTTTACAGTGAGCACTGACATTTCAGATCACCAGTAAGCTTTTTTGTGGTTCAGTATTTATTGTATTTTACAGGTCATGCACAGGTAAACATATTCTCATACAATCCAAAAGTAGAAAGAAAAATGGAATATTGGTTTTTCTGTTGGCTTTAAAAAGATGGGTCTATAGTAGCTAAAACTGCCTTTCATCTTATCTTCTTCAGTGATTTCTGACATGAAACCTTCTCCCCAAAACCCCAGAAGATTTGCAAAGGGAAATATATTCTTTAAAACTCCTTTGCAACTTTTGTTACTGGTGGCAAATTTGTCTTCTCAAACATTTGACTTTCAAGAGAGAAACTGCTGAAAAACTGTGAAGATACAAAAGTCATTACAGAACCAGAAGTTTTCTGGCTTTATAATATATTCTAAGCTGTCCTTGGTTGCAAATTAAACAGGCAGTGCCCAGGATTCCAATGCTTTAAGAAAGAAATAGCAGGAGAAAATGTGTTAGGGGGAATATTTATTACTAATTTGGAAAAGATTTAGGGAAAACAGCTGGATACAATTATATGAATTTCAACCATGATCTGCCCTATAAGCAATAGTATTTAATTTTGAATTAGTTGAAAGTATTTATACATCTTCATTTAATCTTAGAATGGTTTGTGTTGAAAGGGACTTTTAAAGATCATCCAGTTCCAACTCCCCTGGCATGGTCAGGGAACCTTCCACTAGACCAGGCAGGCTGCATCTTCACTTGAAATGCAGCCAAGCCTGTTGTAATCAAACATTTTGGATAAACATGAGTCAGGAAGCAAGACACGCATTTCTCATACCTTGACATAGAAAAATTTACAAGATAATGACACATCATTGTATTTATTTTCATTCAGTGTGCAATGAACAGTATTATCTTTTATTTATAAAATAAATTTATATTTTACTTTTTACTTTCTTCTCTTAGTAAAACTTTTCATTAAAAGTGATTTCTCTGATCACTAAGGCAGGTATTTATCCTGGGAGGCCTTAATATATTTACAAATAAATAAAACTAATGCAGTCTTAGTGCTACTAGAGATACTTTATTTTCCCAAGACAAAAGCAGTGTTCCTAATATTAAGACATAGTAGAAAAATTACCTGAACTGCAACTGCTTTAAGAATGTGAGATGCATATGCAGATATATGAGTGTATGTGCATACCGATGTGAAAAATATTCTAGAAAATATAAGGATAACATGGCTGAAAAAGGTTTAACAAGACAGGCATTTTGTCTAGTGAAATGCTACCTCTTTCTCATCTGCAAAGCTGTGTGTGCTCCAAAAGTCATCACAAGATAGCAGCAACACAGGGGAGAAAGAAAGGTGGTAGAAAAAAGCTTTGCCTTCCTCTTTCCTCTGATGTGAAACATATGTGCATTACTTCAGAAATTGTCTGCTTAACTGACTTCGCACAAGCTACAGAAATTATTTACAGACATCACAGAGACTACGTAATGAGACAAGGTGCAAATAAGGTTAAACACTGCAACAGCACTGTCTGAGCAAGATGAACAGTCTGTTTGGTATGGTGAGTGTGTAGTAAACACTCATTTAACCTCAAAACATGTATATTCTGCTTTTCTGTGTTTGCCTGGATCTTCTTGTAATGTATTTTAAAGGAAACAAAATTTAAGAGGTTTCCTTCATGCAATCCTGAAACAAAAAATATTTAGGATCTTCAAATGCCCTCCAAAAAGTCTTCCTTCCTGATATTGATTGATATCTGCTATTTCTTTGGTATTTTTCTGCCTGTTGTGCACCTTTTAGTGTGTATTTTCAGGCAGAAAGTCTAGAACATTTGGTATGTCATCAAAGTAAATTTTTTGAGTCTCATCCTTTAGCTTCAAACTATTTATTTATCAGTAATTTGTCCTAGATCTTTAGCATCATTGGTTACATTTTAAGAGAGGGTGTGAAACAATTTCATACCAAAAATGTGAGCCATAATTTTATATTCTGAAGACTCCAAGACCACTGTTGTCATGCTCTTTCTAGCATTTAATTTTTCTTTTTCTTTCTGAAATTTTGCAGTACATCAGGTTGAAACCGATGTCTAGTAAATATCAGAAAGAAGACAACATCTTTTACTCCATTATCATTTGCTAATAATTTATTGTTTTTTCAGCAGCAGACATTATATATGCTATTGTGTTGGTTGTCTTTAGAATCTATTATTCTAGACAACTGTTTTTTCCTTAGTGATTTATAGTTTAAAGAATTCAGTGTCACAATTTAAGATTATCTTTTATCTGACCGTATAAATTGCAGAATAATTTCACTCTTTTGTTAAAATAGGGGCGGACTAAAACAAAAATGTAGGGAGAGTGACAGGTCCGTTAATGAGAGCTGCAGCAGATCAGTGCCACTAAGGTCCTATAGTTTGCTCTAAAGAAAAGTGCTTTGTCTTGTTTTATACACTCATACATACCTAGTTTCTTTCAACTGCTATTTGAAGCTTCCTGCCAGAAAAAATACAAACGGAACCTAGTTTTGTTCTCTAAGTGGTAATAACAAAGGTCATGTTCGTAAAATGCAAAATGGTAGCTTTAGAATTTTTAGAAACAAGTTTTCATTTAAATAGAAAAATGCTTTGTACAAGAACAACATTGTTGCAAATGACATGAAACAGCAAATCTGAAAATACAACACTGTTTGCTTTAGTGTACTCATTTATAGTAATCTAGAACAGCCTTGATGGTACAGTTGATTCCTGAAAACAGAAGGAAAAAATTGTGTGACTACTCTGCTAAATTAATATAAAAAGAAGTCACAGCAGTGTTAAAGCTACTTTGTAATTCATCGGATTTGATTTTTGAAGTAATGATGTGTTATTCAAACTAATGCAAAAAAGTTACATATTTAGTTCTTTATCAAAACATTCGTTTCTGTCTTCATAGAATCACTTAATGATTCAAGTTTGAAGGTACTCTGCGGATTATTCAGACAGAACTTTACTCATCTTTGAAGGAAAATTGTGCATAAGAAATAAACACAGACCATTCAATAGTCTTAAATTGATGTCTGTTACTTCAGGTTTCTGGAGGAGATGGTACTCTGCCAAATCTTATACCCATCTGGTACACCTATATTTCAAATAAACTAATACTATAGAGAAAGCTTTTTGCATCATGAACTAACTAGCAGACAGGGAGTAATTAAAATGGCAGAAGATTGGAGCTGTAACTCCTTTTCTACTAGCTAATAGTTGAAACTGCTTGCCTTTCTCCTTCAGAATTAAATCTCTGAGTCAAAGCACACCACTCACTAGGTATGGTAGTCTATTTGTAGTAAGAGACATGAAAAGTCAGAAAAAGCTCTCGAAGCAAAATATCATGTTTGATTTTAGCTAAGATACTGGACTATGTTTCATTTTTGTCTTTTACTGAGAGATGAGAGATTTTAAAGTCAAGAACAATTCAAGAAATGTACACACATAGACACATATATTTATGTTTGCTTATTTCTCCTATTCTTCAAATTCCCCAAAGCAAGTGTGTCTGGATTTCAGTGGGATTTTCCTGAATTTGAATATGAATTTGAATGTTAAGAAATGAGTGACATGTTTTGTAGTTAGAGATTATTTCAATTCTCAAACCCTACAATTCTTTCAGCTACTAATTTCCTCCTCCACTGTATTTCAGTGTAGGAACTCCATATGTAATTATCATATAGATAAGTAGTTCTTTTTGTGTTCTAGATTGACTAATTACTGAGGAGCTTAATTACTATATTACCAGAAATTCATTGTGTAAAGGCATCTTGGGCTGCAGAGTGAGGAAAGGATAAGTCTAACATTTTTTTCTACTGATCAGAGCTTTGACAGAAGTTTGAGTTATCTTTTTTCATATGCATTGTGTTTATATATTTGGTACATGTGACAAGGTAGCAGGAGATCTACAGAACTGGCAGAATTTCTGTCAGAAGATACCCCCATGCCTGACAGACCCTGTGCTGCCATCTCCAAGAAGGACCTGCCCCTGTTCAAAGCTGAGTTGATCATTGACAGCAGTAGAGCCTCAGTGAAGACATATTTAAGAAAGGGAGAAAATGCTGTGTAGCTACTATGGGAGAGAAAATATGTGAGAGAAACTATTGTGGAGGCACCAAGGTCAGTGAAAAAGGACGAGGTCTGGTGGTGCATGACCCAGAGCTGATATTCCTCTGCAGTCTATGGGGAGGACTGTGGTGACACAGGCTGTCACCCTGCAATCCATGGAAAGCCCATGCTGGAGCAAGTTTTCTGGCAGGATTTGTGGCCCAAAAATGGACACATGTTGGAGAATGCTCCTGAAGGACTGCACTCTTGAAGGACTCATGCTGTCAGAATTCCTGAAGAACTGCAGCCCATGGGACAGACCAACACTGGAGGAGTTCGTGAAGGACTGTCTCCTGCAGATGGGACACTGTGCTGGAGGAGGAGAGGAGCATGAGCAACAGACACAATGCACCATGAATTCCATCCTCTTGCCCCCCTTGGGGGACGGAAATTAGAAGAATCAGGAATGACGCTGAGTGTGGGAAGAAGTGAGGGCTGGCAGGAATGGGATTATAGATTTTTTTTTCTTATATATCATTATACTTATCTTTTCAATTGGCAAAGAAATATTTTCCCTGAGTCTGTTTCATCTGTAACAGTGATTGCTGAGGGAGTTCTCCCTGTCCTTATCTTAACCCACAATCTTTTTGTTGTATTTTCTCCACCTGTTCTGCTGAGGAGGGGAGTGGTAGAGTGGCTTGGTGGACACTTGACAGTTAGCCAAGGTCAACCCACGACTTTCTAATTGGATATTTTCTTGGTAAATTACATTTTGTTTTATTATTGTAGTAAAAAATAAGTATAGGCTATTCACTTATTAAAATTACTTTATAGATATTAAAGGCACAAAATCTGGGCTCTTAGAAGTAAGAAAACTAGAAGATGCCTTTTGCATAAAATATGAAATTAATAGGATTTACTTTAAAGTACTTTCTTCACTGATACATGCTTCTCTCTCTGTTTATTATCCAATTATAATTAATCAATGTTGAGAAAAAAAAGGAATGTTTAGTCTTTCATTGTAAAATCCAATAGATGTTAGCCACTTTAGGTTAACCAATGGATGAGATGCTATTTTAAAGATTTTGGGGTTTTATTTATTATTAAGTTAGCTAGTGCTATTTGAGATAGCTGTACCTCGAACCTTTTTATTTAGGGTTGATATTACGAAACCTTTCCACAATCTTAAGCTTTAGCCAGAAACCAACTAAAGGAAGAAACAATGAAGTAATGCAACCAGTATTGTATCCTTTGGTACATTCCCTTGCTCACTGCACAGTATTTGAGTACTTTAAATAATTGCATTAAGCTATATGAATTCTCTTTCCTTTAATAAAGATGTTGGCAGAAAACTTCCTGTTGTCTTTTTAATCCATTTAGGAATTCCCTACAGAATAGCACACTCATTATGATAGGAATAGCAGATTCCTTTGAAAAACAAATAAGTAATTTATTCTCTTGTGTTGTTACTTTACATTCAAATATTTAAAAAGTACAGGAAAATATATAAAGTACAGGAAAAACTTTTTTACATGTGTTTTGAACACATCTAAACAAACGAAGTGGTTGCTATATGTTTTAATTGGAGGAAAACACAATTAGTTTTTCTGGGAATTGAAACAATTCTAAGGCACAGGTCACCACTTTGCCCTCAGATAGCATCCTCTAGTCAAGAATTAGCTACCATAGATCACTCAAAATTGTTTTCTACCCATTGTTGATACCCTGCAAGTGGCTAATGGCTAGTTAATTGAACATGCTGTATTGGAGGTTAAAAATATATGGAATATTTAATAGAGCAACAGGCAAACTAAGAAACTTCAGGTCAGAAAAAGTCTTGTGAGGGTGAAAATGGGTCTGCAAGTACTACACACACAGTGAAGTCTATAAAGAAATAGTTTAAAAAATAAAGTCTCAATTGTTGCTGCATTTTTTTTCCAAGTGCTGTCAGGGATCACTTACCCTAACGTATTTTATATGCCACTGTGCCCGGTTAACCTTTGCTGGTTGCCAAACATCCACCCAGACACTCTCTTACTCCCTTTCTGCAGTAGGACAAGAGGAGAAAATAAGATGAAAAAAGTCAGTAATTGAGATAAAGATTTGGAGCTTAATCACTGCTTCTACAATTGAGGACAAAACAGTCTAGACCTCATGGAAATTAATTTATTGACAATTAAATCAGATTTGGAAGAAGAAAAACAAGAACAAATATTATAATAGCACATTCCCCTACACATTTCTTTTTCCCCCAGGCTTATTTTCATCCTTTCATTTCTTACTCTCTGCCTCCTCATCCTCCCTGAGGGGTACAGGGTGGATGGAGAATGGATGTTGCATTCAGTTAGTAATAATCCATCTCTCCTTCCTCAGGCTGTTATTTCTTTCAGTACAGGGTCCTTTCTTCAAGATAAACCTGCTGCAGCATGGGTCCTTTACCAGCCATGGTCCTTCAGTAATATCTGCTCCAGCATGGATTCTTCATGGGTGTTACTTTTTTAGAAAAGATCCACCTGCTCTGGTGCACTGACCTCTGTGGGCTACAGTGTTGACAGCTCTCCTAGTGTGGTCCTCACCACGGACTGCAGGGGACCAACTGCTCTGGTCCTGGAGTACCTCTGCCCCCTCCTTGTTTGACCTTGGTGGGCACAGGATCATTTCTTGTGCTTGTTTTTTTCTTCCCTTAGTCCTCCTTGCTTTCTGGAATTTTGCCTTTTTAAAAATATTTTACCACAGAATTACCACCAGCTTGGCTGAAGGTCTCAGCTGTGCTTACCATGGGTCTTCTGTGGAGTCAGGTGGGACCAGGACATGCAGATAGCCCCTGCCCTCTGCTCACACAGGAGCACTGCCCCAAAACCTCTACTAGGTAAATTTAAAATAACCTTCCTTTTTTTCCACAGTAATTGCATGTACCCTCATATCTAATAAAGAATTTAAAGCAAATTATGAACAAACCGTTCACTAGGAATCTAAATTTTGTCTGGTGAATCTGTATTAGGAAATGTTTATCCACAGCTGAACTCCTGGTCAACAGAGACAAAAAATAGGTCGGTTTTGTGTTGGGGTGTTTTTTTCCCAGTTAGTCAAAATACCTGTCTCTTTCCATTTCCTGCACCAAGCTTCCACTGTACCAGCCTCACTAGAAAATTTTGTGTACTAGGGCTGCTCCTGACAGTAGCTGAGTTTCAATGAGCACAGACACAAAGAGCTACAGAATTAAAAATAACAACAAACCATAAGTTAAAAAAGAATTTAAAAAATCTTGCCATACACAAACTAAGTTATTTTTCGCCATTACTTCTGTAATAGTCTGAACACTAATATTTATCAGATAACAGTTATCCCATGATACTCTGACTAATACTTTTCTGACAGGTTAAGTCACTTTCAGTTTATTTTTGTATTGGTACTGGTATGGAAGACAAAATTCTTCATTCATTCCTAAATTTATTCTTCCTGCATAAAATTTGAACTGGTTAATTTAATGTCAGCCCACGATAATATTGTCATGCACTGTTTTTCCAGATTGCTGGATTTAGATAAAGATTGCTATCTCTTTTACTGAAGTCAGTCCTGAAACTCTCAGTCATGAATAATCTATATTTTTCTCTCCAAAGAATTTGCCCTTCTGAATAAAATCCATATAGCTGAAGATGTAACTCAATTCTTGTGAGAGTCAGTGAAAAGATTCAGATATACTTCCAGGGAAGCTGAATCGGGCTTTTACTGTTATTATAGGCATATATGGTCTTTGCTCTTATTGCAACAACAATCTTTTTACAAGTTGCCCACACACTGGATTTATTTTATAGTCATCTGGTCTCTATGTATCTAGTAGAGTATCAAAATCTACTGAAAGGAACAAAAGATGAAAAGGCCTTCAAAAATGATGAACATTAAGCTTCGTCTCTTTCTGAATGACATGTTGGGAGGGGACACAGCCAGGACAGATGACACCACATGATCATAGGGATATCCCAAACCATCTGCTGTCATGCTCAAAATATAAAACTGGAGGTAGAAGAAAGAAGGGGGAGGACATTTGGAACTATGGCATTTCTCTTCCTGGAGAAGAGGAGGCTCAGGGGTGACCTTATTGCTCTCTACATCTACCTGAAAGGAGGTTGTAGCCAGAGGGAGGTCAGCCACTTCTCCCAGGCAATAAGTGATAGGACAAGAGGACACGGACAGAAGATGCACCAGGAGAGGTTTAAGTCGGACACTAGGAAGAATTTTTCACAGAAAGAGTAATTAGACATTGAAATTAACTGCCCAGGGACACAATGGAGTCACTGTACCCAGAGCTGTTTAAGGAAGACTGGACTTGGCACTTAGTGACATGGTCTAGTGGACAGGGTGGTGTTCGATCATAGGTTGGACTGTGATTCCCAAGTATTCCTGTTTTCCTGGGGATGTCTGAACCCCTGCTTGCCCATGGGAAGTGGTGAATTAATTCTTCTGCTTGCGCACAGAGCTTTTTTTACACTGGTTAAACTCTCTTTATCTCTGCCTGCAAGTTCTTACACTATTACCCCTCTGATTTTATCTCACTCCCAGTCGTGTTTCCAGGTTGTTTACAATAAATATCTTCATTCATCTTTGCCAATTTTGTCAGGCAACTAATTTACATGGTAGCTCCAGATTGAACTGCATAGTTTTAAACATGCAGTTTGTCTCCCATCTAAAGAGATTTATTATTCTCATCAAGAACACCATTCATGAGCAAGGAAAGTTAGTTGTGCTTTGGAACAAAAGATAAATGTTTATTCTAACCATTTATTTCCTTGATGTTCTGTTGCAAGGTTCAGCATACTTTATGATGTATCTTTTAAAATGTTTGTTCCTTTCTAAAGATATATTTCTCTAGTAATTTTTCTATCTATAAGTAGGCAGTTTCGATGTATAGATAGAAGGTTTGAATAACATTAGATTGTAAAATGCAGTGGTTTTGCTCCTGGGAATGAGAAAATACAATAGTTTCTCTTTAGTAAGAAAAAGTGAATAGATTTTTATTTCCTATCAATAATGCTATGCATCATCTTTTCCACTATTTTTTTCTTTTAAGTTACATTTTTCCCAATCACAAGATGTTAACACATAAAAGTTAATTAACCTGCAGAGGCTTACATACCCTAGATTTTTTTATAGCAACCCATATACAACATTTACAAACAGACTAGAAAGTGAAAGAACTTAAACATATCAACATAATTCAGTTGTGAGTTTATTTTTTAAATCATAAGTAAATTGAAAGTAGATACGGTTAAAGTCAGTACCAGAATTCTAACAATTTACTCCTGTGTTTTTCATGTTTTCAAAGTTTGTCTTTTCCTGTGCCTTTACAACACATGAACATATTTGATTTAAATTTCTCACATAAAGGTTTTTTTGATGCCTGGCTAAATCCATTTTACTGGAAATATGTTATTTTCTCAACAGTGTGCATGATTTAAATTATAAAAAATGACAAATTAACCAATAGCTTTGATTATATTGTGGCTTTTAACACAGTAATTGTCCAGTCTTTGTATAGATCATATTTCATGCCTCAAAACAGTAGCTAGCAAGGCAGCTACCTAGTGCTCTGTGCTGTGCTTCTGTTGAGGAGGATAATCCACTGACAGGTTATTACTGTCCTGGTTTAACTCCAGGTGGCAACTAAGCACCACACAGCCACTTGATCAACCTACGCTCAGAGGAATGGGGGAAGAGAATTGAGAGGCCAAAAGTGAGAAATCCTATGGGTTAAGACAAGGAAAGTTTAAAAATTAAAATATAATGGTAACAACGATGAAATAGTAAAAATGTTGTCATGAAAAGGAAAATAGCAAAGAGAGAAAAATATAACCCAAGAAAAACTACCTGAAAGGAGGTTGTAGCAAGCTGGGAATCATCCTCTTCTCCCAGGCAGCTAGTAATAGGAGAAGAGGAAATGGACTGAAGCTATACCAGGGAGGTTTAGGTTGGACATCAGAAAGAATTTCTTCATGGAAAGGTTTGTCAAACATTGGAATGTACTGCTCAGGGAGGTGGAAGAGTTATCATCCCTGGAAATATTCAAGAAATGGCTGGATATGACTCTTAGTGCTATGGTTGATTAGGTGGTGGTCAATCAAAGGTTGGACTCAATGATCTTGGAGGTGTTTTAACAACCTAAATGATTCTATGATTCTGTGATTGTAAGACAAGTGATGCAAATGAAAACAATTGCTGACCACCAACAGATCACTGCCCAGACAGTCTGCAAGCCCCCAAATTTGTATGCTGACCATGATGCCATATGATATGGAATATCCTTTTGGTCAGTTGGGGTCAACTGACCTGGCTGTGTCCTCTCCCAGCACCTCATACACCCCCAGCCTACTTGCTGGTGGGGTGAGGTGAGATGCAGAAAATGTCTTGACTCTGTGCACTGCTCAGCAATAATGAAAACATCTCTGTTTCCAGAACACTGTCTCCAGCACACTGCAGAACGTAGCCCCATACTTTAATATGAAGAAATTTATCTCACACAAAACCAGCTCAAGTACTTGTTGAAAATCTCTTCCATTGGTACATGTAGCTGCTGACAATGATCAGAAGACTTCTTTAGCTTGTTCTTGGATTACTTGAGTTTCTTTAATCCATTACCTTAAAGGTTTTCCTACAGTTTTTTCTGACTTTTCTTTCTGGCATTCTATTTTCCTTGAAGATCTGACCAAAAGCATGTATAGTGTTCCTGCAACAGCTCAACAGTCCTTGAATTCAAGGGCAGAATCCCTGCTGTTCTAACCTCATTGCAATCCCTCACTGCTTAGATATTTGTGATAAATACACAAGAGTCAAGTACAGTACCTTAATGTGTAAAGGTCCATCTAGCAGAGAATTTGCATTTGACAATGGCCAAAAGTGAATATCTAGACAAGGACTTGCGAATAGAGAAAGCACATATGAAAACTCTCTTTAAAACTCCCACAGCTTTTAATCCATTTCAGTTAAGGATTTCTTGTCTGAGACCTTATTTCTGTGTATTTAGTAACCCTCAAAATGTTGCTCAGCTTTTCCTCTTTCAGAGCCAGTTCTATTAGCAGGGAGGTCCACACCTCTGTCACCTGGTGTCTTACCTCCTTTGACTGTTTGTGGGTGCACTTTTCTATTATCTTTCATGTTTCTTTTATTTGCTGCCTATACTGGAAAAGAGAAACAAAAATCGTTACCCACCCAGTCTCCCCATGACATACATTTTTGGCAGACCTCTCTTATAGTCTTTCTCATTTATCTTTTTTTTTTTTTTTTAAGTATACTTTTTCATATCTAATACAGAAGTTCAATACACTCTTGCTGCCCTTGACTGACAACTTTTGCATTATAATATACCACTTTTGAGATGTGAGTACAGACAGGATTACATTGAAAAATTGATGTCTTCTCCATTAGGAGAGGCATGCAAAATTTACCACTTTTTTTAAACTAGAGTTATACACTAAAATGGTGCTTTTGCAAAGCTATCTTAACTCCAATAGTTCACTCATAGTAATAATGGCAAGCTTGATACCACTACTTTTCTGTCTTAGTTTAGGATTGTTTCTTTTTCCCCAAGTAGGTCACTTGGAATGTATCCCCACTTAAGTAGTTTTGCATACTACCTAATTTTTTGATTGGTGTAATGTACTTCTGCAGTTCTTTCTGGTCAGTCTAATCTTTATTGCCTTGATAACATATAGGCTTTATAACCTATTCCAATGACACTCATTTCAAAACATGGTGCCCAGTCTGGAGGTCTGTCTTGTATTCTGTGTCCTTGTGTTGAATTTATTTTCATTTGGTTTTGCTGAAGGAGAGCTTGTAAAAAGCTTGCACCTGATTTCAATGATGCCAGATACAATATCTGAAGGTCAAAGTAAAATAGTTACATATTTGAAAAATACCACAATGAATGGTATACAATAACCTACAAAAGCCTATAGAATTAAACACATTAATATATCCTGACTCACTATTTTACCTTGTAACAATATTTGATTCTTCTTTAAATCTTCGTTGTATATTATTTTTATGTCTGGCTTGTTGTTTTTGTTTTTTTGTTGTCCCTTTCCCAAAATACTGAGGAACGTTTTCTTTGATTTTATCTTGATTAAAGATCCTTGTAAAGCATTCATAATGGTGACCTAATGAAATTTCTTTTCTCATTGGTAGTTCAGAGTAATTTTACACAGTGGTCATAGAATCACAGAATTATGGAATCTTTAAATTTGGAAAAGACCTCTAAGATCATAAAGTCCAACCATGAACTAGCACCACTAAGCCATGTCCTCATGCCATATATACACATTTTTTGGAACACTTCCAGGGGTACTGACTCTACCACTTTCCTGGGCACCCTCTCCTAATATTTTACAACACTTTTTATGAAGAAATTCTGCTTTATATTTAATCTCAGGTGGGTCAAGCAGGACCTGTGTTTCATAAATGCGCACTGGCTTGGCCTGATCCCCTGGTTTCCTGCATGTGCTGTGTGTGGCACTCAAGATGACCAGCTCCATGATCCTCCCCAACACCAAGTTAAGGCTGACAGGCCTGTAGTTCTCTGGATCACCATTACAACCCTTCTGTAGATGGACCTTATGTTGAGTATAATATCAAATGCAAAGAAAAATCTAAATTTAAAAAACAAATATGTTGGTGAAGGGAAAAAAGACACAGTGACGCAGTTGTATAGTTTTGACCTACCCAGGTGTTGTTTTTTCTCTCCTTTCCTTTTTTCCCATGAGAGCTCCCTTCTATTTTAATTTCATTACAGATAACCACTGCCTTCTGATTGGTTCCCTAAGGCCTCTGCTAATTTTGTAACAAACAAAACATCTCAAGCATTCCATGCATGTGATTGTTTTCGATCACAGTAAGTCACACATTCATACAGTGGATTTTCCACCAGTATCGTTTTCCCACAGCACCTTCAATCACACACACAGATTAGCAGAGACTCTAGGGTCAATAGTCTCTTGCTCCAATCTTGGTTGAGATGCCAGGTGTTTGGCACCATTCTGACAACCTTACATTTGCTAACCCCAGTCAAGAGGTGCTTCTCCAGTTAAACCAGGACTGCTGGTGGACGAGTCAGGCAGAAGCATTCCTGTTGGTGCTGGAACTGACCAGCCTCAATCTTCCATCTTCAGCGTTTTTTCTTACTTGGATAGCAAGGGCAGACACTGTCTGCTTCTTCTCCACTGCCTACTTATGTGTACAGAGCTTTCCTTATATTCAACAGAGTTAGAACCATGATGTAGTGAATTGTCAGGGAAAAGGGATCCTCCTCTACCTCAGTTTAATATCTGCAACATATAGGAATTTATCTATGCTAAATTTCTACCTACTTTTCCTTTTTATCTCCTTCGATATGCTTCTTAGTCTGTTGTGTGACCAGTAGTAGTATGAGAAGGGAAGAGGACAGAGGAGACCAGCAGACATTTTCATGATGTAAGGTCATGTCAAAGGTTAAAAAACTCCTAATACTTACAATCAATTATTCATAGTTAATAAAAAAATATACAATAGCTGCTCATTGTTTCAGTAAAATGCCTCCCCTTCTCCCTGTATAAATTACTATACTGTACTCTTTTTTCAAGGTTTTGCATCATTCCGGATTAAGAAGAGCAGAAGGCAGTTTCATTTATTGCTCTATATATCTTGACAGTATTCACAAATTATTTTAAAAAATGAAACTTGACTTGGTGTCTAGCTTGAGAAATATTAGTTTGCCTAATCTTTTCCCCTCCATTTTGGAAGATGAATACATATAAGGGTGCAATTTTTAAAATTCAACAGCAATGCATATTCTTTTTCACAGCATCTATTTACATCACCTTGAATAACAAGCTGCTCTACAATGTGTATTTTCACATCCTTCCTTGTCTCTTGCTCAGAAAAAAATTTTAAATTATCACAAGCTTTCAAAATGTCTAACAGGGAAGAAGGAGCTCTCATACTAAATGTGATGGTTCAGGTCAATGCACTCTTGTGTGCTATTTCTAGGTCAACATGTTTGGCCCTCTATATCCCACAGACCAGCTCACATATTGTGTGTGGACAGGCCAAGAATAAACTTTGTGCATTTCATTAACCTGGAGCATTGTGGTTTTGATGCTGAAATTACTTACCAAACCATTGGTTTGAAAAAGAAAATTCATAACAAGTTAGGCTTAAATAATCTTTCTAGATAAGAAAGAGTGCTCAAGGCAGGCAGGAATAGAGAGGCAGCAGAGCATTACAGAAGAGGTCAGCAATCAGTTCAGACTTCTACACAAGATGAAGTTTCTGTCAGAAGAGTGCAAATACATGCAGGCAGCACCAATGTTTGTTATTGTTGATGTGTCTTCAGAGACACATCATAGAACTCTGTACCCAGACAGCTCTATACTCAAAGAAAGTTCAAAGCCAAATTTTTAACCAAATACCATAACTTAATGGTTGGTCAGCAAATGGAATTCTGATGCTAGAAAATGGCAGCAGGTATAAACTTGGGCTGCCAGGGCAGTGCTCAGCATGGGGCAGAGCTTCCCTGAGCCAGAGCAGCTGCCAGCTTGCTCTAACAGCAAACTGGTGGCTATGGGACCACTGTTTGGCCTGAGCTGAACCTCTGTGGTTTATCCTCACAGATAAACAAGGCCAGATAAACTTGGCAGCCACCATAGGACAGGCTGTCACCCATGACGTCCCCTGCAGCTGGGGAAGGTTGCACCAGAAGCAGTGAGAGCCAGTGAGAAGGAAGCAAGGCATGGTAACATCATGCCCTGAAATAAGCCCAAAACTAAGGAGGAAACATGACATTTGTACACTTCCTGACAAGAAATCAGGGATCCTGCCAGCTCCAGCGATTTGCTGTGTTCCTTTTTGTCCCCAAGGTAGTTTTGGGACTAACTAAATGTTCAGTTTGAACAAGTGTACAACAACTGTTGCATTTGGAACAAGCTTGGTTTCTTCCACAAAATTTTTAGGCTAACCTCTTTCTACTTTTCTCAAAAGATTTCCTCATTGAAATCTTCTAGTTTGTATCTAGGGGATGGAACACAGAACACTTCACTGAGATTTTGGTTTAAAATACACCCTAGTTTCCTGAAGTTAGACTTTTTAAAATCAAGTGTGTTCTCCTAAAGAAAAACTCCTTTTTCCCAGAGGTAGCAAGTACATAACTTACTAGTGCAGATGCATACAGAATGGAAGGCAGAATAGAATATGTTTTCAACGCAAATCTGATGAGGTTTTTGACATAAAGATAAAGTTGATGTCATAAAAATGTTCTAGTATTTTTAGTTTAATTTGGAGACTTAGAATCTGGGGCAGGGTGTGCATTTAAAGACCATTGAACTTCTTGATTTACAAGACATTCAATTGTACATCATGGGCTTGATTCACTTTCCTGATTGGAAACATTTATCCTGCTTGGAGATGTCCTAGGTATTCTGTTTGACCTCTGAAATTGTCTGCATTTCCCCTATTTGACAGCCCCATGCAACTGTTTCAGATATTTAGGGGAAATCAAACAGCATGGAAATCTTCCTTTAGGCAATGGAACGGATCCCTGACTGAATCATCAACTGTGACAAATGTTGTTGAAGTTTGATCTATTACAGTTTCACAACGTTTCACTTTTGACTTCAGGCAGATGGACAAGACATAGAATCACAAGAGTTGGAAAGGACCTCCAAGATCATAAAGTCCAATCTGATGCAGCAGGGTCCGGGAGGGCGGCAGGAGCTGGCTGCCCCCCCGGACCTGGTCCCTGGACCTCATAATTCCACCGGATCCAGAGCAGGCTGCCCCCAGGGTCCCGCGGACTGGTGTGAGTCTCCCAACTACAGAAATTCTAGCAGGAAACGTAGTGAGACAAAAGAATGAACTGGACTCCATCTCTGTTCTGCTAGGGAGGTTTATTTGGGGTATGGGGAAAAGGGGTGCAGGGAAGGAGAAGGGGGAAAGGAGACAGGGCAGGTAGCAGGTGCTAGCAGCTCAGAGACGGAAGACCTCTCTCTGACGCAGGCATGGACTTATAAGGGGAAGAGAATGGGCGAGATCTTTCTCCCCTGGAGCCAGTCCTGGGACATGGAGGGGGAGAATTGACAGGGGGAACACACCAATAGGTTTTCAGGTACAGCAGAGTGCATATTTCAAAATGAACCAATGGCATACAGAGCAGGGAAACAAAGGGAGCACATGGAATCCTAAAAACCCACATTGCAACACCAATCTTTGACTTAATACTACCATGCCCACTAAATCATACCATGACACACTTTGTAGCAGTTTCACCTTTGTTATTTAGTTTCTTTCCAAAATAACTGGAAAACTTTTGGCTTCCAGCATCACCTGAGAGCCAGAGGTTTTCTTTTGCTAACAGAATAAATTACAATGTCGTCATGACCTCTCCCCTTCCCATAACTAACAATGTCCCCTCCAACCTAGGCACCTAATTCCCCACATCCACTCATGTCATGAATGAAATGGGTGTGATCTGCCAAAGAGGTAACAAAAATAAAGAAGCAAAAAGGGAAGAGAGTTCATTCCTACTCCTACTTCCATAATCCATGAGGAAGGAAAGTAGAAAGAAAGGGAGACATTACCTTTACCTATCTAACATAATTTCTTTTCTTCATTCATTTAATTTAACACTTTTCTGCTCTATTCAAAGGGGTAATCTGGAAAGAGGCTATCCCTGTTTTAGTCAGCTGAAACTGTCTGTTTTCTGCAGGCACTGGTAATATTTGGTGCTACCAACATCAAGCATTAGCTTGTGTCTATACAGGAACCTAAGCACTACAGTACTACTCATGTAAATAAGCATTGTGGAAGATACTGAACTTGTGATTATATGGAAATGTGTAAATCAACATATCTTAATTTCACATTATTTATAGGAAAAATGTGAACTAATTTTGTAGCAGGGGGTATAGTGCTAAAATTTAGACTTGCATTTTAATATTACTTTAAAAATTGGATAGTGACAGGACTTTTTCAGAGTGAGAGAGATATAATGATCAAGATATATCATTGGTCTGGGATTTTATATCAGCATGTGTATTCATACAGTGCAATGATAAACAATTAAGAAAACCACAGTATATTCCACAACAATCCATTATGTTCAGTTAGCTCTTCCAGAATTATTAAACTGTTCATCATGTATAGATGCTCTGAAACTATTGCATGTAATGAGATTTTTCTTTTATCTTTTTCAATTATATTTCCTTTTTTTTTTTTTAGGTAATGAGATTTTTCTTTTATCTTTTTCAATTATATTTCCTCTTTTTTTTTTTAGGAAAATTGAGTTTTCCAGAAAACTAGTAGAACATTGATTAGTTGTTCTGGAGACTGAAACCCTGTAATTATCTTCAGAGAGGTGAAAGAGGTTCTGTGCATTCCCTGTGATGGCAGGAGGCAGCATTTTAACAGCAGGACAAGGTGCAGAGCCAGGAAAATAAATCACTGGAAAAGCTGGATGCTAAGCTAAAGGCATGGTAACCAAAAGAGCAGGCTAAATATCATTAGTTCATTAGCAAGTGGAGTTTGGATGTGTGGGATGCGTACAAACACCTGATGTTTCATAGGCTTCGCTTTCTGAGTTGTGTTGTATTTTGTTAAACAAGAAAAAAAATTTAATGAAGTTATGCAAGTAGTTCTACTAACACTTTGGTTTTAATGCACTGTATTACTCTATATTAATATTTTATGTCTATAGGCAATATTAACCTGATTAACATGATTTTGCCACTAACAAATTTTGTCAATGCACAAAATTATTACTCTGCACTATAAGTACTGATTTTCTATAAAGATGGCTTCCTTCAGTCTTTCATTGTTTTGTAAGCAAAGAAAAAGGAGAAACAAGAAAGTCAGAAAACATTTGAGGAGTTTTGACAGCATTTTTAAAACTTAAGAGATTTTATATCTTGAGGTGGAACCTAATGCAGAATTCTTTCTAGTGTAGCCTACCCTTTTTTATAGAGTAGTTATTTCTATTTACTGGCTTTCACTGAAATAACTTGTTCTCTGAAGTCAGTAATTATTTAGGACTAGCAGAATTTGCCTAAAACTAAGAACCCTGTGCCATTCTGGTTTACTTTCCAAAACAGTAACAAAATTACAATGATCAATTTTCAATGAATATAAACTTTGGGTTTTAAAAATATCTCATGAAATGTCTTCTTTGTGTTTTAATAGAGTTTTTATATAATTTAGGTAATGTTATTTTAATTCTATTTTCTTCTCTCTTACCTTGGGCTGCAGACATTCTTCAACACTTAGATTGGATGTAGGCAAAAAGACATTCTCCTACCTCCAGATTATTTTTCCTCCCCCCAGATTATTTTATACATTTTCCAGAATAAGTGAGTATCAGGCAGAACTGAAGCCAGTTATTTAAGGAAAATGTACATCACGTCTACTAATTCTCCATAGCATACCATATTTAAAAACCAACCAGCCAAACCAAGCAAAAATCTCCTCACTTTTATGTTCTGCTAATTTTAGCTGCACACAGCCTTTTTCTACAAAAGACAGAGCGGTGAACTTGGGGATGTAAAGTGGGAGCTAAAAAAAGTAAACATTATGGAGTATTGTTTTATATTTATTTACACAGGTAACAGCTACCAATAGTTCCTAAAAAACTTCCTGTTTTCTGAAATGAATTTGTTTATTGTTCATAACCTCTTTCTATTTTAATAATTGAAATAATATTACCTTCATACAGGGGCTTCATAAGCCCTCCCAGAGCTATATGATTTACCAGCTATTCCTAATATTTAAAAAGCCCATAAAAATTATCTTCAAAGGGTGAAACCATTCCAGATGTTACACAATGTTGCAGCCAATTCTCCTTTTCATGCAGAATACTACACTGAATTTTTTGTTTAAGTTTATTAAATTTAGTCACAATACTGGTTATTTTAAAATTTTTCAGAACATAGAACAAAGTAGAATTTAAACACATTTTTCCTTGAAGGACTCAGAATGTTGATCACATTGCTTGACTTTCTTGATGCCTTTTTTAAACAAAAATTAAATAGCCTTTAAATCAGATGAATTCAGCTTCTCAAGAAACTAATGATGCTTCTTGAACTGTGGCTTGAGTTAAATATTTGAAACACATACATCATCTTTCAGTCTTGAAAGAAAATGATTTGCAGAACACAGAGATGTTGAACTTCTCCAAGCGAGAAAGCCAAGTAAGGTTCTCTAGAAAGGTGAACACTTCCCATAGGTGTGGCAGCGCAGTCTTGCAACTCACGAGTGACCACCCCACGCCGCGCAATGAGGGAGTTGTCCAGGGCCAAAACACATCAGCGGGCGCACGTGGCTGTGGCAAGCGGTGGAGCTGCTGGGGACACGAGTCGCTGTGAAGCCTCTGCGATAAAAGAAGTACAGGACCACCATCTGAGATTTCCAGGGAATTTATTAAGGTCCACAGTTGAGGGTTTGGAGATGGTGAAGAGGGATGGAGAGCAAGGGAGGATGAAGAGGCTGGAAATCCAAGATGGCTGGAAACCCTGAGCGAGGCTTTTGCAGAGGGTTAAGAGGAGAGGGAAGAGGGGCATAGTCAGCTCCAAAGAGCCAACCAGGGAAAGCCAAAGGGGAGGAGCTAAGGAGGGGAAAACACTACACCAGTAAGCTTACAGCATGGGAGGGTACAGGCTCCTGCTAGGGAGAAATTTCTGGAACTTAAACCATGTACAGAAATCCTATTAGCACACTGCAACGCATAGGCATCAAATTTGTGATTTAAGAGTTAACCTTCTCAGATTTCCTGGAGGGTTTTCAGGCAGTGCATCAAATTCCTAGTAGATTGTCAGGAGAATGGATGGTAGTAGCAGACACATAATTCAATATATATTCAGCAATGGAGTATCTGTCCTTAAAGCTGTTGTTCTTTGTAGTATTGCGGGCTGTGTTTGAGAGAAAACGTTGATAAATGTTGTGCCTGGCTCTATACATGCCCTGCAGAAACTTCATATGTGAGCTTTCAAAACACCTGTTTTGGTTTTCACATGAATACCCACATGTTTTCCAAAACAACTGAGAGGATCCTGCACTTGTGAGTAGTCCTTTACTATACTGTTGTGACTCAGAAAAGTAATCTAATTTGCGCAGGTTTGCATAAAAGTCCATGCATAGACGGGGAGGAAAAAAGTAGGGGGGAATAAAATGAGGTAGTAGGCCCATTAATAGATGAGATCAATGAGAATTGTGGAATTATCATTTTATTTCGTAAAAAAAGTCTCCAAGGTAAACAAATTAAGTGAAGTAGCAGAGGGAGGGAAATGTCTAAGCATGGGACAAAAATGCAAAAATAAATACAAAGATGGTAAGATTACTCTGGTAACTGCTGATCAGACATGCATGATAGCCAAATCCAGTAGAAGTATTCCACTCATAGATTTGAATTGGATTAAATAGTATTATTAATAGTAGCAATAACAGTAATTGAGCCCTGTATACACATAGTCATAAACAAGTGACCTTTTGAAATAATGGGATAGGAGACACAATCTTAAATCATAATGTGCATATTGATTAAAGTATTTCACAGAGTAGTTTTGGAAAATTTTCACACACAAAACCCCCCCCACATGCAAATCTAAGTTACCTGTAAGCACTAGAAATTGCTTTGAAGAAAATTTGTTACTCTTTTTGTTTATGAGGAAGAGTTAAAATTAGCTTCTCTGAGAACATGAGCCAAGAACAGAGCCAATTTATTTTAACGTAAGGAATCCAACTAAATGGAAGCAATTAAAGATTATATTGCATATTTTACTCCTATAGTCCATCTGAGTTAGAAAAGGTGAATCAATAGGTAAAGCCCGTATGTTGTATTTTGATAAGATCTCTGAAATTTTTAGAATTAGAACATTTAGATTTTGTATTTTGCATACACACCTCATCTTTTATATATGTTACAAAATCAAAGACACTTCTTGTTTTTTAATTTCGACTTTCTTCTCTCAGCTCTTTTACTTTCACTATTTTTTTTCCTGACATTTCTACTTTTGGAAGTAATCTTCCCTGAGAGATTGGAATTTCTGTGAAACTCTGAATGTGTTTAGACAACATCTTATTATTAAAATGTATTTGTTTTATAAGAATGTCTAATTGTTTCATATTTTTGCACATTATGATCATCATAATAAAACATCTTAGTGTTTAGCAAAGTATACAAAAGTCCAAGAAAAAAAAGTTCTAAACACAGTTAACAGAAATATTTCTTAATGTGTACATGAAATAAATGTTGATCTCATGTTACTAATAGTTAAGGAAAGAATGAAATAATGATCTTCAAGAGGAAGTTTGAGGCTGGAAATTCCAAGGCAGCGGCAGAAGTACCCTGGCAGAACACAAGACTCTGAGCTTGGAGAGGGAAAGGGAAATAGCAAATAGCACTTTTTTTTTTTTTTTTTTTTTGTTTCCCTAAGAGAGGCCAGAGGAGGTCAGATATAGAAGTCAGGAATCCCAGTTCTAGTTACTTTGGTCCTGTTTCTTTCACACCATTGATCTTTTTTTGACCTAAAAATGTTTTCTTAATAGAAATGAAGTTTTCAATTTTTCCAAAATAGATTGCATGAGATGCTGCAGGTCAGAGCTAAGTGCTATTCACAGTTACATGTCATAGAAGCACAGAATTACAGAATATCGTGAGCTGGAATGGACACATCAGGATCATTGAGTCCAACTCCCAGCCCTGCACAGCACCATCCCCAAGAATCACACCATGTGCCTCAGAGCATTTTCAAAATGTTTCTTGAGCTCTGTTTGACTTGGTGCTGTGACCACTGCCCTGGGGAGCTGTTCCAGTGCCCAACCACCCTCTGGGTGAAGAACCTTTTCCTGATACCCAACCTAAACATCTCCTGACTCAGCTTCATGCCATTGCCCCAAGTCTTGTCATTGGTCTCAAGAGTGAAGAGTTTTATGAAACTGTGCTCAGTTTGGAAAAGCAAATTAAAAAGTGAAGGATTGCATTGCAAATGGAAGGTTTGGCTTTAGTGTTTTTGTCATCTAGGTTGGCAGATATGATGTCTTTCTTCCTGGAAATTCTGTGTTCTGTAATGAGTCCAACTTGGGTTTTTCAGACACCTAACAAACTATTTTCTTAATGGGGTCTCTTTTCCTCATCCATCAGTCAACTATTTCCTCAAAATATGTGGGAAATTTATATCTGTGTCATCAGTAGTATTCTAAGAAACTGAATTAGATTTGAAATTTCCAAAGATTAAAAAATCAGAAGTGAAAACTGAATGCAAAGTTCCTCAGATACCACATACATACAGACATACCATACATGCATAACTCTGTTTTCTGTAAGAATCCTGAATAAAAGGTGATTTTTGTTAACTTATGCATTCAGTATGCATATATACTTTTTTTAAAATTTACAAATTAATAACTTGCAAAAGAGGAAAGCAATATGTTAATCATGATCACATCAAATATAAGATTAAAAAATTATAGATTTATCTCAGCACAAGAGGGCTTCAAATCCTGTAATTGCTGTATAAACTCCTCTTATTTTAAAGTAATTGTAGCTTTCAAACACAAGTCAAATATAACCAGTGCATCTGAATATGTGTGAGTCTTCAGAGAGCCTAAAATTAACTTTGAGAGCTGAGAATGCATCACAATCCTAGTAGGTGATATTATCAGGATTCCCTTATCCTGTTCAAAAATTTGACAGCAATGGCCAGAAAACAGACTGTGAAGATGTGGCAAAGGTAGGAAATTTACCAGGAAATTTACCAGGAAATAAACCAAGAGGTCTTTTAAGAAAAGTTGACGTTTCTTAAATGGGAGGTTTCTGATTGCACAGAGGGCAAAGGGAGCCACTGCTGACTTGCAGTTTCTCATACCTGAGGATACACTAGGCAGCTATTGCTGTATTTTCTGCTGCTCGCCTAGAGTGAACAGCTGTTGTAAAATGAAATTGTGGGGTTTTTAGTGTTTGAAGGCCATAATCAGACTTTCAGTTCTCAGGCTCTGGGGCTAGACTTGTCTTTTTAGCCAAATGAAACTGGAGGTTTCAAAGCATCACAGATGACAGAGGGAGCGAGTGTTTTAGAATCATCAGTTTGTTGGGTTTTTTTGTTTTTACTTTGTTTTGTATTTTTACCAATGATCACTATCATGTACAACATGTGAACAAAGAGGAATTTTGGGAAAATATTAGCACTGTTCATTATAACTATTTTCTATGGCACGTTCTGACCAGATGTAATTTTATCCAATATGCAAAAAATTAAATAGGAGAGTAAGTTTTAGTTTTCCTATTTCACTTTCTACTGAATCCAAATTCAAGGAGCCAAGTCACTTTTGAAAGGGTTGCAGTGTTGGCTAAATCTAAAGTAGTAGTCATTGGGAAAAAAAATCAATATGCTCCAGTATAATACATAATTAATTAATTAGATATAAATTCATGTCAACATAAAGAAAAGGGAAACCTTGCATAATTTTATTTTTCCATCCACAATTAAGGCTGCTAACATGAATTTATAAAATGTTTATGAATTCTATGATTTTTCCAATATTTTTATTATATCTTAATTTATAAGCTTAATTTTTTATCTTTAACTTTAGCTCTTTCTTCTTAAAATAACTGTCAGAATTTCATTCCAGACAGCAAGAAACATGTTAAGTTTTATGAACATGAATTTAATTTAAAAGATAGGCCAGCTGAATAAAATAACCCAACAACCTTCAAGATCTTTTTTATCATATTGTTGAATTATAATGAATTGTTCTTAGAGCCTAAGAGAGTTACAGACTGAGTAGTGAAAAAGGTATAAAACTTGATTATATTCTAATTAATTCAAGCTTCACCTTGAAGGATATCCTTTTACAACACAAAATGCTTTATATGGTTAGATTATTCAAGACATCCTTAATTGAATATAGACAAAAAAATTCATAGTTCATATTATACTTTTTCTGCCATTTCCTTGACATACAGCTCAACCTAAATCTCTGGTAGTATTTTAAAAGCAAATAAACAGTAGGTGACAGTACAGTCTGCTTTTTTTTTTTTTTCTTTTAAGAAAACTCTTAGGGCTTATCCTTGTTTTAAAAAAAAAGTAAAATGTTTTTGGTACTTATTGTTACAAAATAAAAAAAAGATCTGAGGGTAAAATAGGCGCATTTTTTTACTCACAAAAGAGATTGTGTGCAGAGTTATACAAAATGTTTCTCTCTTATGTGCTTAAAATTCAAATCTTTAAACTGCATTTATACAGTTTAAATATGTGTGAGTCTTCAGAGAGCCTAAAATTAACTTTGAGAGCTGAGAATGCATCACAATCCTAGTAGGTGAATTTAAATGTGAATTCCCTGAAGCAAATACTGTTCCCTTTGGCACTGTAAATATGTTATGGTTCTAAGATCCTCTTTAAATAAGATCAATTGTATCAAAAGTCACCTGACACCAGTAGCACCAGAGTCGTAGAAATGGTCTTGATATGAGGAAGGGAAAAGGGCTTTGAAAGGACAGGTAAACACGGAATATGGCACAAAAGGGAGTAATTAATACTTAATGAAGATTCACAGGTCTTTAAGGAAACCCAGAGAATCTCAGAAACCTCAATGTTCAAAATTTCCTAGAATTCAGCATGAAAAGAATAATACTATGTTTTCCCTCCTCTAGGGATGCTGAATGAAAATAATCCAAAACAGTTTTAATAACATTTCAAAATAGTATAGTTCTATTTGTAGCTAGTTGTTTAATACATACAGACCCATATTTAGCATGTCTGCATTAGTAGAGGCCCTGTAGTATTTATTTATTTGTTTTAAGGGGGAAAAGAGATCTAAAAATCTCTTTTGAAAAACAAATCAAATTTATTCTCCAAGATAATGAATTTTTATGTGAGCCTGAAAGAATTGATCTCAAATCATTGTATCTGTGCAACTGAATTAGTATGGAACTTATGTTTTGTAACTGACTCCCAAGCAGATTGTCTGTAGGAAACACCATGGTTATATGAAGAAAGCATTTTAAAAGAGAAATAAAAAAATTCATCATATAAAAATATATTGAATGACTGCAAAAGATGATGCTGCTAATACTGAGAATATCAATGCACATTAAGTGCACAGAAAAACAATTAAAAATTAATTTAGGATACATAATGGAATAGAACAAGCAATAGAAGAATGTGCAATACAACATGTAAATAACTTACTGAGCAGAACTGTGGTGACACAGGTGGTTTTATCAGCAGATGCTAAGAACCATGCTGCCAAGAGTTCACACTGCCCTGAGAACCAATCAAGAAAAGTGCCTCCAGGGTCAGGTCCAGCTTCTTCCCAGGTAGTGACAAGGGAGTATTGTACCAGGGAGAGGCTTGACAGGGAACAAACCATCAGTCATTGTGAGGGACTGGAATGGGAAGGGTTAAGGACTCAAACAATCCGGCATTTGCAAAAGCAGCAGGTGCTTTGCTGAGGCCACGTTTGCACACACTCCCCAAACCAGGGCAAAGAGGAGAGTTGTTGAGTGTGATGGCAAAACCTCTGATCTGCCTAAAAAGAAGCCAAGTGCAGACCTCCACCACCAGCGAATGACCACAACAAACCTTTGATTAGCAAAAAACTGGGTTGTGAGCCAGATGAGGCTGATACGAAGCAGATCCTGGAGGTGGGAGAATGCTTTTTATCATGCCAATGTCTTCCTTTACACAACTGGTTCGGTGTAAAACATCCCCCCATCCCCCAGCTCCTGGGAAGGTGTCTGGGCATTCACATTTACACATTGGCTGGAAGGTATTTACCCCTTCTGATGGGATATAACTGGCTCAAATATGCTGGCTGGTGTGAGAGGCAGGTGTCATGTCTTAGAAGGTGTCATAAACCATCAAAAACCCCTGAAGTGCCCCCAGACTCATTCCTGAGGTCATCCACCAGAGGACCACGCATGATTCACGGTGTTCCATCAGACACTGTAGACCCAGGAGACGTACTTGGGTGCTCCCACCTGAACAAATTAAACATTATGTTGTATGAGCTTTCCCCACCTTTGTTGGATCAGAACAGTGACCACCATTCTGAACATCGGACATCGAAATTACTACAACCGTGTCTCATTGCTGAATCCATGGGTCGTGATGTCCTTCCCCTCTGCTATCTGTTCTTAACCTTTCTTTCTCTTTCTTTTCCTTATATGTTTTCTTGAGTGACATCATTATACTTTTATATTGTTTCACTTCTGTATATAATAACCAAACCGGCTGCATACCTCTTTTCCATCGTGACCAAATTGTTCCAAACTAAAGCTGCTGTAGATATACACAAACACCAGTCATTCTGTGTCATTTTACTTAATCTACCGCAAGGGATATATTAACAAGAACCTCAATTACCCTGCCTTCGGGGTGGGTTGCAACAGCCAGGCATGAGCTCATCACTGAGCAGCTGCACCTTTGGGTTTCGGTGGGTTCTGGCAGTACTGGAGTGAGGAGCAGAGAGGATAGCAAAAGACAACCAAGAGTAATCAATGCAACTGATTTTGTTGACTATAATCAGAATCCTCTGTCCCTTCCTTTGATCTCTGTTGTAACTATAAACTGATGGTATCATTCTCACCTTTAATCCCTCTTTTGAATGTAAAGAGATCTTATCAGGTGTGTTAAATAGGTTCTGCTTAAAGCTTATGGAAAGTTTTTGTACTTTATGTCCCGCTTGGCAGCTGTTTGAGAAGATGTGACTCAGAAGCTGCAGATCACATCTTATTTGGCGCACAATCTTGTGTTTTGCAGGTCCTAGCTGAACTTTGCTTGAAACTGTGAATAAAGTTCACCTCTCCAAATGACCACCAGAGATCCCCAAAGAGCTAGATGACTAGGTAGGTGGTAATTCTGTATCAAATAGGCGGGTTTATGTAAATTTTAGCATATAAATTATTTTGCTTTTTGCTCTCTGGCATGCTTGATTTTTGGAAAACTTCCACCTTACCCTCTGCACAGAACAAACAATGTCTCCTTTTTAAACCTGGCTCTTCTATGTGTAAAGAGTTCCCAAAATTTGCCAAGAATTTGATTAGGGATGTGCAAAGAAAGGAGAATTTAATTTGCAACTCCTTAACTTTAAAATATTCTTACATATTTAAATAAGGAGATGCTGCAAAATTCCTGGTTGAGTTTCTCCAGCTCTTCTATAATAATAAGAATTTATTATTATAAATAATTTCTACTTCAGGAATTTTTTGCATTACTGGAAATAGTGATGTATCTGCTAGCTATGTTACTATTGTGCAGTGCAACAGGACAAGCATATACCTGAGCTGTATCTATAACTCTAAAGCTAGACTCCCATTTATCACCTAATATGAAACCAGAACACTGTCATACATCAGTAATATTTTATCATATCTATGGTAAGAAAAATGACATTAGAATGTGAAAGCTTTATCACTCTATTACTGATTTAAATTAGCCTGAAACAGTACTTTAGAGTCCATTATTTTTCTGCTGCCTGGTCTCAGACTACTCTACATCATCAGTACCTCAGCTGATAGTGTTCAGCGGCAGTAAAAAAAAATAATCAAGCTTTCACTAGCTGTGACTAAATTAACTTCTCATATGTAGTCCCTTGCTAACAGAGGTCTATTAGAAGAACAGCTTGCAAAATTCTATGCTGCATCTACATAGTTTTCTGCCGTCTGAAATGAAACCACAATTTTAAATTCACCTGCCTCTAACTCCCCTGAGTCACAACTTTACATTAAAGTTAGAATTGATGTAAGTTTGGTTTTTTTTCAACTTAAAATACAAAAAGTACTCATATTGCCATGGAAAGTAAATTATCAACTGTCCCTCAATTTTCCCAAATGAAATAACTTTCCAAGTGAGGTCTTCAGATGGCTAAAAATACATTATTATATTTGAGGAGTTAATCCAATTTCTTTTAGCTTAATCTAGAACAACATTTTCAGCTTTCCCATAAAATATAGCACCACTTCAATGCACCTCTGGTGAAACAAGTGAATTTGCCAGCTCTATTTTAAACACACCATCTGCGACATTCCTGTTGTAAATGTTGGCAGTATACCGACACCACATTACTAAAATGAATGAGACCTGGCGCGTGGAAAAATCCCAGGTTTCTGTTCCAGCTAATATATAAATATATATATGTATATATATAAGTAAATTGCCTCTTATTCAGAATTTCTCTTTCTTTGGAAAATGTCAGTGCTACTATGAATAGCAATGTGTAGATTGCACTAGTATTCTAATATCTGCTTAAACTCTTCTGATCTTGTCAGAAATTCAAGGAAGAGATATTGCTGCGTACTGATTCTTGGCATGGTAGAGTAAACCATCTATGGTCCTTTCCTGGCTCGTGTTGTCAGCAGCAAAAATTTAACATGGTCAGGTTTTTGTGACAATCAGCTGATGGTGCTTGGTCCTCTAAAAAGTTGAAAGAAAAGCAAATGTTTGGAGATGAAGGAGTCTGCCTTAAAAATGTGTGCATGATTGTGATAAGGGCAAGTAAAATAACCTCTTAAATGTTATTTTTTTGTCATATGATCCCTTATTTTACCTATAAATATTTGTAATTCTGATAGGTAATAAAATTAAATTATTATCCAGCTCCTCTTGTCACTTTACTGATATAACTAATTAAGTTAATGTCAAACCATAGCTTCACTGACAATTTAAATACATACTTGCAAACTTGCAGATTCTCCCAATATTTTTTGTGAATTAATTCACCTTACAAGTTCACCTTTTTCAGAAATGATATGTTTATTTTCTTTGTGAGTAAAGGCAATGGGATTCTTCAGAGAAGCAACATTTCCAGCATTCTTGAACACCAGGCCAAACCTATTTAAGAGAACAAATACAGTGCTATGTACTTTTGGGAGGGGCACTTAGCTGTATGACCAAATTGTAAAATACCTGATCATCAGAATCTCTGTCAGAGTAGTATCCTGTTCATTCTGGAAAAACTCCTTCTGCTGTTTATAGATGACTCCTACAGTTCTGTGGTCTTTTAAAGCAGGAGAGGGTTCTAAGACAAAGCTTGTGTGCGCAACAGCAGAGGTGGAGAAGCAGTTTAAAAATCCACAGCAAGATGTTTATTCAGGTCATAGAATTATAGAATCATTTAGGCAGAAAAAGACCTCTAAGATCACGAAGTCCAACTGTTAACCATGAGCCAAGTTCAACACCAAGCTATGTCCCTAAGCACGACGTCTACATGTCTTTCAAATACCTCCAGAAAAGGCGACATCTGCTTCTCTGGGAAGCTTGTTCCAATGCTTTATAAGCCTTTTGGTGAAGAATTTTTTCCAATCAAAATCTCCCTGTCTTAGCTTGAGGCTGTTTCCTCTGGTTCTGTTGCTTGTTACTAGGAAGAATAGACCAATATCCCCCATCTCCAGGATCTCCTTTCAGGTAGTTGTAGAGAGTGATAGAGTTTTCACTCAGCTTTCTCTTCCCCAGACTAACCACCAGTTCCCTCAGCCACTCCTTAAGACTTGCTCTTGGTCCTGTCCTCCCATATGCAACTCTCTGTCCATCCCTCTGCAGCTGCTTACACTCAGAGATGTGAATTCACCTGTGAAGGCAAAGGCCAGGGTGAGAGATGTGGTGTGTGGGGCTACAGCAGGAAGGTTTTCAGACCCGTTTGGACTGGTAGCCTTTGGGCCAATTGTCTTTCATCTATTCCCCAGACCGTGGAGACAGCACTTTTTTCTCTCCTGCTGGCATGCTCATATGAATTCTCATCAAACAATATTTCTAGCTTTTTCTGTACATCCCTATCTTCTGATGTAGACATTGAATAGATTCCCTATTGTTTTATTTTTCTAATAGGATGAACAAAATATGTATCCTAGGACTCTGTCTGTTCCTATTAGTTCCTCAATAATTTCCTATTATCTTTCACTGCGTACTGCCACACTGGCTGGCAGCCCTGCTAAGTGTGTTTGCTTCATACTGTGTGAGTACAGAGCCTAAACCTTAGAACAATGTTAAAATATGTCTGCTATGTTCCAGTTGCTATGACAATCAGTGCTGCAATCATTGCTTTATATTTTCAATGAGAACACAATTCACCTCCTCGTACCTTTATTGGAGTTTGTCCCAGCTCCATATCTAGACGTATTACTAACAAAACAAACAATCAAAAAAAGACACAAACATCTTGACACTAGGTTTGCACTAACTCCAGCTTTTAACTGATTAAATTTATTGACTTTTAAAAGATGTCTGTGCTAGACAATTCTATTCTTCACACATTGTAGATTTTAACAGGTTTCCTTTTATATTAATCTAAAAATATCAGGAAAATACAAAATAATTTCCTAAAAATTAAGCCTACTAGAAGTATCACAATTTCCTGCTCAGTCCCTGCAGTTGTCTCTATTCTTAATTTTTTTAATGTGTTAAGTTCATCAATTTTACCAACTTGAGAAAAAGTATAGAAGTCACAGTATGTTTGGGAACAGTGTACGTGTGACTCTATATAATTGTATTTGCAATAAACATAATTTATCTAATAACTTCTTGTGCTGGATGTCTGTACCAAGGTTTTGGAGCTGCAGGGATGCCCTTTGTGAGCAGAAGCCAGGGCTGGACACAACCAGTTCCAAATGGCTCCAAAACGGACCCACTGCAGGACATAGCTGAGCTTGACAGAAGAATTTGTGGTGTCTCTGGGAGAATTTATGTAAGACAATAAAAAACACTGCACAGCAGGGAAGAGGACAAAATGTGACAATCCTACTAACACTGAGGTTAGAGGAGGAGGAGGAAGAGATGCTCCAGATGCTCAGAGACCACAATGGTGCAGATATCCACACTACAGACCATGGAGAATCCCACACTGGAGCAGGTAGATAAGTCCTAAAGGAAGCTGCAGCCTGGAAGTCCCCATATTGGAGCAGAAAAGGACTACAGACCATGGAGAGGGTGCATGCAGCAGCAGAGGAAAAGGTCTGAGTAGGAAGTAGCTGAAAGGACCTGCTACAGAGTGGCTGTAGTCCTTGCTCCCTCTGGGTTGCTAGGGAAAAAGGGAGACCAGGTTGTTTTGCCTTCATGTCTCACCATCTAACTCTGTTTTTAACTGGTAATAAACGAAATAAATTTCCCCCCTGTCAAACCTCTTTCACCCATGATGGGCATTTGTTGGGGGATCTCCCTGTTTTTATCTTGGCCCATGAGCTTTTCCGCCTAATTTCCATGGAGCTCCATATGAGGAGGGGTTGAAAGTTACCAGATGAACATCTGGCAATCAGCCAGGGTCAGCCTACCACAGTTATAAAATGTATTAAACAGACAAATCTCAAAAACTCTGTAGAGCACTTAAAATCCAAACGTCAACACTTGGATTTGAAATAAAATCTTAAAATGTTACTCTTTAAATTTGTAGAATGGCAAAACATTTCTCTGCTCTATTATTCTTAAAGGGTTTCTAGAGAAATTCACAGAAAATGTGGTGCTGCTGGATCCAGTCTTTCGGATCAAAGAATCCTTTCATCTGAACAGTAGCAAAGGCATTGATTCTTTTTACTTTCTAAAGCTTCCTCAGTGAATCCACAAGTGCTGGCAGCAGCTGGGGTTTGGATACAGCAGGTGGGAGGGAGTTACAGGACGTGCTTACCCAGTCTAGCAGCCTCCTGTGGGCTGTAGTGTGTGCATGCTGTGACCTGATCTTAGTGCAAACTGAATCAACCACCCACCCCTTCAGATCTTTCTCAGTCAGTCCATTTTTGTACTACTTTTAGAGATGGATTCAGGGCCAGAGGTGATCTCAAATCTCTCCTGTTCCTGTCTGAAATAAAAGATCTGTGAAGTCTTCATCTAAAACCTTCCTAAGAAGTATCCTGTTGAAATAATCTGAGTCAGGGAATGCTGAGTATGTCATTAAAATAATGCCTAACAGGAGAGTGACAGAACTGTGTTTTCTTTGTCAACAGCAAACTCCCTTCAGTCCTTGGTCTTTGTTTGGTGCAGATGCTAATTTCCAGGATGTCTGACATGTCAAGACATCACTCCCAAACCAGCAAACACCTTGAATATCTAGACAATAGCTAAAGGTGAACAGATGCAAGCCAAAGAGATAGTTGTAACATGCTTGCTGGAAAAAAAACATCCCTGTTGTGATCACTCTACATACACCTTTAGGGGAAAATTATATTTATGGGAAATTTCTGTGAGGATTAGCAGAGAACACAGATCTCTCTTGAGACTTTTAACTCTTTATAAATTTTTATAATAAGAATTCCATGCACAGCATTTTTTAGCAAATAAAAAATCCTCTATATAAAAAAAAAATTTCTGTAAATTTATGTTGTTTCCTTGTTAAATCCTGTAGATTTTTCTATAAAGCTATTTTTAACTTTAACATGCTACTTTAACATAGTACAAAAGCTCTGTAGTATGGTAATAAATGGAAAAAGAACCTTATCTTCTACCCACATATACATACATACGTACATACATATAAATATATTAAAAAATTGCATGTGTTTATCTGATATTACAACAGTACTAGCAGATCTGACAGTCTCAATAGTTTGCATTTCTTAGAGGAAATAATAAACTTTCCGTTCTGAAGAAAAAGCCAGTACCTGCATAGCATATCGGCAGCATTGTGATGGCTCACTTCATAATTTTAAAAAGCTTGTTTTCCCACTTCATCAAGCTGCTTCCAACAATTGATCAGTACCCCTTTCACCTTCTCCGAACTATTTTTTTTTATTCTATATTCTGCCAAGGGTTGCAGTGATGGGAAAAATTGCTGAATACATCTTGTTTGTGTTTGTTCTAGAAGATGGATCACTATGAACTATTGTAAAATGGTAAGGGTAAACAAGAGGTTTACACTGTCTGTGGGAAAAAACACAGCCTTTTCTCTCTATCAGTCACAGAGGAAATTATTAAGGAACTAAGAAAAAGCAAAAAGTAGCTTTTGTTTTGAAAGATTTCAAATGTAATTTAGAGGGGATAAAACACTACATAGCAATGCAGAATCTCGATATTCCATCTATTGCCACCCTGTAGCAGAGATGCCAAACAAAAATTTAAAAATATTTTCTGAGATATTTTGGGTCCTTTCAAACAAAATTTTTATGAAACGTGTGAAAGAAATTTGACTTTTGTCTCTGTTAATAGTGGTATATAAGATGTGCATATTATTTTTTTTTTGTTCAAATTCAGCGCTTCTGCCTTCATATTCTCTTATTTAAGGCAAAAAATAGAGATGAGTTTAAAAACTGTGTTCTTTTCTCTGGAGGCTTTATTTCCTGAGTTTTTTTCTTCCTTTGACAAAATACAATATTGTTTTCTCTGATTAAATGTTTTATTATTTTTCTGACTTAAAAGTTATTTTGTACTGTGCCTTTGTGGTACAAATGTGAGCATTCATATGACTACTTCTGCTGTGGTCTACAAGTCCCATTAAGTGGAGGGAAGTGGATTCAGTAACTTTGAAGGACAACTTCTGTTACAGAGCTTTTAATTTTGCTTCTTCCAGTTCTGAAAAACAAAACCAGAGAAAAAAGTTGAGCTGATGTAACTGTACATGCATTTTTGTCGAAAGTGGTAGCTGACGCAGTCAGATCAAGGAAGGAATTGGAAATGTGAACTGCCTGGTCTGAGGAGCCAACAGAGGAGGGATGGGACTGGGAATGTCCCTGCACAGTGACAGTGACAGAGCTGGGACAGAAGCAGCACTAACACAGCAGCAGCAGGGCTTTAGGAAGGCAGGGAGAAGGTGAGAATCAGAAACAAGTTGAAAGGGTGTCACATTGTCAGTCTCTGTCTGTGGTGCCATATTAATCCATGCCTATAATCCCTCATACATCCAGGGTAGTTGCAAACAGCTGACTTAGTTGCCCTTATCATGGACCTGGATGCAGAGATTTCCTGTATAAATGCAGGATAGCTAAGAAATACAGCTGAAAGATAACCTTCTGAGTGGAATAATTTATTGTTTCCTCAGCATTCAGTACCTCAGCAGCAGCTCAGAGTAGATGAAAACCAAACAGAGGAACAAAGAGGTTTAGAAGAGTAGATAAAAGGAGAGCAATGAAAGGAAAAACATTGCACTTAATGTGCTGAGGGAAAGGTAGAGGGCAGGGGCAGAGCCACAGGCTCTGTACTCAAGGGATCTTCCTTCCAGAACCATTTGTGTTACAGACAAGCAAATAATGTGGAGATCAATTTTTTTATTGATAGTGGATGAGCACAGGGGTCTTATTTCTGTCTCTGATATCTGGAGTACTATAATCATGCTATAACCCGTGTAATAGAGTTTGCTTGAAAACTTATATTTCTTCTCTGTCTAAGGTATTTTTGGAAATGTGAACTTATAATTGGAACTCTGCTATTTTGTTTGGACATAAGTGTGTAACTAGCAAAGAAATTACAGTACAGTAAAAATTGTGTTTAAATATGATGGCTGTCACTCACAAATCTGACCAGTGAAAGGACTTCATCTAAACTTTTGCCAAAAGGAATGTTGATTTCTGGAAAAGGTTTGTGTGTCATATTTTATGGGAAGGGAAAGTTCACATTTACAGGCCTTTAAAAAAATATTTTAATTTAATTGCATAATTAAATCATTTGGGCTTCTTACAGAATGAACATGAGAAAAACCACTTGCCCTTCTCAGGGAAAATTTTCTCTATTAGACTTTATTAATGTATATGTCAGCTGTTTTTCTATGTGTCTAAACTGACTTATGTGCTCATAGCAGTTTGATATACACAGTCTGTAATATCTGTCTTACCCTAATGTATTTAATAGGCAATTAGAGTGTCAGTGCATATGGTGGTAAAATCTGGAGATACCAAGTCTTTCAAGGGGTCTCAAGCACCAGGGAATGACCAGCACAAGAACCTCCATGAGAGAGTTTGAATGCTTATCTTTTCCATGGTTTAGCCTTAAAAACAACAGCAAATAGGTGTGTTCCAGTCTAAAAGGAGAGGAAATATGTCTGTAGATAACAGAAGGCAGCGGGAAAGCAAGTTCATGGCACAGAAGGTGTGCCTTGGACCACAGGTTGCAATATTGATTGCAATATCTTGGCATAGCAGAGTTTCAGTAGCATAACTCTATGCTGCTTAGTGTTTCAGTCCCCTGACTCTATCACAATGTAAATACATAAATGAGTATGGCATAACCTGAATTTAACTTAACTCACCTGTGCCTATATGTCTATGCAGATGTCTATGTATAAACACACATTACACCTCCAGTACAGCTAAGTCTGTCCTTAATCCCACATGCTGAGCAAGGCCAGGTCACATTTCCTGAGCCTGAGGGAATATGGTTTATGTCCATGTGGGTAAATTATCTTTCCCTCCAACTCACAGTGCCTTGCAAATATTTTCCTCTAGGCTGGTCCTTGGATCCGTGTCACATGAAAAGGGGACATTCCCTCAACCCTTGGAGTCTGATTTTTCTGTCAGCATCCCAGGTAAACTGGGACCCTTGTGCCCAACCAGTCTGTCAGTGTCCCCTTAGAGGGATCCTTCACTGAACAGTCCTGCTAGGTCAGAGTGTTTTTCAATTGACTTAGGCTGGGACAGAACCAACAGCATGAAGGAGACCCCTCAGTGGGTGCTCCCACTTTATTTGAGAATGTTACCTGCTGCTGGTGACTGTTTGTGCCCATGAAGGATTCACACTAACGCTATACAAAGTAACACTCTTTATTAATAGAAAATTGTGACAGGTTAGGGTTCAAGTGATCTGACTGCAAAAATGTATTCAAAGCAGTATCTCTATTCCCCAACAAAAGTGTTCAGTGTGCATGAAGTATGGTTCTTACCCAGCAGGTGTCCCTATGGCAGGAAAAACAGGTTCAGCCTGTTTACTGATCCCAGCAGTTATGAGGGAGCTGTTACCATCAATATATGACAAAAGCAAAACAAAATAACTGCTTGCCTTTTATATGTAGCTTTTGAACATAATAACACCATGGGAGTTATTTCTCTAGGACCATGTTAAATTCATGTTTAAATGATAGAATATCCAAATACTGCAAGTTTTGCTTCCTAGCTCCATCGAATAGGAAGGCTGAAGAATATGACAAAGTCTTTCAGTTTGCTTTACATTTTATGTCACACTGTTGACACCACATTTTGTGTCCATAGGTATTACAAATGCTTGTTATCGTTGTGGAAAGCCAGATTAGTTTCAATAATCTGCAGTCAGTATGTCTTTGTGAGTACACCCTTCTGCCCATTTCCCTGAAATGTTTTCTCGCATCTTTATCCTATGGTGGTCATCCAGGTTCTTTGATTTATTGCCAATCTAGCCCATTGTCCATTTAGGGGCTTCTGCCTGCAGTCTGTGCCATTCTCCCACCTCAATCCTCTCCCTTTTTCTCAGCTGCTTCTATAATATTTACTAGTCACAGTCTTGATGTCCAACCAAGTTCAACGTTTCTTTCATTTTGTAGCAATTTTTGTTTCATGCGGTTACAGCTCTTTCCCCTTGAGTCTTAGCTCTATGCTGCCACTTTCACCAGATTTCCTCTTCCAATCTTGTATTTTTTTAACTCTCACACATTTAATTACCACCCTCTCTTTTTCTCTAGCAAACTATAACTGATCATGAAGAACACAGGAAGGACAGGGTCCCAGAGCCATGCTTTACCTCCAAAGATCACGATGAAGTATTTTCAGCAAAGCTTTTCAGTTTTTTTTGCTTTCAGTGGCCTCCTGTCAGGTTGTTTGTTATGGATGAGACATGCCTTGGGCTTCTGTTCAGTGTTAGAAATGGAAAGGAATTCAAATATGAAGCTAAACAAGAGATGTTACACTTTAGTTAGCTTTTCTTATCAAGAGCATATTGTGACTATTAAGATATTTCTGAAGTTAGCAAATTAAGAGTGGTTTTTTCAGGTTCATGAATATTCACAGGACAGCCAAACAATCAAAACTAAAGGTTGCACAAACATTATCATCTAATTTATCCCATTAATAGTTTTCTTACTCATTTTACCTTATCATATCAAATAGAGTTCTTAACTGAAATATAAAAAAATTAGAAGAATCGATCAAAAATATTAACAGAGATGTTTTAACTGTAACTAGTGTTTTTTGTCCAGCACAAACTGATGCAACTCCTACCACCTTGTCCAAAATCTTTCCTTGTGCAATTCTTTATTTGATTTCTTTGAAAGTTGTTATGAACTTAGCTGTAAGTTACTTGCATTTTGTTCTTATTATCTCTTCTTTCATTTTTTTCTCCTAAATTAATTAAATTTTCAAAGCATTTTCTTAATCAACACAGATATGAATAAGGAAAAACAAAAAAGTCAGATGAAGTTGTTGTGCTTTTTCATCTTAGTGAATACTTGTTTTAAATAATTAAGTCACCCTAATGATTTTCTTCCAGTACTTTTTTTCACTAAATATCAATATGACCTCCTATTATAGAAAAGCTACATCAACAAAATGGAAATATATCAGAGAAAAAAAGACAACCAGAGAGTGACAAAGCAGCAAAATTAATCAACTTAAAACACTGAGAAGTGCCATCAATTTAGAGGCTAAGGTTTGAATCCTTTCTTTCATTAAGAAGTTTTGATACAATCCGTAGGAGACAGTTGTCCCCAATGATTTCAGTTGTAGTCTTCACATTTTCTTTAGGTGCACTAGGATTCAGGTAATGCTAATATTAAATATCTATCTATCTATATCTATCTATCTATCTAATCTATCAATAATCTATTTGTATAAATGCATTATAGGGATATTTTTGCTTGTTAAAGGAATTGTTCTTATTTTGAGTGTGACTTAGATCAGTATGACCACTAAATTGACACACTCAACTTTTTTACAATTTGCTTATAAATAGATTATTTATTCAATAGTTTGAGACTCTGTTGGACTTGTATAAAATACAGGTACATAACCCGCATATATTATCTTCAAAGCTCCTCTCAAATGTCATTATTTTTCCACCTCAAATTCCTCTTTGTTCTTCCTCTTTGCGCAACAGAAACTTATAAAATTGAGAGAAAATTAGGAAAAGAAATTTAAGAAAATGAGAAATTATTTGTCATAGTAGTAAAAAAATCCCAAATCACCAGTGCTATCTGGGCTTTCTAAACATGATAATAATTTCGTAATGACATTAGAAAGGCTATGTAGTTTCTGTCATAATGTGCCTATCAGTACAAGTTAAATGACTTGAAAAATGCTAATTTTGAACTGAAGGACAAGTAAGCAGCAAAATTCATTCTGTTATTCTTACCAGACTTCACATCTATCAAATAAAATGTAATTTGTTATTCCAAGCAGCAGATCTTCAGATTGGTGTACAGGGAGCTACACAAACAAATCTTTTTAATGTAAACGTGACTTGAGCACATAACCTCCTAAGATGGATTTATAAAAGGTACCCCTCATCATCTCTAAATGTATTTGAGTCAAAAGGAGGTCCTGAAAGGATAGAAATACTTTTTTGTTATGCTAATTAAAAACGGTAGCTCTAGCAGGATTTTTTTAGGCACTAATATAACAAAATGAGAGAAAAACATAGAAAGAACGAGGGAAGGAAGCAGCTATTTTGCGAGGATAAGGAAAGGTGTTTTGTAACTCTTTAATAAAGTAATGACCTGCGTATAAACAGTCTTGAAAACATGTTTTACTGTAAGTTAGCACTAGCTTGTACTGTATTTTTTTCTGTGTGTGAAAAATCTTTAAATTTTTAAATGCTGCATTGTCAGTTTTATAAAAAGGTTACTTACAGCACAGACTTGACATGTTTAGAGCAGGTTAGTCCGATTTTATTCTGCACATTTCAGGATGGAGAAGATCATCTGCACGAAGTTACTCATGGAGAGCCCAAAACTTTTGAATGTCAATATCTGATATTGCAGATTGAGACCAGCATACTATTGATGTAGCTTCTCTATTTATAAACAGAACTATTTATAAACAGTTCCAGGATACTGTTTATAAATAAACAAATTAAGTAGTAAGGCTTATTAGTGATTAGGGTGAAGAAGTCATTCCATATTAAAAAAAAATTTTAGAAAAGTGTTTCAAAATAAATGACATTCAGGAATGATAAATACTCAGAACAGACTGTAGAATATGATAATAAAGGTGTGGACATTAAAAATAAAAAAAGGAAGAAAATGCAAAATCCATCACAGGCGTGACTTGCTCTCTCTAGTGGAGTGAAACAATTAGAAACTGGAATAACATGACTGCTTATGGTAGTTGAGTGGAGAGCAATGGACATTATTTATTTTTATTTTAGTGAAATTTCCAACACAGTCTCCTGAAACATCCTTTTACACAGCTTGATGAAGCACTAATTAGCTAATCAGACAGTGAAGCAGACTGAAGACTGCCTCAGCTGCCAGGCTTAAGTGACAGTGATGAGCACCATGAAGTTTGAGGCCAGTCAGAAATAATTTACCACAGGGTTCAGTACTGGCACCAATAATGTTCATTAATCTCATTAATGACCTGCTTGGTAGGACAGGGCATAAATAGCAACTTATCAAAGGATACAAAGCCAGGAAGAGTGACTGATACATCAGAGGGTTGTGCTCAGTTCAGAGGAACCTCAGCTGGGCTGAGAGGAAATTTATGAATTCAGCAAAAGAAGATGCAAAGTCTTGCACTTGGGAAGAACAACCCCGTGCACCAGTGCATGTTGAGAACAGAATAGCTAGAAAACAGCTTTACAGAAAATGGCCTGGGAATCCTGGAGGACACCAAGTTGATCTCGAACCAGTAGTGTGCTCTTGCAGTAAAAAATAGTGTTCTAAGTTAGTGGCTATTGCTTGCAGGGAGATTATCTGTCCCCTCTGCTAAATTTTATTGAAACTGTTTGGTTTTGGGAAGTGAGAGTCTCAGTTCTGAGTTCAGATTCATTGTGTAGGAGAGGGGCAACAGGAGAATTCTGCCAGTATGTAAAATTCATGACTGGGGAAAAAAAGAAGAGGAAGCTGCTGGTTCTCAGTGGTATCCAGTGAAAGAACAAGAGAAAAAAGGCTGCTGCAAGTTGAAATACTATCAATTTGAGAATATCACATGAGTATGTGACCCATATGAACTTCTGCTTTATGTATTTAAGTTTTCTAACAGAAAATCACTGATTACAGGCCAGGGAATGATGGTCTAATCTATCTGGCATTTCAGTAGGGTAGGTAACTTAAGTAAGAAGGGGCTTAACTTACCATTAAAAATTTGGTAGGGGGGAAAGGAAATAATAGAAGGAAAGAAAGACAAGGAATTTCTTTGTTTCTTATGGATATAAGAGAAAAAGAATGAGAAATATCAAGCGTCAAACTTACAAACCTGCGATGCACTGACATTCTCATGAAATATATGAGATGAGGTTACTTGCAACAAAACAAGCAAGCAAATTCAACGAATATATTCAGTCTGAGCAGATGCTACAAATAATGCACCTATTTTTGGCAAAGATCTAACACTATATGTGGGTCAGTGAAGGAAGGAACTTTATGAACTGCTGTTTCTTAAGTTACTGTCGTAGGGTAAATACATGATCAAAAAAAGAGAGTTAAGAGGAAACATTAATGCATATCCTCACTAGGAATTGCAGAATGGTATGTTTGTTTCTGGATCATTTTCATGTTGCTAAGTCTTACTTTTTCCAAGCACATGCTCTTAATTCATGTGTACATCCATGCACATCCTTGTGAGTTTATGTTCAGTACTGTAAAATTGTTTTTATTTAGAGTACAGCCTTTTCTTCACTATCACACATTTTTGCTGTGGGCATCCCTGCACAGGACTGAAGGTCCCCACCCCCACAATCCCAGATGTTAAATCCATTACACATTCTTAGTAGACTAAAAAGATGGAGACAGTAATAGTGAGTAAATGGAGCAAAAACATAGCTGTGGCTTGCACTGGAAGAAATAGGTGAATATATAGCCCTGATATTTTTTTCTGAACAAACTGAGATTGTAACAGAAAATTTGGAAAAACTTTCATCAACTCCAGTATCTCTTATTTTTAATTAATTGGTGACAGCAGTAATAAATTATTGCATGTTAGCTGAATTTTATATAGTCTAATTGGAACAATATTTTAAATGTGACTCATATTGAAAATCAGAGGCATTCACTATACTATTTACTATACTACAGCATCAATGGCAGCTGCCCTGGAATTTAATATAATCACATCAAAATAAGGTTTCTCAATGGATGAGATAAAGTAAAGTGAATGATAATGCCTTTATGTATCATAAATATATGTTCTTATATAAGTTATCTACAGACTGGCAGAGTAGTTTGAAATATCAAGCAAGCTAATGAAATAAGAATTTGAAGATCAAGAATAAAATAAATAAGTAATTTAAATTGCTGTGTTTCATTGTTCCTGTGATTGGATTTTCCCATTTGAAATGTCAAGAGATAAAAGAATTTTCTTTATTTAGCATGTGCACTACTTAATTAAATTTGCACTGTATTGTAGAATTGAAACTTGTAACTATTTCACTTCTAAAAACTGTGTTTGGGTTATAAGCAAGATAGAAAAGAAAACACTGCAAGTTCCTTTCTGGTTTAATGAACTGTCTTCCTGAAAACCTGTCTTACTTTTAACTGAAAAGTAGCAAACATAGTACAGTAACTGTCAGCAAAGAATATGGATAACTATTTGAATATAAGTATATTCAAAAATACTTATATTTGAATCCCTGAATATATTAAAAATTACAGTTGAAAAGCATTTAGAACTGGGTTTCTGAATATCAGCAAAGCATTCTGAATTAAGTTTTGGAAAATAGTTTCAATTTTATTCAACTGAAAGTAGTATTTTCATTCATTTATTAAGCTATCATGTGTGAGACACCGTCATGTGAAAAGTGCAGATTTACTCAAACCCTCAGTGTTTGAGCTGCCAGTCAGCACCCCAGAAAAGATGAGACCATTGAGCCCAATCAGTCTGTCAGTGTCCCATTATGGGGACTCTGCACCAAAAAGTTCACTGGATCAGAGGATGGTTCACCTGACTTTTTCAAGGTCACAAGTCAAACAGAAATCCCCTCCAAGGCCTCCACACCTTTGCACACTGCCAGGGACTGCCAGCACCCTTGACAGACTCACATGAGAAGTTTACAGTATAACATTCTTTGTTAACAAAATCGTAACAGGTTGAGGTTTGAAAATGTGTTTGGGTAGAGCTTGAGTGACTTTGGTTACACATCATCCTCACTCAGGGGTGGCTGTACCTAGGGGTGGATATCTCAGCATAGTACCTGAGATGGGCTCGAGAGTCTGTCCAAGGAGAATGACTTTGCCACAGCTGCTGATTCAAGAGCAGGACATCTTCCTTTATGCCCCTTGGTTTTCAGCTGCTGTGTGGCTTATCAGCTAAAAAGTACCACCGAGCTTCCTTTGCAAGGGTTTCAGCACAGCTGGCCTCAGTGTCTCCACTCTGCTCCACCCTCCACTTGGTCCCATTCAGCTCTTGTTGTGTATGGGAGGTTGGGTATGCTGACCCTGTTCCATCCAGGGAGTAGCAACAATACTTTCCCCTATAACTTCTGTACCATTATCGTTTTATCCTCAGTCATTTTCCCACACCATCATAAATGTATCATTTTATCATATTGATTATTGCCATGCATTTATCTCATTGACTGATGACAGAACAGCATGTAGTAATGACTTCAGAGACTGATGGGATTTATTATACAGGATAAGAATATTCTAGACAAGATAGAGCAGCTTATTTTTCTAATTTAGAGGGTGGTTAGAGGTATTGCCTTGGAAGAATATTTTTAGCACCTTGTTGCTCATGTTTTAAATCATATACAGCAGAACTGTTTTCAGTAGACTTACTGCAAGGAGGAAACCTTTATTTCAGTGTTTTGCTTCCTGAAAAAGAATATTACACACTGGATAATATCCAGTAGATGAACTAAGCCACCAAAGTGGGCATTCTTCCATTTATTGAAATTTGTATTGAATCACTGGAAAACATAATCTTCTAAATCCTCAAATAGCCTTTGTCTGTTGCTTCATAAAAAGCCATTTTTCACAAAGAAAAAGAGTACATTCAGTTGCAGTGCTCCTGCAGGCATAGAGATTATTATTTTCTTTGAAATATGTGAAAATCAGAAACTATTTCTTTAGACTACTGAATCAAAAGAGCGAAGCAAAAAGTTCAAACTTCAACAGCTCAGGAGCTGTTGAAGTAATATCCCTGATAGTGGCACTGGCCAGTACTGGGGAGAAGTGATCATTCATTTGCCAAGGATGCCCAAGGAAAAAAACTTTCCAGGGTTTATAAACATTGCAACACAAAGGCTTCCCACAGCCCCTCTTCTCATTGTCAAGTCCCAATTTTTCTTCTTATTGTTTCAACTACTACTAAAACATTTAATCCATCTCTAGTTACAGGATAACTTTAAGCTCCACTTCTTTAACAATACTCCATTAATTTTAATTTCTCAGCTAAACAGTTCTCTATTAATTAAGGTCTGCGGGTGGGTTACTTTTATTAAAAATTTTGGCGTGTATGAGTTCCTAGTTACTCCCTAGTTTTCCTATAACTTCCATCTTATCTTATTGAAACAAAGTTATCTATTAACTAGAACTAAGAACAGCTTAAGCAGCAATATTATAAAAACTAAAAGAGCAAAGTCACAGAAAAAAAATTTCGTGACTAATTTTAATTCAGCTCCTCACAAAATTCAAGATCATTAAGTTTCTTGGCTAAGTACTATATGCCTCTCTTTCACTACTTGTTTTTGGGTTTTGGACCTGTTAATAAAGGATCTTGTTCAAATCATATTATCAAAAGTTCTTGCTTCTACCACCAAAAATTATTTTTGTGGCTTTTTCAGGTGCATTTCCTTTCATTTTCTTGTGTCAAATGACAAGGGAAAAAAACCCAGTATTGATTGATTTAGATTAAGATTTGTTAATTTTACTATTTAAATAGTATTTTGCATTAAATCACAAATGTAAAGACAAAATCAAGACAAAATTTTAAATGTGAGCTGTTACTCAGAATTTCATGATTCAAAGATTTGTTATACTTTATTTTATATAATGCTGTCTATGAATGTTTTAATCTGCAGTTTCTTATTTAAAATACATGCATATTCCAAATGTGCTTATGAATATGTAGAATTATGACCTTTAGCTGTGAGTAGTCCATAAAATCTTTTTGCTGTGTCTTTCATGTTGTTTCATATAGATTCATGCCTTCTATATAGAAAAGTACTTGAAACAACCTGAGGCATTTCCTAGTGTTTCTAAATTATTTATTTTGAAGGTACCTTTTAAAAATATCAAATGTGTTGCATGTATTTATTACTAGTTAAAAATCCAAAAGTCATGGCAAGAGAAGTCTGAAAACCTAACTGTTATGACTCTTTAAGAAGGTGGCATTTATTTTTTCTAGAATGCCAAATACATTTTATGAACTTCAGGATAAATTGGGACACAATAGAGATGTGAATAAATTATTTCACATATGCAGCCACAGATTTTTTTATACTTTATTACATTTTATTTGCAATCAGTATATTTATTCTTTTTTTCTTTTTTTTTTTTAATGCAAGAAGTTTTTATTTATGGCAAAATGAGAAATAAATACTGTGTTTATAAATTTTGCCAATAATCTTTTTTTAGCAGTCTCTTTAAAGATTTGATTCAAATTTGATATGCAAAATTGCTTCATACTAATGAATTCATTCCATATTCTTTTTCCAAGCTAAGGCACAGCTCAGTCCTGTGTCTCACATCCTTTTGCTCTTTCTCAGATTCGATTCCATACATCCATTAAAGATTTTCTTCTTGTGGGTTGTCTTGGCTGGCTACCAGACCCCCAAGCAGTTGCTCTCTCACTCCCTTCTTCCACAGGACAAGAGGAGAAAATAGGATGAAAGAATTCCCAGACTGGGAAAAGGACAAAGAGATTGCTTACCAATTGCCATCACAGGCAAAGCAATCTTGACTTAGGTAAATTAAATTGATTAATTCCCAATTAGAAATAGAGTAGAATGGTGAGAAATAGAAACAAAGCAAAAAATGTCTTTTCCCACCCATGAATTTCCTCTGTATCCAGTTATTAAAGTTTACTAAACTCTATTATACTGAACTTTTGTTTTGAAGTTGCTACCAAAGTAGCTGGATCTTTATTTCAAATATAGAAAGTCATAGGGTACTTGCATTGGGACCCAGATATTCATCAGACTGGGGAATTCCATGATCATCAGGCTGTACTGCCATTCTTTTTTAATCTTTGTATATTTAAAAATTAATTTAAAGGTTACATGATTTCAACAATGGCGGAAGATGTGCAAGAGCAACAGCCTAAATAAGCTTTTCCTGGATAATGAAAATGCAAAATATATTTTAGGTCTTCCCAAAAAGAATATTCTTTGATCTTCTCTTTTATGACTTTCTCACTGCAGTTTTCTTCACTGAACTCTGAAAAAAGTTTGAAGTCTAAATTCCCCATGGAGCATGAAAAGGGTGAGTGCTTTGCTGTATTTTTAATTGCTGAAACATTTGATTACAAGGCTCACAAGTGCTTTCTGCCACATAGACAGCTCCTGTACACTAATTCTTCTCTTCTGTCCCAGCCCACTAGGCAATAACTCTCTAATCAAAGACTGCCCTATGAGGTCTAACCAAATCCTTTGATCACCATATAGAGAAATATAATACTAAAAGTAGTCAGATGGTAATAAAGAGTATGTAGAAAATACAACTTAGTGTATAATGATGAAAGCAAGATGCTATGTTAAGTAATACACTATTAAAATGACAATACATTGTACTATGTACATTTTAGGAGTTGTGTGTAAAGTATGCGTAATCTACAGGTCCATAAACTTTAATTTTCTCCTTTTTCCAAGCAAGTAGATGATATGCTTGAATATTAACATGTTTTCACACTCTGTCTGTGGAGAGCTAAAGAAAGTTTGCTCTCTCATCCTATTCTCTAACACTGTTTCTCTCAATTATGTAATGCTACTAAAATATATTACATTACAGCACACAGAAGTTTTCTTTTGGGTAAAGGACAAACAGGAGAAAAAAACATACCTGACATTTACTTATCACACTGCTTAGTGCCCTTCTGCAAGAAAATTTGTTACTACTGTGGGGAGAATGGTATAACTAGTTACATGTAATGTCTGTGAGTGTATGGTGACTCAGTGCTGAGGAGCCCACTGAGATACACTGTACATGGTATTTAACTAGGAGGTTTCAGATCAGTGTGACTGCATGATCCTTCCTCACTCCAGTGAGCCAGGGGTTAAATCTGCATAAATAGATAAACCACTAAAAAATATTGCCAGTGTTTCAAAGTCTTTTGTGTCTTTAATAATGCTTGCACCATCAGCCACCAGCTTATATGGATGTTTTTTTGTCTAAATGTGTGTGAAAGGATTTAGGTTGCATTTGGACAAAAGTACTGCATAAATTATTTATGCTCCTCAGGTTTGTGTCTAATTTATAGAATTGCTTAAACATGTCAGTCTTTCTAAATGAGAAAGCTGGATAAAGCATTGTTTGTTTTATGTCAAGAAAAAAATTCTCCTAGATATGAAAAAATCAAAAAGGGGAGGGTAAGAATTGTGATTATAGGCTTCTAGACTCCAGTCAATCCCACTTCAGGATCCTGTTTCCTATTTTGTGTACATGCTTGATATTTCTTTGAAAATCTTGGTCCTGCTATTTTATGTTTTTCATGTTCAAGCCTGAGGTGGTACTGGTGGAAAACCTGTGGCAAACTTTAAAAACGTTTGTGACATTTTGAACATTGCTGTCACAGCTGTCTAGTCTAATCAAATGTTAAGCTTTTCAGGGCAAGGACTCCACTTAACCACGGACCCAGTACAATGGGATTTCCAATCTTAACTTTAGTTTATAGACAATGGTATAATAAAAATGATTAAGAGGAGTAGAAGGTTTAAATAATGCTGATGACATGGCTTTGATGACCTCCCTGGAGAGATAATTAATCACAGTCTAATGAGATAATTAGGAGGAAAAGTTTCTTCTTTCAGTAGATAGGCAACAAAATTTTGATTTGATCAATGCAAAGTCCAAGTGGCAGTAAACTGTAATGGTGCTGCTATGTGACTGTGGAGTAAGAAGATTCATACAGGATGCTAGATCTTTGTGACTTGTTTAGGTAAATCTTTCCATTAATTGAAATATACAAAAAGGAAAGATGGGGACATGGGGTATGTTAAATAAATCAATAAATAAAGACCAGGCCTTAAGTCTCAGAAAAAAAAAAACAAAATGGACCTTATGAAAATACTTTTGAGAGTGTAGTAAAACTCTGTCATGTTATTTCAGCTTGTGACCTCAATGTGTCACTTGAGTCGGTAACCATTGTCTAAGAGATATAAATTTCCTGTGAAACTCTTATGCAAGTGCACCTGGCAGTGGTCATCATTCAGTGAACAAAGGTTTTCCCTGTGAGTCAGGATTGGATTGTCACCCAAGTTCAGGAAGAGGAAGACACAAAGTTGGTGCAAGTAAGTTCACACAGAGATTATAAAATTATTATCCTATTCATCACATATGATTATTGGAAATGCTAGCATTTCGTTATTGCTGTACTCTATCCAAACCAAAGTCGGTTGGGCTTTTTTGTTGTTTGTTTTTCTTTTTATTCCCCCCGCCCCACATACACACAATTTACACTCTTGCTTGCATTAAAATGGTAGAAATCCCTTGTTAACCTTTGTTAAATCATGGCTATATTTCATCACAGATGTACGATGGGGTTGCATTGGATAACAAAGTGATGTATATACAACATCCTTCTGCTTTACAAGTTACTAAAAATTTTCTTTTTTTTTTAAATGAAAGCACTGCTTCAGAAAGGTTTAACAAAATCCTAGATCTCAGAGGGGATGGGGTGGGGTCTATCAACTATATTTTGAATGGAATCACAACAACTGAAGTAAAGTCTTTGTTCTGAATGCAATATTATTTTTTAAGTGGAATTTTCTTAGAGTAACACCTGAGTAATGGTTGTGGAATTGGGCCTGATGCTTATCTGAAGAAATAATCATGAGAATATTCTATGGTTAAAAGAAATAGCAAGATAAACAAAAAGACAAAATTATTCCATTTCATCTGTTAGTTAGAGTGTGAACATTAAGTTTAATCACTTCAATTTTCCTTCTAATCTTTAGATTCTACAGATAGACATATTAAAAATGCATGGATTCAGGAGTACTTCTTGTCTTTTTCCAATTCAATGTCTTCAAACATAATTATAAAAACCAATTTTATGTCTCTTAAAGCAAGAAATCACAGAGATATTCTTACTTTATGGAAAAACCCTACATCTATTAAAAGCATATAGTACTCAGATTTACTTTCCTTTTATTTCAGTGGTATAACTTGACTGTTGAAAGGAAGGACCCAAAGTTCACACGACAGATTTGGCAGCACAAAGAATGTTCTACCTTCACACAGAAAATAACTACTTGTGGCAGTAATTACCTTTCTTTAAGAAATGAAACTTTGGGCAACACTGTGATAATCTCACTTGTCTTATCTGCAGCAATTTGAATACAAAATAACACCTTCAGGTTCAGCAAGAAAAGAATCTGTTTAAAAGGCTGGTAAATAGAAATTTAACCTTAATAGAAAAAGAATATCCTATGCAGAATTAAAGTTTGATAATTCCATGGCCAACAGGAAGAAGTAATCATCAGCTTTCATAGATGAGAGAAGCTAAGCCTAGATATGTGCCTAAAGAATTAAACCTGATTTAGTGTCTAGCTGGTGGCCCTTGTGTTTATGGAAGAGTCACTCATGTTTGATAGGCAGAGCAAAAAAGTTGAACATAAAAGAGAAGGGAAAAGGTGTCTATAGGAGTTATTATTTTAGTGTGCTTGAGTTTGTGAAGCAGAAAATCAGAAATTTATCCAGAGAGTTTTGGTTCCAGAACTGTGCTAATAACCTTGCATGAATGTTGAGATAGTGTAAAAGGCTTCTGAAAATAATTCTTTTTAGAAGTGAAAATGTGACTATCTCACACAAATGGTGGATAGCCAAAAAAGTCTAATGAAATAATGAAAGCAAGGTTTTAGGTTACGTCTTCCATAACAGACATAACATAGTCTGGTTAATTTTTAAAATTATGTTCAATATTTAAATTTCTGGTATTGAGGAAAAAACTAGAAAGACATAGTAATTTCTTTTGTATATTTGAATTGGGTTTAATTAATAGATTTTGAATATATTAATATTTTGATGTATGGTTTATATGAACGCTTTCGGCACAATGGATACAAATGGCTACACAAGCATAAACCAATTATATTTTTTAATTACTTACCTTAGTCTTATTAGTTTCTTATGGCAGAAATAAATGTATGACCTTGGACAGAAATATATGGTAGCTACATAAGAAAAGGTTTATGCTTTTGACAGATGCAGATAGCCTGTTCATTTAAAATGTGTGTTGAGAAGATAACAATTAATTGTTAATACCAAGTTTCATTATAAGGCTGTTGTGTAGTGAGGTTGTATTCATATGAACAAAATTAAAATAAGGATTCATTAGCCAATACTATTTGAAGTACAGTGATATTGCAACATAGAGTGCTATCAAAATAAGGATATCAACAGAATTAGATTAAAAAATATATTTTATTGTATTAAATAAAACTTGTAATATGTATGTAGTCTACATAATTACAAAGATCAAAAAAATATGTTGAGGAAGGTTTAAAGAATGTTAGAGTGATATCGTTAGTGTCTGTTATAAGTCTCATCCCTGACAAGCTGGAGAAGCTCACAATGCAATTACAACTAGAATTGTTTCTGATAATGTTAATATAATATTTTACATTAGTAATAAAAAATGAAACTGATATATTACTGTGACTGGAACAAATGAAATTAAAATACAGTAAATTAAATTGATTTCCTTTCATTTAAAAATCAACTAGCAGGGAGCATTTCTGTTACATGAGAGGCTTTGAAATTACCAAACTACCTTAGCGAAAATTTTCATTACTGTGTCATAACTCATTTAAATATATGAAAGCTTTCAGCATGAAGTGTTTTATGCTAGAAGAATTTTTCCAAAATTTTTATTTTTTTCAATCAATATTTAAAAATTTTGACTTCCTTGCGCTGATTAAAAAATATTCTCCAGAATGAAAATTTTATTTTCTGACCACTACTGTTTTAAAAAAAATGCTGAGATTACTGTATTAAAGAGAAAATGAGAACTAGAACTAGTTGATCCTTGAAGCCATATAATAGTACATTGGCTAATGCAATAAGGCCAAGACCATGTCTTCGGCATTTGTATTGTTCATATTTTGTAATATGTTCCTATTTTTGTCACTAATGCTGCACAAGTTATACACATTTCCAGCACTCACAAAAAAACCCAAAAAAAAAGCAATTTGCTATTACAAACCACAAGGAGACATTTAATATTATTCAATATGGTCAAAGAAATCATTATTGTTTCAACAACAGACAAACATACACTGATTTTAAGGAATTATAAAGCAATTAAAGAATAAGAAAATTACACTATGTATCTTTCAAGACAGAAAGGAAGGCATACTTACAGTAAAAAATGCAAATACTGCATCTTGATCTTGTTTCCTCCATATTGTGGAAATGTCAAAGAAAAGTCATACTTTGGTGTAAAATTTAGTTGTTTTATAATTTATACCTTTACTTCTTCTTATACAAGTTACTGTGAATATCAACTGAACCAAAGCTGTATTATTGTGGCATTTCATAGACTGATTAGCTATTTAGCAGAATCACAGAATAAGCTGAGTTGGAAGGAACCCACAAGGATCATCAAAGTCCAGCTCCTGGCCCTGCACAGAACAGGGGTCACACCATGTGCCTGAGAGTATGGTCCAAAGACAGTATTAAATATATCAGTTCAAAGTATTAGGAATGAAGAAAAAATGCTTATGCTCCATAAGCATCCTTCTCAGAAGAAAGGGAAACACATATCATTACTTTTTAAACTTGCTAAAAGTTCATAAATTCACAAAATACTAATTCCAGTTCATATGACAGAATTGAATCCTTTGAACGTTGCTGATGATACCCCTGCATCTTGAGTAGCCAATAAAATATATCCGCTACATAATAGTGTATATTGTAAGAATATTAGATTTTTTTCTCCCTTAAGTTCATTTGCTGTTTATTGAAGTAAAATATGGATACAGTAATTGAAATGTGAGTATTTTTAATGTTTTTTTTTAAATGCATTATATGTAATCTATTTCATCAGGGAATGAGACTGCCTCATATGTACCCGTGGGTTTTTCCTACAGTGAGCTTAGGCTACAAAGTGTTTAAACAGCTGGGACTGCTGCTCTGTAGAGATCTCCCAAGAAGTTGCATATTTTTGAAAGAATCCCAAACTCCATTGACATGAAGTTTTTTTTTGCTGGAGTTAATTTCATTAAGGGAATGATTTGGTATAATTGTCTTCAGAGACAGGGAACCTTGTGACCACGTGATCTCTTCAAATATTAAATTCCTATGGAAAATGAGAATTTTAAACTTCTGGAGGAGATTTAAACACATGCTAACCCAGCAGTGAATCAAATGAGTTTTTGACCTTTACCACAATTTTGGCTGAATCCTCTTTCTATAAAATTATATTGCAAATTTTATATTTGAGAGTTGACAGAGAATGTGATGCAAAAAGTGTAAAGGCTTGAGTAGTAATGGAGAGTGAGTAGATATGACCAAAAAATATGAATGCAGGGGACTACCAGTATGTACCTCCAGGTAGCCAGAGCATTTCAAATAAACATTTATGCACCTTGATTTTAAAAGTGAACTTTATAAGTCAACCACTAAAATATGGAAATCCCAGAAAATTAAATGTGGTTAATCATGAATAATAGGTGCACATTTATGCTTATGAGAACAGTTTCATTAATTCCAGCATAATGTAAATTCTAATGATTCAAATACTCCTGTAACATCCTGATTTGGTATTAGGCACTAACGAACTTCACATTCATTCAAAAATTTATAGATAAAAATAATATAATGATTTCCACTTGGTCTGGCACACCGAAATTAACTTGTATATAAGAATCAAATGAATATTTTTTGGATGTTCAAAATATCAATTATAATTGGAGTAAATTTTTTTTTCTTTATGTGTATTATAAACACTTGTTTATTGTTATACTTTTTATTATGCACATGATGCTTGATTTGTTCATCCAAGATTAAGTTTCTGTTATAAGAAATACTAAATAATATTTTCTTTTTTAATTTCTCATTCTTGTTTACAACTCTACAATACATTGCCAGATTCAATCGCCTCCTTGAGCTGAAGAATCCTGGTTTTCCATACATTCAAAGCATTCTGTACTACTGAAAAACCTTGCCATGTTGTTTTATCTTCTGTACATTTTGAGGAGGTACCACAGCTTTAGGCAGCAACATATATTCTTTTCTATATTCTACTTAAAAATCAGAAATTTTACCTGTCTTTGAACCAAACATGTAAAGAATTAATATTTAACAAGAACTTCCAATATTTCTTTCCAGAAATGTTAATATCATCTTCATTCCTTATTTAAATTCTCATTGAATGTCTCAAAGGTCTAAAATAATTTTGAAGTTGACTTTCTTAACAAAATATCACCTTTTTTCTTAATATTTAGAGATTCTAAAGATTCTGTTCTATGTATCTGACATCTTTGTTTATTATATACTTCTCTGATTTTCCTATTGAAAATCAGACTTCTGTTCCTATATTTTCCCAGTTCTTCGTCAGAGAAATCTAAAAAAATTGCATAAACATCCATTCCTGTTGTCCGCAATATCTATTAAATAAGAGTAAATAGGTGGATTATATTGTAGTACATGATCCTAATAACTTCTTTTCAGTTTATCCATCCTCAGCTTTAGGAAGACATTGTTCCTTAAAATGGTGCTACAAAGAAAGCCTCTAGAAAGAAATTGGCTTTGACTCGTTTGTATTAAACTCTAAGGTGAAGAACTATTTTAGTTTCTTTCACCCATTTCCTTGAATGATCCTTTTCACCAATAACCCACCAGCCCTCAATTTCTCTCAAGTGTTTCTTACAAAGCTGTGAAAAAGATTTTATTGGTATTTTTCACATTCCTCCTACATCTTCTGTCCTCAATTTTTACAGTTTTACTGTTAACTTGTGAGAATTTTCTCTTTTTCTTTTTTACACGGTTTGGGAATGACTTCCACTTTTTGAAGGACATGTTATACTTCTAATCTTCCCCTTTATTCTGCTATGTAAGCTTTTATTTTGTCCCTTTACTTTTCTGCTGAACTTCTATTATGGTGTGTCTTGAAAAGATTCTCTTACACTTGAAAGCATTTTACCCATTTTGCTTCTGTAGTTGCCCGTACAGCATTCATATCTTTAACTAAGTTCCCTTTCTGAATTAAATATGAGTGCAGATACTACCTAAGATAGTAATAAGCCATAGTGGTTTCACCTTACTGTAAATGTTGACTAGTCTAAATATCTCTGTAATCATAAAATGGATAAAAAATTAAATAAAGTATCTAAATTGTAAATTCTTTTCTATAAAAACAGCCCAGAGTCAGTTTATTTTCTATTTATAAAAAGATTTAATATATGCAGGAGTTTCATTAGGGTGGAGCAGAAGGAAGGCAAAGGCAAGAGAGAGAAGGCAAGGCAAATCAAGGCAGGGTAAGCAAGGAAGGAGAAGGCAGCCACTGTTGTGTTTCATTATTTCTTCAAAGTAGAATATATTGAAGTATTTTGATTTTGTAATTTAAATCACTGTTATATCCCCCAAATATTTATCACTTATTTTTTGTAGTGAAAACAATCATTTTCTCACTGTTTTTTTCTGAGAAGCTCTTTATCCTAAAAAGAAAATTCTGGAAAAAAAACGGAGGAAACAGAATAGATATTTTGCCTACACACACAAATTTACTTAAAGAATTACAGGTCACCGATGTGCTTGCTTAGCAGCCCTGCTCAGGACAGTCTGCTCAGGGACAGCTGTGTACCTACGTCTGCCCTCTGTGTCTGTCGTTTCCTCATACCACCTCAGCTTTTCCTTTTTACTCTTCTGTCTGACAGATTAACAAACAGCAAACCCCATTTTGCACAGCTTGACTCGCACAGGACTCTCATTACCTGTTCTCACATGTACACTCCCCTTATTTATTCTCACTTCTGAGGAAACATCAGAGAAATGACTCATGCACAGAAGGGAGCACCCATACAGTTATTCTGGAGGGAACTGACAGACCCTCTACCTGTTAACCATCAGCTCTGTTGCAGTTGCTTCAATTCAAGAATATAGTCACAACATGTGGGAAGAATCATGAATCAGAAATTACTAAATTCAGAGCTATTACTATGAATCATGCTGTCACCACAATGCAGGAATTGTCATTCTAGTGCTGCTCCCAGCATGCAGAAAGGGAGTGAACTGTATTAATTTAGAAAAAGATGCCCTTTGCAGAGTGTGATTTTCATAAATATCTTAGACCAATAGGTGCCACCATTGCACTGTGACAGTCACGCAAAGTCTGAGAATAAATGAGGGAAACTCACTTGTTTCATAGTTCAGAAAATGTATTTTCTGGAGGAAAAATAGGCAGGGTTTTCTTTCCCCCTTGGAAAAAACAATTTTGGGAATGTAATTTTGTTTTTGGGGTTCTTACTTCTTTTTGTTTCTTTTCCTTCCTGTCTTATTTTTTCTGTCTGATTTATTTTAGCCACAATGTCACAACCTTGACATTTCTTTGTAATCATTCAAAGCCTTTGATCTCAAGTATCCAAATGAATTAAGCTTTAGTAAACTGTGTGGATGTGCCTTTGTGTCATTTTGCTGCTGAGCCAACACTCCCACAGAATAACTTCATTTGATTAATTTCTCATTCCTTTGGTGACCTAAATAGGGCTTCTCTTTCAGTTCTTTATTGGATTTTTTTAATGGAAGTCACACTTGATATACAGTTGCAAGTTACAAGGTACCATGGAAAATTCTGTTGAGAACAGAATGTTTTGAAATTGGTATTCCTTTGTTCCCAATGTAATGAACGGAAGTATGAGTTTTGGATATATTTCTGACTTCTGTGCCCATACTGGATTATGCTTCAAAGCCTCTGAGTACTACTGTTTACCAGGTAAAGATTGAAGAGAACAGCACTCTTCACAGCTAGTAATTCTGGAACTCATTTATTGAGCCACTTACATGACTTTAGAGCGTAGTGTATTAGATGCAATTTCTTTTCCTATTTGTAGGCAACTGTGATATCATGCCACTGAGAAATGGGTAACACAAAGATACTTGCAAAGCCAACTTAGATTATAAGTTTCCTGTACTGCACAACTTACTTGTTCAAGCCCCGATTTAGTTTGAATCTCCAAGATGAGAAGCAAAATCTATTTTCAGTATCTTTTCAGTTCTGATCTTTCAGTTCTTGACTCTTCTAAATGAGTCAGCACTTATGGAAAGCTTGTGTGTAATTGAGATGGATATAGAAAATATGATACAGTAACTTCACTTTGTAGGAATTATAAAATAATTTGCTAGCATTAAATTGATACTAGTATGACCTGGATTACACCAAACAACATAAAGATGAAAGATTTTCCCTACTTTCTTTAGTTTTTTAGTCTTATATGAGTGACTACATTTTATATTTTTTTATTTTGCTTAATCCTGTAATGTGACATTAATGTACTAGTTGTAATGCCCCACTCAATCACTTTCACATTGCATATGTATCTAGGGAGCCTAATTCTTTCCCATTAAACATGCCAGTTTTTCAACCTTTTCCATGAAACCATTGTCAAGGAAGAAAGTCAGGTCCATAATGTTCCACATCTCAGTGAGTCAATGCCTGTGTGGTGAGAAGTGCTAGGGGAGACCTTAAAAATACCCTGCTTTTTTGGCTGACAACAGACCAAAAGAAGCACTTGAACAGGTCAGTGCAGCACAACGTCTAGACCACTATGCATTATTTATTAAAAAGAATTTATTAATCAAAATCCATTTGTACTATATCTCTGCCTTATCCAGAATAGGCATTCCATATGTTATTGGTTGGTTTTTTTTTTTCAGTAAATTTATGTTAGCTCATGTATCTCTGCATTGCTTTTCCCTACAGAAGGCTGGTTGGAAATATATGCAAGAGTAAACTAAATAGGATAAGGTAATGTGCTGATACGCTATTATTTTTATCATTTGCTCAACTACAAATTGGCGTTTTTGGTCTTTGTCAACAGTACAGCAGCACCCCCAGGCAGTGTCTGGCTGCAGCCTGGAGGTTAGCTCAGGAGGAGCACCAAACCTGGGAGAGAGCAATCCAAGTCCAAAGAGAGGGAAACCTGAAATGTTTCAAAATTGGCAGTCAAGCTTTGGTTACAAAACATCTTAATGCTACTGAGATGTTTTTATTTCATATAAAATGTTTCATGATGCACAAACCTTCCTTTGTTTCTGTCCACTAATATTTTCACTAAAAATCCACGTAGATTTTGCTGAGGAACTTTCAGAATCTGCATCTGTCAGTCAAATAATGTATTGGGAAAGGCAGGCATCATATCAGTAAGTGATAGAGAAACTCAACTTGGGTTCAAAAGGCAAGTTTAGAGGAAAAGATGAGTCAATGAGGTGAGCAATCAAGACTATTTAATGTACCAAGCTGTCAGTTCTCTGTGAAGTTGACTAGACATCTAAATCTAGTACAAGGGTAATAATGAAAGGTCCTAAACATACCAAAATACTTACCCTGCTCAGCTTTCTAGTCTGTGCTCTGGCCTGGAATACCAATTCTCCTGTTAGCATGCTCACTCTTGCACCCAGCCTTTCCTTCTTGATTTGCATACAGGAAACCATCTACTTTTTTTAAACCATCAAGACTTTTCTCAAGTGTTACAGGGGTTTGCTTTGGTTAAGCTTTTCAATGGTTTTCCTAATTGCAACAATATGTTATAAAATAGTAACCCAGAAAAATCTACAGTGTATTTCCAAACTCTACTTGCAATAAACCCCATAACAAACCCAAATATTTTGTTCAGTGCTCTAAACGTCATTGCAGAACAATTATAGAAGCCTCTCTGTCCTTTTTCAGTAACACATTTAAAGCTTTTCTAGAAATGTGTTGTACACTAAGGATTATCAGTGTTGGTTCCTGAAGAAGCAGTAAGATTAAAAATAAAAGAGACTCTGCTAAAGCAGATCTTCTGAAAACAAAAGGAGACATCTAAAAAACAAAAGTGGTAAAATATTTTAAAATAAATATTATAGAAACTTGTAGCTCATGGGCAGTTATTTTACAAAAATTTGTGATACACTTTTGATAAAAATTATGATATCACTGAAACAGCTGTCATATAAAATAAATAAATCATTTTTCTGTACTTCTAAAGCATATGTCCTTCCTCATCTTTGTGATACCAGTATTTTGAAGCAGACCTTTGTTATTTTTCTGAGCATTTTGAAGAGAAGTATTTAAAGCACATTATCCTGCCATTTTTTGAAAATTTTTCTTTCAAACTGCAGTGTAAGTGGAAAGATTTCCCATTTTCATTTCTTTTCTGGGAAAAGATCTTAGTTAGTGGAACGTTCCCATCTCTTGTCTAATTCCTTCTCCTATATCTTTACATCTCTCTCTCTTTTTACTTGGACCAATTTCAGGAAACATTTGAGCAAATGGTCCTTGTCATAAAGAAGATGTTATCTGATGTTTAAATCAGAATGCATGTATAGGTTTAGTTGAGCAGAAATTAATCGGACGCTTAACATAAACCAACTGATTAAAGACTTACTTTGTGTCTGTATGGTCCAAACCAGAATTTATCCTTCTTGTCTAGTTAAGATGTAAGTAATCAGAATGTTTATTGCATTGGTATTCAACATCATATTTCTTGAGAGCCTTCCTTGTATTTAACTTCTGTATATGGATGGTCCCCTTGACATCAGAGCATTTGATCACACGACAAAGTCCTATGAAATATTAAGTAATCTCAGATCCTTTCATATTACTAGGACATCAGGATATTGAGAGCTGAATTATTGGTTTTAGTACACTTGTTTTTCAGGTTGTCTGGGAGAAACCCTAAATGAATCAGCAAGAATCAGTGTGCAGCAATCAGCAGGTGTTCAGTGTGGTATCCCTCTCTTTCACTGTAATTTCAGATGAGGTGTTTCTTCATGTGCCAAAATTCTATAAGGGGGGTTTTATAAGGATGTATTTGCATTTGTTTGTTTCTTTGTTTGCTTTTTTTTTTCTTTCAGGATCTTTTGATAAGCCTTAGAAACCAAAAGACTCAGTGTGCAGAATACTTCCATTCACAGTCCCTTCAGATAAACTAAAGATACTTTTTCAAATATATTGTTTTACATTTCAATGAAGATGAAAGATGTTTCTTAAAAAAAACCAAAAACCCAACAATCATCATAAGGGCAATCATTACAATGCTCTGGCAAAAATACCAGTTGCTGGTAGCTGATTAGAGTTACTTGAAGCATGTTCTTAATTACATTGTTAATGAAACTTTATTCAGCAGGGTTAACCCAGGAAATTTAGGAGAGTGAGTATTCATGAAACTTTTGTGTTCACAAGATTTTCAGTCTTCAAACCAGTCTCATGATGAAACTTGAAGGAATTTCATTTCTAAGGGAATGCTCTGTAATGTAGTTTTTTTCTGAAGCTCTCACCCCAATATTGACCCAAACTTAAAGAAAGTTCATTTCTCTTTTTAGCTCCACTAGAAGTGTACAGCAGTATTACAGCAGAACAAAGCCTTCTGACAGCAGGATCATCCTGAGAACAGGCTGCTGAGCCAGAATATGGGGAAGACCCAACATAAGAAGGACCTGGACCTGTTGGAGTGAGTCCAGAGGAGAGCCAGAATATGGTCAGAGGGCTGGAGCACCTCTCCTGTGAAGACAAGCTAGGGGAATTGGGATTGTTCAGCCTGGAAAAGAGAATGCTCTGGGGAGATGTTGGAGCATGTTCCCGTACTTGAAGGGGACCCATGAGAAAGCAGAAAATGGGCTTTTGACAAGGGTGTGTAATGATAGGACAAGGCAGAATGGCTTTAAACTGAAAGAAAGTAGAATTAGATTAGATATTAGGAAAAAACATTTACTACGGGGATGGTAAAGAACTGGAACAAGTTGCCCAGAGAAATTATGGATGCCTCATCCATGGAAGTGTTCAAGGCCAGGTTGGATGGGGCTTTGAGCTATTCAGCTTTTTAGTCTCTGTGAAAGACTAGGATCCCTAGGCTGGATACCAGAAGCAATGTCATCTAGCCAGTGAAGACATCGTTTGTCATTTTATGCACAGATTTCACTGACTGATTCACCTTTGCCACTATAGCTACAAGAAAGCAGTTAAATAAATTATATCACTAGAAATAGAGGACAGATGATTACCCTGTGTTTACTTCATACAACTTACAAGAGTAGAGTATGGCCAAAGTAGTAAATGGCTACCAATCTTAAAAAAGAAGACTTTATACTTCAAGGTGGTGTAAGATTAAGAATTTTGGGCTCTTTTATGTTTCCAATATTTAATAAACTGGTTATTATAACACTAAAGAAATATTTTATCTGTTTTGGGCAAACATTAAATGAGCAGAGTGAGATTCATAAGCCTTCTCATAAAAAGTTTCTGTAAAGAATAAATTTCTTAAATTTAAATATTTCTTCCTATATCCCTCAACAAATCTTTGCCATGGAACCAGCTAGAAAAACCAAGGAAAGCAGCAGCTATTTCTCTGTAATTAAAATCTGCACACTGAAAATTACAGACCAGAAACAGTAATGAACAATTATGCAATGAGATGCTGCTTTGCATAGCTGAGACACAGAGCTCACAAACCTTTTACTAAATCAGTTCATGAGTCAAGGAAAGTCCAGGTGACATTTTTCATAGGTAGGACTGTGTATGCACCAGCAGTGGAAAATCTAGTCTGGCATGAGCTCAGATGTCTCAGAACAATCTGCTTAAAGTGAACAGAATGAAGTAGAAATGTTTTGATGGAGTGTTTAATTCTAAAAAAAACACACTAAATGGTTTTAGAATTCCTAATGTATTAATTACATTTTCCTAGATAAATTATTTTTGAGAGACTGAGGGGAAGGGGAATGGAAGCACTGGTTGTAGAAAGATTTGTATCCTTATCTAAGCAGGTATTCAGGCTTTGGAGCATGAAGGAGTGCATCACAGATTCACAGAATCATGGAATGGCTTGGTTCAGAAGGGATCATAAATATCATCTAGTTCAAGTCCCCTGCCATGCCCACGGACAACTCTCTCTAGATCAGGTTGCTTAAAGCCCCACCCAGCCTGGCCTTGAACTCTTCAGGAATGGGGCATCCCCACCCTCATAGCAAAGAATTTCTTCCTAGCATCTAATCCAAATCTCTCTTTTCAGTTTGAGGAAGCCCCCTCATGTCCTAAGACTATCAGTCCGTCTGAAATAATCGTGCTATTCCATTGGGACAATGCTGTCCTATAGGAAAATGCTGTGCATCTTGCTGTCCTATAAGGCAATTTCCTCTGCCCAATTAAGTGTGAGAACTAACTAGTTCCCAATCTGACCCCGCTCCTGCACATTCAGGTTATTCAGAATCGATCTGCACAGTGTGTGACAAGCAGAGTGAGACAGCTGTCCTCACGTACAAGCCAAATCCCCAGCTCCCAGACCTAGGAAAGGCAATACCTGCTGTGCAAGCAGTCCTTCTGAGCAGATGTTATGCATCCTGGAGCTCCTTGTGTTTTCTTAAATAAGGAGTAATAAAGCTTATCTCCTCTTTATTCCCTTGAACCCTCTGCCAAAGAAACACCATGTCATTGGCTTCAGGAAGATATTTGCTGTAGTTTCTAAATTTATAAGAACTATTACACCAAAGAACACAACAAAGGACATCAATTTAGAGAGGTTTTCTTTGGTATGTTTGGGGTTTTTTCTGGTCGGATTGTTGCTTGGCTGGGTTTTATTGGTTTTTGGGGTTTTTTTTAATATCTATAGAAATGGAATGTTGACATCCCTTATGGATTGATTCGGGAACTACCTGAAGTGGTTCTGCCTAGTGAGGTCTTGCTTTGATTTTCTTTTTTCCTGTGTAGCAGGTCAAGCATAGACTAAGGGATCTGGTAGGGAACAGAATGAAATTCAGTAGACGCATGGGTCTCTCAATCTGAACTATAACAATATTGTTTAATACTCCCTCTTTAAAGGGTTGAATTTTGTTTAATTCAACCTTCTAAATTGAAATAGGCACTGATGGCATAAACAGTCTCAGTAATAAAGTCAAAAGTCTCAATAAAGTTAATTGCTGTTAATTTTGTGAAATTTGTAGGAGCATCAATTTTATGTATTTGTATAAATATTTGTACATCCTTTGCTGTGTATAAAATTTAAAAGTAATTTCTTCAGTGCTCTAAAAAAACCTGATGTAATTTGCTCTTTTATAATATGACTATCAAGTGCATATCCAAGCAATGATGTGTTACATACAAATATATCATGTTATATATGACTGTGTCAGAGGCAAAGCACTGTCAGGAATTCTAGACAAGCTGACTGATAGCAAAATAAAAAGGAGACTTTTGTGCCAGATCAGCATGTCATGGATTTAAGGCAACATTTTTTTTCCTTTTCTTTTTAAGTAAAACTATATGATACAAAAGAACAACGTACTCAGGTCGACTGGGATTTCATTGGACATGGAACAGATATGAAAAAATATGGTTTTGCAAAAGAAATTACTTTTCAGTTATCCAAATGAAAATGATTTTTCATCTGAAAGTCTATAACATTTGGTAGAAAATTTTCAGTTTTCTGTAAAAAACACATTCAGTACTAGACCAATTACTCAAATTTAAACACAAATTAGAGAAAAGGTTAACAGAAAGCTCTAACTGGGGAGAACCACTGCTGGTGCCAATGAGCTATTAATTGATACATAAGTAGCTGATTTTTTTTTTATGATTTATTCAAGTCTCAGAGACTGATATATAAGCTTTTTAAAAACAAATTATCTCAAAAATGCTGTCATTGTCAGTGAAATTCTCAACCTAACTCATTTCAGATCTCTGCTGGTTGTTCTTTCCTTTCTGTGACTGCCTGGACCTGAATTCCAGAAAGTGAGGTGTGACTGCTTAGACTGTAGCTTCCCCACATTCTCTTTTTTTAAAAAAAAGGTGTAAAGGCATCAGCCAGCTCCGTCAGCACCTGTAATTGCAAACCATCCTGTGCTGTGGGCTTGTGTTAGACCAAATGGGTTAAGTGATCTCTCACTGTGCCTTGACTTTCCCTTCCACAAAGCCCAAATGTAGGATCAAGGGCATAGGGACAAAGCTTTCAAAAAACCCCATTGAGTACCTCAGCTTTCTGTGTCAATCATCACCAGGTCCTCTCCCCACTAAGCAGTGGACAAACTGTTCTCTTAACATTCCTTCTCTTAACAATGAATTTCTATAAGCTTGTCTTCCTGCCCCTGGTATCCAAGTGCTAACTCTCCCTCTGCCCTGGCCTTTGGAGCTCCAGCCCAGCACACACAAGTAATGTCTCTTTGGTACTACCCAGGTGGCCAGCCCTTGCCTCCACCCCCCTTACACCTCCTTTCTGCATCTCAGCTCAGTCAGGAGTTTCTGGTTCATCTGCACTGGCATTCTGCCTCACCTGATCCACTTCCTGCATGTCAGAATGCATCCTTCTGTGTTTTGCCAACACTGTCCTTGGAGACAAACCAGCTCTTTGGGGCCGTTTTGCTTTTCAGGACAGTCTGCCCTGGGATCTCACCAAGCAGAGCACTAAACAAACTAGGATCCTCTCCAGGTGCTTGTAGGTGTAGATCTGCTGTTTTTCTTGCTTGTTTTTTTCAGGATCTCAAACAGCACTGTCTCATAGCAGCAGGAGTCAAGGCTGCCCTCAATAGGCACATCACCAAAGCAATTTTTCTTTGTTCATGTGAAATAACCCCAGAACAGGTGATCCTATAGATACCAAGCATCAAATAATTGTTTTGGTATTCAGCAGAAACTCTGTATAAAACTCATCTCTCAAGGTTAGCAAGCCAGGTGAGAAAGGGGTGTGTATCTGTCTGTGTTAGCTGTTCATTAACTATTCTTGCAAATGGGGCCCTCTTTGTTTGTGAGCCACAAGACTTTTCTGTAGCTCATATTCTGGTATTAACCTATTCGTAATATTGTTCTGCTTCCAATAAATATTTGCTTTTCACAAAAGTTTAAAAAAAAATTCGAGGAAAAAATATAAAGTAATTATGAAACAGAAATATTGTTTAATTTCTACATTATTTTCAACATAAATATATTAAAAAAAATATAAAAATCATACTTGTGCCTTTCCTCCATAATTGTTTCAGATTGAATATGGGGAGGGTACTTTGTACATCCTTTTTTATAATGTTTATTTTATACTTATTAAAATATGCATTTAAGGTTTTCACCTCTAGGTGTAGAGCTGCATCAGTCTAATTCAACTTTAAAAAGCCTCACATTTTAGATGTTAGCAGTGCCGTATGAAACAAGACATTTTTGTACTCCTCAGCTAGCAATTTTTTTTTACTTACAGTCAATAGAAAAAAGGTGAAAATATGCCTTCAAAATAAAAGGAAAAAATCCAAACCTAAAACCCCTAGAATCTTCCTATTCTATTAATGCTGTTGAAAAAAAATAAAACTTGTGTTTTCAAGATATTTTTAAATTTATACTGCTTGTAAGCTAAGGGGGAACTTTAAAAGGGTGTAATATGTACAAAGCTACCTTTTTTGCAATTTTTTCTACTGACAGTTTAAGAATTTTGGTTGTAGTAAACAGTAAAATTAATTTCACTCAATGCCCTTTCTTTTCCTTCAGTTATAATTGTAGGAAGCTTATTTTCCTTCCCTTTTTACAATAAAGGTGCAACATTCAAGCTTTATTCAAGTAGAAAACATTGAATAATTTGTAAAAAGTTTTGAGCAACATTTAGTCTGTGATTTAGTCAGGTTGCTAAAAAACATGACAAGGTACATATTGAGTGTCTAATTCCCAGGAAGTGACTGCACATTAGACATTGCATGGGGATTGGATGTAGATAATAAATATTTTTGCTTTGGTTCACTTCTCCAGGTAGTCTTGCTTTTCTTCATTAAATTGACTTTATCTTGATCCATGAGTTTTCGATATTATTTTCTCTGCTGTCCTGCAGAGGAGGGGGAGTGAGAGAATGGCTCAGTGGGCGCTTACCAGCCAGGCAGAGTCAACTCATCACACCAACAAGAGAAAAAAAACCAAAAAACCAGGGGTTTAATAACTCCATGCATATAAAAGAGATCATAATGAAATTATTAAATTAATGTTGACAGGTCATGCAGTTTAATGCAAAATCACCGAGACATATATTTCAGTAAACTTTTGTTTAATCCCTTTGACAAAAATTACACTGAAAGAGCTTTAGCAGTTTTCTATAACCTTAACAGTGATCATGGAGATCAATTAGGTGCTAGGTCAAGAAGATATTCATAATACATCATCATAAAAAAGATGCCTTAAAATGAATGTAAAGAACTCTCTTTGTTACGATGGAGAGAGGTGAAATTGCTTTGATTCTGTTGGTATTTTCATGAATGACAGAGTTAAATTAAATTTTTATGTTCTTTATATGCATACATTTTAATATATAATTTATAGAAAAATTTTATACACATTTCATGTACAGTTAATATTTTCTGGGAAAATATTATTGTAAATCAATTTTAAACCCTTAGCAAAAAGTAATAATAGGAAATACTAAACAGTGGTTAATTAGACTACAACTATTTGCAACAAAATAATATATTGATTCGGAATTAGAGTTCCTGTCTAGATGCACATTTTGAACAGTATATATTCATTATCACTTGTAAAAAGCTTTTACTAAAGCAGCAGAAAACTACACCTATGAAAAAAGATTTTGTTAAACAACTATTTCTATATTCAATTGCATGTCTAATCACATATTAGTCCATTAATTAATCAGTAAAATCTTTTTATTTTTCTTTTTTTCATTCTATGTTTTTTTTTGGTTAAAATGAGAAATATCTAAGACTGTGGAATCCTTGTCTCTATGACTGGGGGACCCATGCATGCAGTAATAAATATTTGTATGGATTAATGTTTTCTTCTACATCTCGTGAGATTCTACCTCTGCTTCAAATAGACAAATGGCCGCAAAAGGAATCATTAGATCAATATTATTCCACCATTTCCTGAAAATATGTCTAATTTATCCTTCCTAATTTCTTTTCCTCAGTATGCGTGAGATGTCAGCATTGCAATCCTGTCATGGTACTTTATGAAACAGTCAGAATAAACTCTGTTTAGAATACATTGCACTCCACACATTGAAGCACAGTTGAGCTTGAGCACTTTTATTAAAAGGGAACAAACATCTGAATGCAGTGATAAAGCCCCTAATTACTTAAAGGGCACAGGATTAGGCCACTAGTGGATTCTGCACTTTGGAGTTTATATGCTATATTTAAACTTGCTAATGATTGAATTTTTAAAAGCTAGAAAATCACGAGAAAAAGAAATTCTAAGATTTCAGTCAATAGAATATACTATTTGGTGCCAAAACATTCATTAACTGTTATCTGTTCAGTTGACCAACAACAAATTTCCCCACCCTTTGAGAGCTGAAGATACATACAAAACACATAAAATTTGCATAAGTTTACCAACTTCTTAGAGTGTTTAGATGGAAGCAATGTCCTGTCAGATACAACATAATATTAATACCATGTGACAAATTCTAATTCATTGCAACATGATGTGATGTGCTAATAAAATACAACTTGTAAATGTGTATTACCTATGGCAAACTAAGTCCTGTCAAAACCAATGAAAATTAAAATATTTGCTTGTCACAGATGAATAGAATTTATTTTTATGCTATTTCTTTCTGACATGTAAACACGATGGGGTACTGATAAGGCAAGTTTGAAAAATAATTCTGTCTAAAGAACTGGAATTTAGAGAAAGATAAAAACAGTTTGGAGAAAGTTGGAATTTATGATAGGGAGGCAAAGGATGAAAATGTTGCACTTGGCTGGCTGAGGTCACATATGACATGGCATAACCTATACACCTGCAGTGAGATGCTATTGAGTTTCTCATATCATGCCTGAATACTGTCCCTAGAAACATTGCTGTCAAAAGAGATGCAGCTGAAATAAAATGTTGATTAACAGACATAGTGACATTTTTCCCATGAGTGGAACCTGTGGCAGTTCTACATCTGGCTGGTATTTGGAAGATATTTCAGCTATTTTTCAAGTTCATCCCCAGCTGAAGATGACTAATGTGCTAACTAAAAAGGATGGCTGGAAGCTAAGCCCCGGGGCTGCTTGGGAGCATAAACTTTAGCTCATAGTTAATCTGACCAGACTTCCAAGTAAGGAACAGGTATAGGAAATGGTTTCTGAATATTGTGTGCTTGGGAAGATCAGCATGCATGCCAGCAAATCTGACTGCTAAAAGTCTTTGAACATTTCCCAAAATATAATTCTCTGGCACTCCCTTATAAATCCTCTAAAACATCATGCCTACGCTCCCACACATATACATCCACACTTAAACCATTCCTTTGTTACTTAATTTCCTGCCAGCATTGCTTTTCTATGTGCTTCATATATGCTTGCTATTTTATTTTAGCTTTTGTAGCAGGAGAAATTCATTTTCCCTACTAAAATATCTTTTCTACGACACTCATTATATATTTCTTATGTCTAAAGGAATTACTAAAAAATGAAGAATCATAGTAATGATCACTGCATATTATCTGCACACATATAAAAAAATACACACAGACATGCACATGTAAAAGTATATACATATTTTAGTTTCCATTATAATCTTAACCACCTCACAAATCAAAGCTCTCATCTTCCAAAGGAGGGAATGCAGTTCCCAGAGATGACTTGATAACTCAGCAGCAGAGCTTTTTTAAAGTAAGGAAGCTGAGTTGCAGATCCTTACAGTGCTTGGGATCTTTGCCAGGGTATGGTTCACAAAAAGGACTTGACTTCCCAGGAAATGGCCGAAACAGCAGATGATTGCATACACAAAGTGAATGATCTAGGCTGGAAATGCCACACCACTCGCAATCAGGAAGGATATAAGTATTAAACCTTCAGTTAAACATTTTAATTTCCTACTTAACGGCTGGATCTGATCTTCTGTAGCGCAAAATTTGGTTAAATCATACACAGAGATCCCAAATACTGGAATGGGAAAATGCTCGACATACTCCAAGTATTCCACCTTTGTCCTCTTTTTTCTCTAATATTACAAGTAAGGTTGGAAAACTAATTTCACAAAATCCCTTTCTTAGCTTAATAGTTGTGCATACATTTGAATTGCATTCTTAATTCATTGTAGTTGTCTGGTGTATACTCTTGTGGAAGAGGTTTTTGACAGAAGTTTTCAACTCTACATCAATTAAAAAGCTGATTTTGATGAAAAGGTATTATTTACCTAGTACACACATGCACAGTATGTTAAATTATTTTCTTTGCTTTCTAGTTGGAGAAAAGAGTGCTTCAGAGAGATTTGGTGAAAGAGTAACTCCTCTTCTGTTTACAATGGTTGAAGTAAGAGGCTATCTCATAGTAGTTGATCAATCTCTGTGGTGACCAGCAACAGAACCCAAGGGAATGGCCTGAAGTTGTAGCAGGGAAGGTTGAAGTTGGATATTAGAAAAAGAATCTTCACCCAGAGGGTAGCTGGGCACTGGAACAGCTCCCTAGGGAAGTGGTCATAGAACCAAGCCTGAGACAGTTAGAGAAGCATTTGGACCATGCTCCCAGGCACATGGTATGACTTTTGGGGATGGTTCTTTGCAGGGCCAGGAGTTCAATTCAATGATCCTTGAGTGTCCCTTCCAACTTGGCTTATTCCATGATTCTGTGATCTATTTGAGTTTAACCATTAAATGAGAGTACAGAGAATCAGAAACTAAGCATCAATACTGTGACACGGTAGTGAACAGAAGTTTGAACTGAACTGAAACTTAAGGGAAGAGAATCATCAGATTAATTAAAGGCCAGATGAGCAACTGCTGATGAGCAAAACCTTGGAGAGCTTGTCTAAGTAATCTTAAAGTAATTTATATTCAGATTAATGTTTAATTTATTCTTACACATGGCACAAAAGCATTTTTTTCTTCAATTAACCCTGGCCATTATCACCTCTAAAAGAGAAGATGAACACTGCAAACTGGACTGAATCAGACCCACCAGTGTATGAGTCTGTCTAAATGTGTGAGCTCTTCTTCCTAAGGAAATGTTTCACAGAGCTCATCCCATGAGTGTGAACTTCCTCATAACTTCTAGTCAGTGTCAATAAAATGAAAATTTTGGTAAGTTTTAAATAACTTTGTCCTTAACCAGGAGGTGTCATCAGAAAATCAAGACAAGTTGGAAATGAAAATATGTAAAATTAGTTGATATAGTATCACATTATTTAACTGCAATTAAATTTATTCATACTGAAATTCTTTGTATTTTAATGTTAGCTTTACAATGGAATCAGCCTCCATCTCCAGGCACATTGGTGCCAGAAAGAGCCTCCCAAAGCCATTGCGAGAAGGCTCTAACATGGCTGGTCCTCCATCTTTCCCAGCTGGAGAACACAGGGACTCTGCTCAAGTAATTAACTAGAGCTAGGGTTAGGGTTGAGAGATTTTAAAAAAACAAGCTGGTAAAAACTGAGATTTGCAAGTATAAGTCTGATAGAATTTTAACTATTATGGCGTGAATAATGTCACAAAAAAAGATTTCTTTTCCTGATTAAAAATTTCAAGTTCAGTGTTTAGAAAATTTATGAGTTGCAGACAAACAGGGTTTGGTTTTGGGTTTGTTTTGTTGTGGTTTTTTTTTTTTTTTAATAAAGTCTCCCTAGTTTATTGAAAATACTTTTTATTCTACAGCAGAATTGGAAATAAGAGAGACTTTATATTCATGACATGGATACTGATTTCTATCAATTTTTTTGGGAAAAAGACAGTTGTAATGTTATGAATGCATAATCCCTAAATCTGTTAAATTGTGATTGGTTTTATTAAGTGCAATTGATTTGTTCCCCCCAAAATTAGGAGATAAAACTTCCTTACATTGCTATTATACGGAGATTGAAATAGCTATTTACCATCAGCATTTACTGCAGATTGTAATATCTCAATTTCCAACATTTCTAGCTCTTTCACATTGCTCTCCTGGTTTTGGCTGGAATGGAGTTAATTTTTGTCCTGTCACTTGACTGGTGTTAAAGTACAATTACCTTTTCATAGAACTTACTTTATTTTGTAATTACTTAGCTAGGTCTGGTAAGGAAGAAAAATGAGACATCTATAAAAAACACTGGAGGCATTTTTTTAGGATGACTAGAGAAGTAAAATATATTGAAATAGAACTGTGATAAGAATTTCCACCATAAATAAGGGCTTCTTGCAATATAACCATAGAAGGCAGAAAATAAAGCAAAAAAAAATTTTCAAGAAAGCATAGCTTTTAATAAGATGAAGAAGGGAAAATGAGATTATTCAGCATTTACTTCACTTTTTCCCTTAAATTACTAGAAAAGAAGCTTGAGAGGCAGTGCAACACTTTTACTATCATTTACGTGCAGCCTATTTTGAATAAAAACTGTAATACCTATTACAATATGAAGAGAAATGCTACCTTTAAAAACAAAATACATGTCAGATTCACATTTTATAATTTATCTGCAGATTCTTTCCTAGCTACATATCTTATGAATAAAGGTCTGTTTGTTCGATTTCTTCTGTTCTTTACAAACAGGATCTAGTAATTCCAGCTTTCATCCAGGATTCCACAGATGGGCTTAATTTGCCACTTCTGCTGCAGATTTCCAGTGTAATGTAACACAAGAAGATTGGAAGGAGTGACCTGAAAGTGAGACTTCTCTGTGTTTCATGGAGGAAATGAGGTTCTCTTTTCTACTGCTGTGCATGAGGGGTAGAAAACACTGTCCTGTCCTCATTCCACTGGAATTAGGGAACAAAGACACTTTGAGAGGAGGACTCAACAACTTCATGTTGCTAAAATTGAGACGAAGCCTTGATTTTCTCATACAGTGTCATAGACAAGGTCACTCTCAGACCAAGAAAATATATGTGAAATAGTACTTCAGGAAGCACTTCTGATATTTGCAAGAAAAACTGAAAGATAATGATCTTTAATGATATTCTTTAATGTTAAAGCAATATTTTCAGAATGCACGAAATGTTTGGAAAAATAAAGTAAAGAAGGCCATACTTTGTGGGCAAGGTTCTAAAAAGGAGAAAGACTCAGATTTCCTCTTCCATATAATTTTATTTTCTTTGATTTTTGTTTGTTTTTCTTTTCTTTTTTTTTTTTTTTTAACATAGAGACATTTCTAGGTCTGAGGGGCCATAACAAGTCTTATTAGACAGCTTGCATCTAAATACCTTAACAGAGACTGAGTTTAAAACTGTAAATTCCATCATTCTGAGTTTATATTCAAGTGAAAAAAAATATTTGGGAAATGAAAAATGTGGATTATCTTAAATCTGAAGAATTTTTAAATACTGTTATATTTTGTTCTAACACTTATCAAAGAAAATTAAGTGTACATGTGACTAACCAGTGTCAATAGCATGCAAAGTTTAATTACCTCACCCTGAATTACATCTAATGTCAAATTCAATTAACAATGCCATCTGAAAAAAATGTTTTCATAACGAATTTCAGACAATTGACTGATCTTTTAATAGTAGTTGATGGTTATAAATTCCAAAGGCCAATGGGAAAATACTGCCTTTTTATGAGGAAAATTACAGCGACATTGTTGAATTTAGTAGTGATATTTTTTTCTTTGAATGGCCTTCTACAACAAAATAATAAATTTCAGCAGAACCTTAGAACAATCAGACACAAGTCAAGGCATCTTTGCCTAAGAAAGCCATAAAATAAAGGTATTCTGCTGAAAGTATCATCTTAGGACAAAGTAGATTTCTAAATTTTCACTGATTTCAGAAGACAGATACTCAAATTCTGCAGAAACTTAAACACTATTGGAAGTGTCTTGTACTGTTTTTGAAGAAGCGCTTCAGAAAAAATATAGAGAAAAAATGAACAAATTCCAGTGAATTTAATTCTAAGAAAAAAGAAAATCATGCATGAACTATGGATGTAATTAAAAAGAAGCTAAAGGAAAGGGGAGGCATCTTTAGGGTCGTTTTGGGAGAAACACCTTTTTAACAATTTCCCCCCTCATAGCTTTTATTGTTGAGCAGATGTCTAAGGGTATGAAATATCCCTTTGATCAATTTGGGTAAGCTGTCCCAGCAGTGTCCCTTCCCAAACTCAACTCCACCCCAGCCTCTCCTTGTTGGGGAGGGACTGTTGCAGACACAGTCTAGATGCTCTGTGAATACAGCAAAGCACTAGCCAAGACATTGTTATGTGATCAACACTCTTCTACCTACAAACACAAAAGAACAGCATAGTAAGTATTGCAGTCCTTGGTTTTGGTTAGCCTGGGACGTGAATACCTGCCTACAAAAAGTTTCCCTGTTTTTATATCCCTAGAACATTACATTATCCCACATCAATTATATACTGTGTATAGTTCAAAAATGTTTTACAATTCTAGTGTGAAAATTGATATATGCCCATTATCATTACAAAAGAGGAAATAACATGTTATAATAATTTAAATACAAGTAAAGGAACTGGGCACTTGTGAGTTCTTGTAAAAAATCTGCTTTAGATAAGAATAATTTTTATCATAGCTATTATTTAATGTTTCACATGCCATAGCTTGGAAATGTCAAGTGATACCATAATCAATTGCAAATCCATGCAAATTCTACCTTTTACTAAGTGGTTACTCCCCCGCCCCCAAATCTGAAATATGGCTAGATAATATAATGGAAATGCTGATATCCTTCAACTACAGGCTGGGAGCAAAATCACTGAGGATTTAAGAAAAACAATCCTAAGGACCACAATCCAAATCCTTTTTTTTAATCCTCAGGAATGTGTTTGTATAGCAAGGCTAATAATTTGATTTATGTTGTATTTAAAAGCAAAGAAGATGACCTTGAAGAATTTGGACTCAAGTGAGAGGTAACAATAAAACAGTTTGTAATAGTCTTGCAAAAAATCCTGAACACTGCTTTATTCTCTAATCCATTGTTGCTCTCCTTGAATTCACCTCCACTTTAGTTAAAAACTAACTAAACAAAACAAACAAACAAACAAACAAAAAAATCTGGGCACAAAAGAAGGAAAATAACCCAAATATGAGACCTGAGATCAATCTTACAAAATTCTTGTTAAGAATAACTAGAAGACCTCAGAACTGGGAAAAACTCCTGTATTAGAATTCTTATTTGATTAACTTAATGCATAGCCAATTCCTTTTTTGTATGCACTGCACAAAGTACAGCAGTGATGCATATTGAGAAGGAGAGATATTATTTACCATTATAAAATGTCACATCTTTTCCTGCCAAAACTCATTGCCCATCTTTAAAGTAATTAGTTTTGTCACGACTATTCAAAAGTCATTAATGGAAAATTCTGGCTGATTAAGCACGTCCAGGGCCAAGACTCACAAAGAGTGATTTCTCTGATTTCATGGATTCCCAGAGTAAATGTTTATCTGATACTGAGCCAAACTGCCTATGTCCTTTATATTATGTTATCAAAGATTACTTTTGCTCTTGATCACACAATTTCATAGCCCTTAAAAAAATGGGAGAGAAGGCTCAAATACCTATTACTTACCTTTGGGGACTAAACTCTGCATGCGTTTAGCCATTATTCAAAAGAGAGCATTTCCAATTGCTTTTGTACTTCCCTATTAGTAGGAGAGAGAAAATTGAAAAATTAACACAAAACTTGTTTTTTTTTGACAAAAGAGCACCCACTCCACACAATAAACCAAGATCATGTAGTCTCTGTTGACTACTTTCTTTCTTCCCCATCTACCGATTTCATATATTCTATTGACAAGCCTACAGAGAAATACTGGTTACATTGCTTTGCTAACATTTTGAAAAAATCTGCACATTAACTGCTGCCAAAGTTAAAAACATGTAAGAGTAGTCTGCATTCAAAGAAAGGGGCAAAACAAACAAGTAAACAAACTTTTGCAGTGGGAACACAAAGGTTCATTCTAAGAAATTAATTTTCTCCTGAAAATCATATAATTACTTAAATTGTTTCTTTCAGCAAATTGTTTTCTAGATTTTTCTACAGAAGCACATGAGTGCATGAAGAGATAAACTTGAAAACTGTTTATATAGTTGTGTATGTGTTGTCAAATTGTTTGCTGATTAAGCAGAAATTAGGACATTTATATTCAAAAGTTGTTTTCAGTCAGACAAAGAACATGATGAATCATTCCTAAATGATGGAGGTGGTGTTTCTAAGTATTCTTAATTATGTTCTGGGATGCCTTAACTATAGGAAGAAATATCAATCAAATTCTATATGCACTGTAGATATGAATCCGCTAATAATTTTCTTGTAAATATTTGTTAGCACCACTCTTCTCCATTGTGAGTTTATAAGGTTCCATCTTAGTATTACAGATCATGAATTAATAAGACCTCTTTTGTATTAAACAAAGGAGACACATAAATTGCCTTTATTACTGTGAATAACATAATGGATTGAGGGAAGCTATATAGTAAAATCAGGCTGAAGAGTAAGCTCTTAAAATGACGCTGGTATTGCAGCAATGGAAGCACCTTGGGATTTGGATTAGTATTCTAAAAGTTAGAGAACACAGGTGGAAAATAACATTTTGAAAGAGTTCTACTCCCATCAGACCTGTAAAGTAGTAGAAGGTTTGAGAAGTTTTTGTACATTTGGATAAGTAAAATGCTAAAGATGTTTTCCCATGACAGTTTTGCTCACAGCTAAAAGAATATGAAAAAGAAGTCATTCACATGGTAGCAGTGATGCAACCAGTAGGAATAAAAAAAAATCTCTTTCTGCCTTTCAGCTTCTTACCAGACTGAAACACAATTTTTATACTACATTTTTCTGAACTTTTTTTTCATAAACCTCCAAAGACTTAGTTCATATCAACTTTCATTAAAGTGGTAGCTGTTTTGTAAGAGTAACATGAAAGTATAAATAAAAACTTGAAGATGATGTAAATCAGGGCCTTTTATACAGAATATTCCACAAATAGAATGAAACCAAACCCCTCCTAAAGCAAAATATTAAGGATCAAACATTTTATAACATAAATAGGCACATTTGTATTGCTGTCAGCAAAAAATTTGTAAGTTATTTACAACAGCAAAAATGATCTTTCATGTTAGTTTTTGAATACTTGAGGAACGTTTCATTTCCTGAATACTGTCTCTGTCAGCATTCTGGAAGTGAAAGAGTCAGACATTGCTTCATCATTCAACCAGATGTGTCTTTCTCTTCTCAACTTAGTTTTGTGAAGTGTATAAAAGCAAATAATAGAATCGATTACTCAGCTCCATAATGAATATTCATTGTGCATTGTTTGATTGCAGCTCCTGGCAGGAAGAAATAAAAATAGTACAGAGGCCTTCAGAGGATATATTTTCACTGATTTCCATACTTCTCCTTTGACATCCTGTACTAGTTTCGCTACTGTTTCAATGAGTGAGAAAATTATTGGGGTTTAGATATAGAATCTCACTTAAAATCTGCTGTGAGCTACTAGTATGGTTTCAGTTTCACAGCTTCAAAAATGGGCTTTCTATGCTTTAGTTCATTTTATGAACAAATACAATGTAAGCTGAAGACAAATATTCAAAGAGGCATTCAGTACTATTACAGCAAATTATGAAAGTTTATTATAGTTGTATTGAACAAATAAGTTACATGACTGTTTCTAAATTTTACGTTTAATCATCATGTGATTCCAGGTTGAAAAAACAGTGCATGTTTTTTCTTTACTTGCATTTCCAGAAGTCCTTTTTGGGACACATACAATGGGATAATTAATTTTAACATCAAGACAATAAAATCCATGTTTCCACATGTGTGAGTAAGCTACCTGTTTAAGCTCCCATTACAGTCAACAGATATTTAGCCAGGTAGTCAGTGTGACTCAGACTTAGTCAGCTTGTCTCTAGCACAGGTGAAGGTTAACCTCCATAGTAAATTGAATACACTTCATGAGCTGTCATTTAGGTGTGCTGAACATTTGTATCTCCCACTGCACCTCATGCTTTCTTCTATTTAAGAAGTATTGTAATCAGAACCAGTATATCTTAGTGGTCTTAGACTAAGATATTCTCATTTCAAAGGGCAGTACTCAGGACAATAAAGAATTTGTGGAAATTGACACCGAAAGTGATATTTGTGACATCAGAGGAGATTAATCTGTCATGTGGAAAATAGGGCATTAGTCTCAAGACTGCCTGTATCTGTAGACAGCCTCTAGGCCAGGAGATTGCTGGTGTGCGTCCTGATAGCAATAGTGCATTTTCCTTTGGAACCAGCAAGGCACAAGACATAGATATAATAAAGCAAATTTCATCATTTCCTAGAATATTTTTTGAGTAGACAACTTTATGCCATTGCGGATTTTTCTGCCCATTATAAACTTCCTTCTCAAAAGGAAACCTGGGGAATCAGTTTTCTCTGTTACTTCACTTCTACTTGTAGGTCCAAAGCATGTTGTTTGTGACCTGTCCTGATTACTTAATTTCGTATGGACAATCAATAATTTTGTTAAAAAGTTATATTTTTCATTCCAGAGAATTCTTTACATTGTTCAGCTTGCTAATTGTAAACATGGACAAATTGGTAAAGTGTAGACCTCCATATATAATATGCAGCATCAGACCTTACTTGTCCTAGAGTTATTTGCATCCAAGAGAGCCCTGATTCTGTTATTTTACTCTTATTTGAGTGTTGGTACTTCTTTAGAATAAATGTGAAATAATCCTAATCAGATCTGGAAATTTGTCAAATTAATTTTGAAAAAATAATTTGCATCTGCACAAAGAAAAATAAAACCAGGTGAGGAAATCATCCAAGCATCTTAGATCAAAAGAAATACATTGAAATCAGTTTCCTCCTCAGCTAAAAAACTGCAGATATTAAATAGTATTGCAATATAAAAGAAACACAATGTATTTAAGTGCTATTAAATAGGATATAAAACCAAAGGTCTTTACCCATTTTCTCCAGACCTTCCAGTAAGCTGCTAACAGTATACAACATTTGTTACCTTGCTCACTACATCCTTAGCTATATTTTTCAAACTAAGGCAAGAAAAATGGAGTCTGTGCTTTTATATTTTATCTTGAGTGACTAGTACTTTTCTTAGTGAACTGAAAGTGTTCTAGTGCTGCTAGATACCCCATATGCTTTCTGCTTCTGCAGCTCAATTTATGACCCAGGGTCACAGAATTGTTACTGAGTCTATCTTTTAGTTTTTTAGTTGTCTTTTGCTTGACGAAAAACAACATGGGCTGGCAATGTGCACTTGCAGCCCAGAAAACCAACTGTATTCTGGGCTGCATCAAAAGGAGCATGGCCAACAGGTCAAGGGATGTGATTCTGCCCCTCTACTCTGTTTTTGTGACAAGCCACCTGGAGTGCTGCATCCAGCTCTGGTGTCCCCAACATAAGAAGGATATGGAACTGCTGGAGCAAGTCCAGAGGGCCACAATGCGGATGAGGTGACAAGAGCAGCTATGCTATGAAGACAGTCTGAGAGAGTTGGGGCTGTTCAGCCTAGAGAAGGGAAGGTTGTGCGGAGACCTCGCAGCAACATTCCAGTATCTGAAGGGGACCTACAGAGGAGCAAGAGAGAGACTCCTTATCAGGAGCTGTAGTGATAGGACAAGGGACAATGGCTTCAAATTGAAAGAGAGTAAATTTAGAGAAGATGTTAGGATCAAATCCTTTACTCTGAGGGTGGTGAGGCACTGGAACAGGTTGCCCAGAGAAGCTGTGGATGCCCCAACCATGGCAAGTGTTCATGGCCAGGCTGGATGGGGCTCTGAGCAACCTGGTCTAGTGGAAGGTGTCTCTGCTTATGGCAGGGGGGTTGGAACTAAATGATCTTTAAGGACCCTTCCAACCCAAGCCATTCTGTGATTCTATAATTCTACTTACTCTTTCTGAAAGGAGTGTGTGTCAGTCTGATTAATAGCTGCATAGTTTCATAAAAAGTAAAATAACTTTAATAGAAAATTTGTAACTTTTATTCAAGAGAGGGCTTTCAAGATTACTTGAGAACCCTCTCCTAATACTTAAAATATTTCCTTTTACATAAAAGATTAAACCAGTTGAGGGTGCATTGATGTGTTCTAATGAGAGCTAGTGGTGGGACATTATCTTAAACAAGAAATACTGTCATTTAAAAGATCTGCACTCTCCAGATACATGTTTTTTAGTAGCATGAGTCTACTGTATATGACAGTGACACTTAGGTGTTCTGTAATTACTTACTGTTGCTCAAAGCCATGAAATTACTTCACATGTTCAGAAAATCAGAATATTGAAGGAATAAACTATCTTACTCTTAACCCAGGACCAGGTTTAATATGCTGATTTTGAGAGGAGGAGTTACTACCTGAATAAATTGTTACTCAATTGATAACCTTTCCCTTTATTAGCAAGAATAAAATAAGCATCATATAATTCATGCCACTCATCACATTTTTTTTCAGTAATATTTTAGGATGAAAACATTGAACCCATCTTTAAAAAGAGCAGAAAGGAAGACCTTGTCAGCCTGTATTAGTTTGAAAACAAACCAGTGGGAGTTCGCAAGCCAGGATTATAAATTTAATAGGAAAATTAAAAATAAGTGTAATAACACAAGAAAAAAAAAATCACTGACAGAGTCAGATACAACCTGACACCCTGTTAGGGTGGTGGTAGCAGTCTCAGTGAAGTAGTTAGGTTAAAGCAGTGATCCTGGGGAAGGTCTGGTCATCACTTGAAGGTCTAGTGGTAGCTCTCACCCTCTGGGAATTCAGTAGCCAGGGCTACTTTGGGCAGTTCCAAAGCCAGGTTATATCCAGGTGGGAATGCTTGGTTACTCCCTCCTGAGTGGAGCATTTCACAATAGGATGAGATAATTCCATGAGGCGTGGTCGGTCCTTGATGGCTCATTGTCTGTTATCGGGGTGAGTCATAGCAGGAGATAACTACCAGTGCCCCATAGCTTGTGGTAATAGAATACTAAATACATCGGTATTGTAATCTAGGACACAACCTCACCTCTGTGCCTGAGAAGATCACGGAAAAGATTCTCCTAGAAGCTGTGCTAAGGTGCATGGAGAGCAAGGAGGTAATTCAGGACAGCCAGAATGGCTTCACCAAGGGCAAGTCCTGTCTGACCAACTTAGTGGCCTTCTGTGAAGCAGTGACTGCATCAGAGGACAGGGGAAGGTTTACAGGTGTCATTAGCAACAATTAACTTTATTGAAACTGACATTTAGTTTAGTCAGGTGAAATAACAGTAACTTGAGGAGAGGAAACATTTAATTTTATGAAGATAAAAAAAACAGAAGGGGTTTTCTGGGGAGAGATGTTAGTACTTATATGTTTGTTTTAAGTGAAAATCTATAGAAATATGTGTACATTGTAAGGCATGTCCACAAATTTTCTCTAATTTTTTTGTTTGTTTTGCTTTGATTAGATTTCCTAAAAGATGTATTTCAAATGTGGAAAATTTTATAGCAAAGATGGTATTTGTTCTCTTAACAGACATTAATAAATCTCTAGATTTATTAAAAATTAATTTTTCTGACAGATACACAAAGTGTTTTTCATTGTTTAAAAAGCCCCATTAAGATAACGAAATTATTTTGGCACGTGCTTGAATAGAAGATAAAATAAAATTGGATCTTTGCTACAGTATCCTGGCCAGAAAATTGCGGGTTTTTTTGCCACCTAGGTTTTCGTGCTAAAGCTTTACACATTCCGCTAAAGCACTATTTTTCACAGACAAAAGTATACACCAATATATTCACATCTCAGAGGCAAGGGGATTGTTGGAGTTTCTGTCTGTGACCATTGTGACATGTCAGTGAAACAGTGAATGAATTAAACAAGTGAGTATGGAACAGTGAAAACTAATTGTATCCTGGGAAACTAAGTAGGGATATGCATACTATTAAAAGTTAAAATATTAATAGCTTTACCGTGTTCCAATAATCATTGAAAGTGTTAGCTAATGACTCTAAGGTTGGTCTAAAGACTCTAAGGAAGTTATTGTCTCTTTAAATTGAGTACAATTTGTTGAAGAAGTAGGAAGTAATACGGACTAGCAATAGAACACAAAGACTGGAAACAATACAGGGACAAAGTTGAAAAACAGTTTAACAATTAAGACTTTAATTTACAAGCAATAAGGTGAATCTTGCACTTGTATCTTCTATGATCTCTGGGAAAAATTATTCAGCATAGCACTCATCTCAGCAAATGCTATCTCTAGTCATGATCAATACAGGGAAAGAGGTGTTGATCTTGTCAGAACACTGGAGCAGATGTTTATGTTCCCTAGACATATCTGTTTGGCTGTAGAAACCACCTTATGATTAGTGATGGCTAGATAAAGCAGCTTGGTGTCTCTCCCAGGAAGCAGTCACAGTACCAGGTGTAGCAGATAAAACTACAGGTTAGGATAGTAGGCAAACAGAGTTCAGACAACTAATTAAATATAGTGATATAGACACTTAGAGTTAAGACCTGGAGTGCACCAGACTTCAGGCTGCACAGTGAGCAGTATAGCTAATGCTTCTGAGACTCCAGGCACAAAATGGGAATATCCAGTAGTTTGGTATCCCATGGGGGAGAGGAAAAGAATCAGTAAACACACAGTAGTAGCCAATGATAGTGACAGTAAATCCTACTTAATATCAATAGAGTAAGCATCTTAGATAAAAATTTTGTCTAAAAGAGGGTAAAAGAAAATATAAATGCAAGGATTAGAATGTTTATCTTAATCCATACCAGAATGGTAAAAAGGAGCTGAATTATAATTAAGTGCATCTACTGAAAAATAAATAGCTTTCATCAGCGCAAGCAGCTAATAACACAACTCATACTAAAAAAAAAGGTTGTAATTTTGAATCCTCAAACTTTTTTTTTCACCCAAGGATAGTTCTGCAAAGCCATTAATAAGTTTGTGCTTGCATAAGCTGCCTAAGAAACAAAATGTCTGACCTGCAAAACATGTGTAACATCTACAAATGGCTGCAACCTGATACAAAACATGAAAAGTTAAAAAGTTTTGGGTTTTATTAAGTGAAACTGAAATCCCACAGGATTGCACTGAGTTTCCAAATTTCTCCAGCTGTTCTTTAATGAATTGCTTTCTTACAAGGTTTCTGCAAATCAGCACATTACCTAAGTGAGCTCTGTAAGTCAGCAAGGGGAGCATTGGACAGTAGTTTCTAGAGCTGCTAATAGAATGTAGCTGCTTGTAAGAAAGCTATTTCTACCTTTTTGGGATGTCAATAGTCCAATGAGCGTGACAATGAGGTGGACAGCTACATTGGAAAGGAGTTGCTCCAGCCATCTGGAAAGCTTGGGAGATGTTTAGTCAAATCTGCAGACCAGGAGGAAAAAGAGCCAGTTGCTAAAGAAAAATTGAAACCTTCACCTGTGAAATGCATTTAACTAAATATTGGATTTCCCTGCAAACCTGGTCAAGCTGGTGCCCTGGGTATGCTGCTGTCTGATTCTCTGGAAGCTCTGCTCTAGGTCAGCTGAGAATGCTGCTTTGCTCACCAATGTTGTGGTCTTTTTGGCTGCTTCACGGGAGGAACAGCTGTCGTGTGCAAAGGATTGGAGAGACAAACGACTCAGCAGATGGAGAGCAGCAGAAATTTGTAAAATGAGTTGTAGGAGCCTGTGAAAATCACTCCAAATTTATTTGGAAGACTTAGGAAACTGAATTATTTGGGTTCTTGATTTCCATATGAAGTATTGATACAATTTAATATTTCCTTGAAATATTGCATTTGCTGTCAATATTTTTTAACCAGCTCTAATCTCATGGCCTATACAAGGAAGTTAAACATTTTTGCTAGTTCCACAAAAGTGGACAACGGAACGGCCCAGATTTATAATTATTATGCATTTTAATTTTAAGAGTCAATTTAGTCTTGAAAGAAGAACAAACTAACAAGATGCCACCAATTGTCATTTAATATGGGGTTGTAATATCCAACTGAGAAAACCAACCCAGCTGTTAATATTGTCAACATCTATTCTCTTGACCTTTAAGTCCTGAACCCATGTCTTTTTTCTTGCCTCTGGAGATTTCTAGGCCTGGAAGGGAGTTTTTACTTTCAATTGTAAAATATCACTCTCTAGCTTTGGGGTGAAATTGAAAACCTACTTGTCTGATTTAACACTTAAAAATGTTATTAGTTTTTGTATTATTACTGACTAAAGTATTTGTAGCTCAGTTGGGGGTAGAAAATAGCTGCTCAGCAATGGAACCTGGATTGATCTTCATTCATTAAATTTGAAAGGACATAAACATCCTGAACAATGTATTCATTCAATATTTATCATTTCTCCTTTTGTTTTAATCATGCTTTAGGAACAGATCTTATTCTTCAAGAAAGTCAGTAATAAGGTAGTGAATTAGAACTCCACTGAAAAAAATGCTTTGAAACTGCTTTTCAGCAGATCATTTAGCCCTACTACAATGAAAAGGTTTTAAGGATTTACACTTACACACAGACACCACACATTCTTCCATGTGCAAATACATATATGTGTATATGTATGGAAAAATTAAATCCAGCCGCATAATTTCTGTTTGTTTTGATTAGCATGGATTGTAATTTACAATACCTACCTGTGAACACCCACTCCCACACCCACACATATATATGATATTAATTTTGAATATCTCTAATAAAATACTTTTCAAATCTTCATATGGGGAATTCACACAATTGGTTTTCTGATAAAATGAGAAGCTGAAGAAATGTGTAGGGAAATACATCTGTTATCATGCATGCACATCCCAGAAAAAGAATTTAATATTTATCAACAGATATTGGAATGCAACCATAATTTTCAGCATTCCTAAAATTATTTGCTTTACATCTGTCACATGACTTGCATGACTAGAAAAATTACCAAATACAGCAAACAGCAAGAAGTGAAGTATTTCAGGTACTTACTGAAGGATAGGGAGTTCAAAAACTAGCAAAAATGAAGAGTAGTGAAAGACTTTCACAAAGAGTGAAAAGCTACCAAAAACTTGATCTTCCCACATCTTATGGCTGCCTTAACCCTTAGAATCTTTGGCACCTTATTAGGCCTTTCTCTTGTTGACCACAAACTAACTTCTGGTTAGATATTTGCTCTTCAGGGAATTGCTATTCAAAAACAAAAACAAAAACTAAAATAAAACAAAAAAAACTAAAACAAAATTGAAAACTAAACCAAACAAAAACCAAACCAAAATGAAACAAAGCAAACAAACAAAAATCCCACAAAAAAAACCCAAAAACCAAACAAACAAACACAAAAAAAAAAAAACAGAAAACCAGCAAAATTCTTTTTCATTGGAAGTTGTTTAATCAGAATTATTATTTGGTCAGGTAGATGAGAAAACAGGCTAACAGGCTTAATGGAATCAGATCCATCCAGATTTGTACTGTGGAGTCTGATGAAAATCTCTGAAGATGGAAATATTATTTTCTTGCTTTGCAGGTATGTAGAATTGCTTTTAGAAAACAGAAAACTAAAGAATATAGGGAACATCTATACATATAGAGCACTAGGAAGTTCATGCTGTTTCTTTGTACCTTCTACACACCTAACTGTGCTTTTTCAACTAGAGCTCACAAAAAAAATCTGTATGCTGAATCATACAACAATGTCCAATGAGATCATTGTCAAATCATTCTAGAATTCAACTATAGTTTGATGTCTTATTACATAGAAAGAACAATATTATGGAAGTTGTTAATTGATTCAGAAACCCAGAATTTATTTTTCAGGATTCTAGGAAGGTCACAGATAAAAATCACTTTTGAAAGGTGATTAGACAAAATCTTGGGTAAAAGATGAACTCAATCATTCTTTGTGGCAGGCTATGCCTGCAAGTTACAGTAGCGAAGAGTCCAGCCCTAGGGAAGCTGAGACAGCCTGTGCTGTCTAGGTCACGGTGACAAGAGCAGACAGTGAGCCCCTGCAGCAGATTATGCACCAGCGAAGAAGATCATTGGCCCAGAGCTCTCCCCTGCCTTTTCTCCCTTATATGGACTTGTTTCCAGAAGAGTCTCCTTTGTTACCTCTTGAGTTATGTATCATTGGTTCATTTGAATTTTGTACCCTCCCCTATTATGTTATTATTGGTCTGTATCCCTGTCCCTCTTCCTTCTGACTATCCCGGTTGGTTCTGCGAGCCAAGCCACTCCCCATTTCCCTCCCCATATAAACCTGTGCAACTGGTTGTTCGGGGCTTTCAGCCTCTGGACATCCAGACCCTTCGCCCGTCCCCGCCTTTCCGTCCCGCCTCTCCATCCCCGGACCCTCACCCCATGGACCTAATAAATCACTGGAGAACCGCAGACTGCTTGCCGCGCATTCTTCCCCCGCCTGCGCTCCTCTGCCTCTCGTCACCTTCCATCAGACTGCTCAGCGTCTATGACAATTCTTATGTAATACAGGCATGAAAGCTTCTGAGAGTAAAGCTGCCAAAGGCTGGGGGAGAGAAGGAAATTATGACAACACAGTAGAGAAGATTTGTTCTACTCTTTTGGCTTCCTGTTTGGAAGTAGAGCTTAACTGTGTCAGAAAAAGAGCTTCAGGATTATTTTAACTGGAAGCTTTGCCTTTACACTGTAGTGGTAATAGTGTACTGAGAAATGATCAGCCTGGAGGAGCTCCCGTTATGTTGATGGTAGTGAGGCACTTCAGAAATACCAATCACCCATCTGAATTTTTCATGGTTTAGCTTTTCAACATTTCTTATATGTGCCAGAGTATATGGCTCATTTGACAAAGATGAGAGGTAGAGATTGCTTGACCTGAGCTGTGCTAAGGCATCAGCATTGTTTTGACAACTCTGCAGATGTTACAGCACATAAAAGCTCTAAAATATATTGGCAACTGAAGAGAAAAGGTGCTATGACCTGTCAGCAGATGATGGCTCCTAACCCATTCTACTAAATCCTGTAGCTCAACTGACAGCTGAAGCTTTCTGTTGATTTTTATGAAAAATGTTGCAATTGTGCTTTCAGAATTCATCTGTGACTCATCTCTGAAGTAGCAAAAACCTTGCAATGCATTTTGCGCCTTCTATCTTCTTGTCTACATATCTCTACAGGAAGACTATGCATGTATGAAGAAATAAATGATAAATAAATATGATGAAGAAAGTGAAATGAAATACTTTTTCATTAATAAAATGAATAAATTCTCTAAGTAATATTCTTCAAATAATGCTTTCAGATTTTAGGAAATTAGTAGTAACAAGCTGTCTTCACAGAGATTTCAACATTTGAATCTTCCTTTTAAAGAATTTCAGTGGATTGAATGCAAGTCAATTTGGAACATCATGAAAATCTAACTCATTGACTTTCCAGACTATAAATGTTTGTTCAGGTAGCAAAGATTTGCCTTATTTCTAACTTTTGCATGAAGATGCTGCTTCTTTTCCTGAGGAGATCTCAATATTCTGTCTTATTTTATGAAGTAATATGGCATGAAATAATTTATGCCTGGGAAAGAATTTCCTGGCTGGACCCATTGTCTCAGGATAGGATAGCTGTAGGCCCAAACTCCTTGCTAAAAGAAGGAAGGAATTTCCCAGTGCCTAAAAAAGAAATGCAAATGGAGGAAAATCACTACTACAATAGATATTTTTAACATGCCCTCTCTGGTAACGCGTTGTGTACATCTTTGTACTTCATAAGTGCATTCATATACCCTGTTAAACTGCTGTGTCAAAATTTGCAAGTATGATATCAATTTACACATACAAGACTGCATTTTATAGTTAATAAGATGAAAATAAAAAGATAAGATTCCAGACCAGTGAAAAGAAAGACACAAATAACTTACAGTTCTGAATACTGCCTTATTTTCTGCAAAGCTATGATTCATGAGGCTGACAAAAATGCTTGTCTCCTTTTTAGATTTTTTTTTTTTAATTCTGGCTTTTCTAGACATTTGACTAAGCTTTCTTTCAAGTGCAAAAATGTAAGATAAAAATACTCGAATTCAAACAGTTCTTGTATTGTTATATTTAGTTTATTCTGGAAGAAATAAAAAAAGGAAATCTCCTTTGTAAGTTTTAGGCAGGTAATTGGAAACTTTCCAAAGAAAATGTTATTTTCTAGAATAAACAAAATTATCAAAATGTTGCACTTCATGGGAGCTTCTCAATCAAAGAGACTTTGCCTGTAGGATACAATTTCTCCTTAGAATTATTAATTAGGCCAGTAGCGTAGTGTTCAAGGATCATCTGTAATATTTGTGACACAGAGACAAGAGTCTATTTTAAAACTCAATCTACAGTTTCATATCCTACCTCACCACCTTCAGCATACCAGCTAACATATGCTGAAGGTACAGAATCTCACACATTTCCTCCTGTTTCTTACCGTGTCTGTCAATAATGAAGTATGTTTCAGAGTAGAGACTTCAATTTGATCTCTCCAATGCTGCGTACATGAGACTTTGGTTTCCTTGTTTTCCTTCCAACATGAGCAGTAAATTTTTGAAATATTTTCACCCTCTAATGTAGTCACATGTCATTATTTAAACAGTTCTAATATTCTCACCGTCTCTCTTTTTAGTGCTGTACAGCTCTTTCAAAAATTTACAAATAAGGTCTGAGATTCTTGAAACAAGTTTGGACATTAGGGAATATAAGATATCCTCCTTTAATCTCAGCTTCTATTTAAAAATGTTGATCTGACAATTTTTTGAAAATATTTCTGAGAATTAATCAACCTAAAAAAAGTATTTGCTCTTTATGACTTTCAGGCTTCAGAATTGTTTTCTGCAATATTTTTATTCCCTTTTTTTTTGGTAGAAAATGTATTGGCATTCCTTTTTCAAATTAAAAGAGATTAACCTTCAGACACAGAGACATTATGTAAAGTCACAGGATCATAAAGCCACAAAATAATGATGCTGGAAGGACCTCTGAAGGTCATCCAGTTCAACTCCTTTTCTAAAGCAAGACAATGTGGAGCTGCTTGCCCAGGATCATGTCCAGATGGCCTTTGAATACCTCAAAGGAGGGAAACTCCACAGCCTCCCTGGTTAACCTGTGTCAGAGGTCAGTCACTATCAGTGTTTTTTGTGATGTTCAGAGGGAACATCCTGTGTTTCAGTTTATGTCCTTTGCCTCTGTTGCTGTCACTGAACACCACTGCAAAGATCCTGGCTCCACCTCCTTTGCAGCCTCCCTTCATACAAAGTCCTCCCCCCAAGCCCTCTCTTCTCCAGGATGAACAGTCCCAGCTTTCTCAATCTTTCATCATATGAGAGATGCCGCAGTCCCTTAGTGGTTGGACTCTCTCCTATGGACATGTCTTGTACTGAGGACCCAGAACTGGACACAGTACTCCAGGTGTGGCCTCACCTGTGCTGAGAAGAGGGAAAGGATCACCTCACTCAATCCAGTGGCAACACTTTTCCTAACGTAGCCCAGGATCCCATGAGTGTTCTTGGCTGCAAAGGCGCTTTGCTTGCTCATTTTCGGCATGGTGCTCACTGGGACCTCTAGGCCTTTTTTCTGACATTGTGCTTTCTACACAACTGCCTCCCAGCATATATTGGTGTATAGAGGTGTTCCTTCCTTGGTGCATGACTTTTCTTCTTTCACTCCTTAAAATTCACAAAGTCTGGGTTTAGGAAAAACTATATAAATAGTGACAAATCAAAGACCTTTCCTTGAATCCTCCAAAAAATGGAGATACATGAATCAGAAACAAGTTAGGAAACTGATCATACATTGTGTCCATGCAGATAAAAACTGCCTGGATAGATTGGGAAAGCCAAGAATAAAAGCCTAAGAGGTTCACTGTGGGTTGAGGCATTTTAACTCTATTTAAAAGAAAAAATATAAGAGAGACATGGAAAGGTGAACAGAGACGACCTTCAGAACTACTGAAGAATTTGATTGCATCTTTTTAGACCAATCAGCAAGAAAATCAACCGGGAACAAAAAAATAATTCCCAGAAAATGTTCTCTTAAAGGGTAATTAAGAGTAAGTATATTCCAGTATGATACAACCTTCTTATTAAAATAAAACTATATATTGTGGTGGTGGATAATACCACCTCAGGAACTGCTGGGGAGCCAAATGGTCCCAGCACAGCAGTATCTCGCTGGTGGGAAACACCCTAGTCGGTACACCCCCTGGAGAGCAAAATGGTCTTTTCCCCAAACTGTAAGTCCCCCTGACTGTAACCTAATCCCTAACTCCATCCCTCCCTCATTCCCATTGGTTGTGGTGTTCCCCCCGCCTCCTGTCCCCTGACCCCAGGTGATCCCTATATCTAGAGACACCTGGGGCTCATCTCTCTCTTTCACCTTGGACCCCTTCGGATTAAACATCTGGAACATCCAGCTGACTGAGCCTCTGAGTTCTTTGTCTCTGGTAACGCCTGAGCTATCCAGCTCTCTGGGTGAGTGAGAATCTGTGCCTTATACCGGCTCGGGTGTGAGAAGGGCTTTTCTGTACAGCACCAGGCTGTGCTGGCTGGAGTGTTCTCTCAATAGCCATAGAGAGACTTTCGGTAAACGCAGAGGCCTATTCCACCCCTCCTCGGCCCACGGCGTTAATATATTATTTGGAAATCACAAATCTTATGTTTCTTTAAAATTTTCACGTATTTTAAAACTATTTTTATGCAAAAATAAATAAAGCAAAAAATTTATAAAAGCGTTTAAGTTATCCTTAGTAGATGGTATACTATTGAAATTCAGAAAATAATAATTTGGCCAATGATTATGTAAATAGCAGTGTTTATTTCCCTATCTTTTCTGTATTGATCAATCCAGGAAATGACTATTTCATACAGCAGGAGATTTCTTTAAAAAATAATGGCAAATGTAATTCAAATGTATTATTATGATCATTGATGACAGTAACCTGATGTGTCCTAACACATGGTTTTGTTATTTTCTTTTCGTGACAGTTATTGAAGGTAGTTGAATGGTGTTGTAACTCTCATTGTCTGTCTCATCTCAAAAGTAATTTGGCTTTTTTGGCTTCTTGGGCTTCAGGGACCATGGCTACCCTGGTCTTTTATTGCAGCACCATGTTAGAGTTGACATTTGTCTCTGGCAGAGCTATAGCATGGCAGGAGTTATCAATCTTCCTAAGAGAGTTCTAGAAAAATATTATCACTGCTATGATGCAAATAACTTCCAGAAGAGATCATAGAATCATGAATTATTTAAAGATCTTTAAGGTCATGAAGTCCAACCATTTACCCAGGACTGCCAAGTCCACCAGTGAACGTCTTTACATAACTCCAGGGATGGTGACACAACCACTTCCCTGGGCAGCCTCTTCTAGGGCTTGGCAACCCTTTCAGTGGAGATTTTTTTCCTAGTGTTCAATCTAAACCTCCACTGGTGCACCTAGAGGCCATTTGCTCTTGTCCTAGAATAAGGTACCAGGAAAAACTTTTGTACCACTTTATGTACAAAGAACAGAAAATATGTTTCTTGTAATGCTGCAGAGTAATGTTAGGCTCTCTTATCAAAATGTCTAAATACTCTCTAAAAACCCATCTAACCAGTCAACATGACATAATAGCTAGTGTCACTCTGCATTTATTCTTTTTTAGCAAATAAATGTAGTCTGGCAGGCTAACAGACTATTCTACTTTTCCTGTATTCTGTATTTGGAAAGAATATAACCGAAAAGTCCAAAATCTTCCTGGTAGATCTGTCACATAGAAAACAACAACAACAAAAAAAAAACCAACACTTTTTTAGTTTCCAGTTTTNTTATATTCAGTAAATGGTATATCTGTTTTTCATTTATCATTCATCTGTCAATCATATTTTTTAGCTCTGGCTAATAGCACAGCAGTTATTGATTTCAAAACCTGTATTAATATCATATCCACTATCATATCCAATCTTAACCAATTTAAACCCCAGTTATTTCCAATCTGTTTTGATTATCCTTCCTATAGAGCAAACTAAAATATCTTTCTATACATTATCTCTAATCTTCCTTCCTTCATTCATTTACTTCTCTCTTTATGAGAAACCCTAGCCTTTCCTACATTAATTTGAATGTATAATCTTATCACTAGCTACACTGTATACTTCACAATGACTAACAGAATTTTTGTTTTCATGTTTTACAATTTATTTTTTATAGGTAAGTGTCTGAAAATCTTTTCAAGATGATTAGAGGTAAATTATTGTAGTCAAATACTTAAGTTATTGAAAGCTTTCTGTATAAAACCCTATACTTCTTTTGAGATTATAATGTTGTATTTAATAGAGCTATCTTTAAAGTGTAGTTAGATAGTACATTTCTGAGTGAAGTGACTGCTTTTAAAGTATGCTGGTTTGATAGTCCCAGAGTACAAAATCTCCCACATCAAGAGTAGAAACTCAAAATTTTCCACAATGCTCTGTCAAGACTATAATCACTTTATTTTTCAGAGCCTGCCAGCATAGATGCCAATTTTACTCCTATATTGCAACAGGCAATCAAGCAACAGGAATCTCGAGCTGTAAATTGATACTGATAAGCCGAAGACATGTTTTGAAGTTGGAGGATAAAATATTTCCATCTGAATTGGTCTCTCTGAATACAGAGCAAACCCCACGTAAGCCACATATATCCAAAGATTTCCTTCTAGCGAAGCAAACTCATCTAGCGAATGTGAAATTCCTTAGCTTTCATTACAATAATAATTACAACAATTCATTACAAAGCCTACACCATCTGGATGGTTGTATATGCTAGGCTGTATACGTAGTAGGATATGCAAGCCCCACAAATGTTACAGACTATATGCTTGGATTAGACGTCAAATAAATCCAGTCATGCTTCTACATGCTGTAACCTCCATAATGCCATTACAGGGACATGTATTAATTGCAGAAATGTTGCTATTCGTGTGCTTGCTTTTCCATTTGTACTAGATATTCGTCTGAACTTGCATGTTACAGCTGGCTTTCCAGGACATCTTGAGTGAATTTCATTCACAGTAAGGAAGATACTATAATGAAAAATTTGAGGGGAATGATGGCAATGTCTAAGAGGTTGTGTCTGCGCAGATGCTAATGCCAGTTTCAGATCCCCAGAAGCATATTGGTTGTCTCAAGAAAATGAGTGCACTGTCCCCTTACAGTTCTAGCTTCTTGTGGTAGAAAACCCAGGCATGCAGAAAAGCAAACAAGGAACAAACAAAAAACTAAAAGGAAAATTAGTGTTCCATTTCCCCAGTCTGTGTGGTAGGAAGAAATGCATCACAGGCTCTATCACACAGCACATCTATTCGATGAAGTAGTTTTGCTCCACTTGATTGTTGCTTATTCCTTGTGTAGATTTGGAGACAATTATGATGTGTCCATTCCAATTCTTACAAAGTCAAGACCTGGTTTCATAAATTTGGTCAAAAGTTTTTCAGCTTTGGAAGAAATGTACTAAGACACAATTATCCAGAGTCAAAGTGAAATTTTGTTTTGTGTAGGCAAGCATTCACCCCTATACAGGAGGTCAGCCTAAGTAAATCCAATTGATATCCTAAGTATTAGAAAACCTAGATGAATCATTCCAAACAATGAAAAAAACATGAATCTGACTTTGCCAAGAACTCATTGTTCTTATTACTAGCATAGGACCAACATTGGGTCTAGATTGTTTGGGGGTTTTTCTCTTCCTGTTTACCAAAAAACTCTTTCAGCCAAAGAGTTTCTTTGATTTATCAAAGCATTATAAGAAAGAAAAAACAAACAACCAAACAAAAACACTGGACAAATGGAAAACATAAAGTAAAGTGCCAGAATGTAGTTATAAAACCACTTCTGAGTTTCCATGATTTTCATGATCTGATACTTGAAATAATTTGTTGCATATTAAAGAAACAGAGTGTCATGGGATGGCTCTGGCCAGATGCCAGGCACCCATGAAAGCCACTCACTCACTCCCCTCTCCAGCTGAACAGAGAAGACAAAATTTAATGAATTTAATATTCGTGGGTTGAGACAAGGACCAGGAGTGATCACTCATCAAATACTCATCATGGGCAAAACAGGCTTAGCTTAGTAATATGAAGTGAATTTTTTACACTAAAAAAAATCAGAGCAGGATAATGAGAAGTAAAATAAAACCTTAAAAACACCTTCCCTCCACTCCTCCCTCCTTCCAGCTCTACCTCCCACCCCAGCAGCTCAAGGAAGCAGGGAATGGGGATTATGGTCAGTTCATCACCCAAGGCTTCTCCCACTGCTCAAGGAGAGGAATCATTCCCCTGCTACATTGTGGGGTCCCTCCCATGGGAGACAGTTCTCCATGAACTTCTCCAATGTGAGTACATTCTACGAGCAACAGGTCTCCCAAAACTGCTGCAACATGAGTGCCTCCCGCAGGCAACAGTCCTCCCCAAACTGCTGCAGCATGGGTCACTCTTCCATGGGGCATAGTCCTCCAAGGACAGGCTGCTCCAGCAGGGTCTCTCTCTCCAAGGGTGTCCCACCGGGTCACAGCCACCTCTCAGGCATGAACCTGCTCTGGTGTGGGGCTCCTCCACAGGCTGCAGGTAGATCTCTGCATCCCCATGGACCTCCATGGGCTGCAGGGGGACTGCCTGCTTCACCAAGGTCCTCACCAGAGCCTGCGGAGGAATCCCATCTCTGGTGCCTGGTGCATGTCCTCCTCCTCCTTCACTGACCTTGGAGTCTGTGGAGTTATTCTCACATGTTCTCACTCCACTCTCCTCTGGCTGTAACTAAAACTGAGCAACATCTTTTTGTTTTTGTTTTTGTTTCTTTCCAAATCTGTTCTCACAGAGGCGTTATCACCATTTCTAATTGTCCCAACCTTGCCAGCAGCATGTCCATCTTTGGAGCCATCAGGGATTGGCTCTGCTGGACTTGGCGGAAGGTTCCAGCAGCTTCTCACAGAAGCCACCCCTGTAGCCCCCCTACTACCAAAACCAATCCATGCAAAACCAATACACAGAATAAAATGACACTTGCAATAGTAAATAAAGTTTGTTTCTATTAATGTTAGTGAATTCCATTTAAGGCTGTCTAGTACTAAGTCTTTATCGTACCTGGTATTACAGCTGCAAGCAAAGAAAAAAGAACACTTTAATCCTCTCTTTTTTCCTTAATTGATTCCTATGTCTGACTACTCAAAGAATACATAGAATATAGGACATATTCTGATACAGCTTGAATTTTTCCCTTTGGCTATTCATGCACTTTTAAGACATGAGTGTTTCTTTTTATAGAGTTGAATATTTCTTGTGTTTAAATCATGGTGCTTCTACCCTTTCTTTCCTTTTCTCACTCTTTATAAATTGCAGTTCTTCAGGTGTTCTTTATAGTGTGACTCATCAGCAATGAGAGAGCAAGATATTCTCAGTATCTATGAAAACCACTTCTTACACCTCTAGACATTCTCATCAGAATTTTGTTAAATTAAAAAAGAGAAAAATCTTATTCCAGTGAACTCTAGGAGATTTCTAGCTATTTTATGGGATTTATTTATAATTGGATGAGTCTATTAGTAATATTTCCTAAAAATAATTCTCATGCAATTCTAAGGAAGCAATTAAAATTATTTTTATAGACAAAAGTGAATAAATGGATAACTGTTTCGAAGTGTATTGAGTTTCCATAGCAAGGCTTTGGTAGTGGGTGTGATGAAGGCTGGTTTTTGTGAAAAGCTGCTGGAAGCTTTTCTTATGTTCATTGACTCCAGGGCAGACTTGCTGTTGACCAAGGATGAACCCATCAATGGTGGTGGCAGAGCCTCTGGGATAACACATCTGTAGACAAAGAAAAGATTGAGAATATTTCAGAGAATCCACCCTGCAGAGACCAAGACCCGTGAGAAATGAGGAGGATCCCCAGGAGCCAGAGCAGAGTTTCCCCTCCAGCCCGACGTGCATACTATGGAGTGGCAGCTGTGCCCCTGCAGCCCATGGATGTGTGCAATGGAGCAGAGATCCACCTGCAGCCCCTGGAGCGCCCCGCACTGTAGCAGAAGCATGTTCCCAAAGGAGGCTGCGAACCTGTGGGAAACTCACTCTGGAGCAGGCTTCTGGCAGGACCTGTGGTCCTGTGGAGAGAGGAGACCGCCCTGGAGAAGGTTTGCTGGCAGGACCTGTGACCCTGTTGGGACTCTTGCTGAAGCAGTTCATAAAAAAATGCAGCCTGTAGGGATTACACACATTTGAGAAGTTCATGAAGGACCGTCTTCCATGGGTGGAAGTAAATGCAGAACAAGGAAACAGAGGAAAAGTATGAATACAATTTGCTTGAAGCCAGTTAAAGAATCTTTCTCAAGATAAAAAGGATACACCTAGTTTCTACAACCAGTTTACTTCGGGAGTAAAACTTCTGACAGGAGAAAACTAAAGTAATATCATAGGGTTTTATTGCCGTTTCTCTGATACTGTAGATTAAGCACTAGATAGAAATATCTCCTTGTTTGTACATTTTAGTGAGTGTGTGGGGAGTGTTGAGGGTTTTTTATTCCCTTAAGAATGTCTTTTACCTTTATTTCACTGATGTTCCAGTCTTTCAGACACACTCAGCCAAATTGAATCTAGACTTTAATGGAAAGATTTTAACTTCTATATTTGTATTGTCTGAAAAGGAAAAGCTATTAAAAAAATACACAGGAGTTAATAAACACAGTGTATTTGACTGTGTGCAGCATAGTGAGGAAGAGGGTATTTTAAACAGAAAAACCAGATCTTCACAGGGTGCCCAAATAAAAACATCTGCATTTTGCTAATGTAAAATGGAAGTTGATCTAAAAATATTGTCAAGTAAGAGCTGTTGTCTTTTATAAATCAAACTGCATTTTACCATTAAATCCCCATATAGCAGAAATTAATCCTCTGCTTTTCTTTAATTTTGCCAGAACTTTTAGAAACCTGATGACTTAATGACAGTTTGGTATAATTTTCTCAGTTAATTTACAGACAAAGCTAGAAGGAAATTCCAAATCATTAAGCAGTCCCATATTGCCCATTGGTACTTTATAATAACTCACTCTACAACTGGAAAACTATCACACAGTAGAATATGTTTCTTCCCCATAACTCAGAATCTGCAACTGAAGTAAAAGAGTTTTCTATACTTCTTTATCATCTGTTGTCTTTTATGTGCACGAGTCACATGTAAGAGCCACTGAAGGATGGAGGAAATTCAATATTCAAAATTATTGTTAAATATTATATTAGAAAATGTATATAGAAAAGTGGTTGATAAAGGTTTCAGATGTCTAAAAAATATTGAAACTCATGATAGTTCAAGACATTTTTTCGGAGTTGGGTGATCTAATTTCATTTGCTTCTCCAATGTTGCTGTATTTAACATTTTGGTTTAGTATATTTCTAATCTTAACAGCTTTATTTTTTTTTTTATATTAACCCCTGAAAACTCTGTCAGGATTTGATATATTCTAGTGAGAATTCAAGCTTTCCATTTTCAACACAGTACATTTCTAGTTAATTCAGGCAAACTTGAAAAGTAAACATTAGTCCACTTTAGTAGCAGTTTAAAACCTAATATGTTAGTAAAAGAAACCTCTCACATACATGATTTTTCATTTTTTCTACTGATAGTTTTTCAATATTATGGGTTTGTAAAGCTGTGGATATTTCTCTTCTTCCACTGGTACAAATATACTGATAAACCTACTTCTGGGAATTGAAGCTGGAGACTGTCATATGTCTCCCACAGGAGATATTTCTTTCTGCCTCGAAAAAGGTTCTTCTCGAAACTGATACAAAAAATTAGAGAATATTCATTATCGTGTTCTCACTTCTATTCTATACTGATCAGATATAGCTATGTTCTTTCAGGGGGAAGGTGAATGGGACTTAAGTGATAGCAAAACTAAAAGTTCTTTATCTGTGAACATAAGAAAACAGTGTTCAAAAATGCAAAATATGTTACCTCTTTCTATTATTATATTCAGTACATTGAAAGAAATAATAATTTAAAAATGCTTTTCAACTAGATATATTTCAAGCATGTAACAGTTGTCTATGGTTTTGGAAGAATGTTCCGTTCAACATCATGCTGCAATGGACAATTACAGTCCTACAACAAGAATTTCTTTTTGATATAATCTCATCTAATGTCAAAAGAAAACTGATGCACAGGATCATAAAACAAAGTTGTGATTTTATTTAATGGTTGAACTTGGACAGCTTTAAGTGAGTTTTGTTGGATTTTTTTTTGGTGGTTTAGTTGGGGGTTTTGGATTATTTGTTTGTTTGAGAATTTATGGTGACAACCATTTATACACAATGTCTGTAGTGTATTACAAAGGAGAATCCCTGTTTGAAGCTCTTCACAATAGTACAGTATGTGGTACATGAGCAAGGCTACTCATTGAACCAAAGATTTCAATCTACTTTTCACTTCAACACCCGGAAGTTACTGCAGTAAGCTGGTGACTACGAAAGAAGATAGAAGACCTTCTTTTTGACAAAAGAAGATGAGGATATTCCATCCTTAGCTATGTTCCCTATTTTACCCTCGGATTCAAGTTAAGTGAGAAATTATTTTTTCTTATTCTTCCTTTCTTTGCCTGTGAAGTTGAAGGTTTATGAGACGTAAACACAAAAAAGTCAACAAAGAAGCTACTTTTTTGAATGGGAGGCTATATTCTGCTTTAGAAGTGTTGTAATTTCTGGCAGTTATTAATATTCCTTTCTACTGCAGAAATAGAATGATAAAATTAAAGTGGTAATATAGGAGGAAGTACATAGGAAATCTTATCAAATATGCATACTAAATACTAGGGCCATGGTAACTAAGCCTCTTAGCCTAATCTTTCCCTAAGAAGTAATATTCTCTGATTCTCCAAAGCTACTGTTGCTCAGTAGAGAAGACAATGCTAACTATAGAAGTACAAAGCTTTGTTTTCATGTTAAAAATATTTATTAAACACAAATCTACCCAGCCATGCACCTTCCCCATCTCTTATTCATTTACTTATTTTTAATTTGTTTATTTATAGGAAGACAGTAATAATGGTCTTAATAGTTTCAGTAGAAGTGACTACAAGCACAGTTAAATACTTGATCTCAGATATCTAAAGAGTTTTTCCTTGATTTGAGAAAGGTTTCTCTACTTTTAATTGTGTTTATACTGCTCTCAGAGCAGAATAGCAAAAAAAAATGTTTCTGAAGGGAGCTGTTCCAGAATTTACACAAACCCAGTATAAATGAAGCTAAATCAACACTGTCCTTTTGTTACAGTTTTAATATTGGCTAGCTTTTTTTTTCAGGTTTCTTTTCAATATTAAGGTTAACAAACTAATGCTTCAGAGTTACAAAATTATGTGTGAAGCTTCTCATCTTTAGCATAACATGCACCAGAAAAAAAGGCAGATTAGACACAGAAATAAATTCTGTACCTACCTCTGTATAACTACCAATTTTATTATGCATTCAATCAATGTAAAAATAATTATTTTTTTCATTCTTTTCTTGATGGAACACAATCTTATTTACTGTGAGGTATTTTGGTTTTTTCTCTTACTATGTTGGATTGCAAAATCCTGTTTCTTTTGTAGTAGGACTTAAATTAATGGTATTATTTTCAGTATGTGGTGATATCTTGTTGTTTCAGAAACACGATTAATAAAATCATCATATAAAGTAATTTAACAGTAGGGTATTGTGTTCTTAGTTAGTAAATTATTTGTTTCCTACTATCATATCAATAGTTTACAGATGATTGTTACATAATTTCTTTCACAGACTTGATTGGGGAAAAATTCCTCTTCTGGAGCAAACACAGGAAAAGTTGGAAAATATGCTTATCTTACTTATGAGTTCCCTATACATAAGGAGAAGAGTTTTGATTTTTTCTTTTTTCTAGGTTCAAATAGAAGTACTCTTCTCATTAGTTTACGTTAAAATGTGATATGAAAAATGGTATGTCTAGTTGTGAGAACTTCCTCGGGGATCTGAAATGAAGTCAGACATCTTAGACTCAATTTTCCCAAAGTCTTATTTGTTTTTTGTCATTTGTAGGATAGAAAAAGACAGCAGGAATTCTATCTTTTTCATCTATATTTTAATCACTGAAAGCGAAATCTGTAAAGCATATTGTGTTATTCTTAGAACTATCTTGTCTTGAGTTCTCATTAATATTTCCTTTTTCTCTCACTTCTCTTTTTATTATTTATTTGTTTTATTTTAAATTTGCTTGAGGTGCTAGGATTCCCTGAAGTGCATTTGCCATCACTTTGGAATGTGCTCATTAGTGTGCAGCTGTGATATTTTTTTGTGAGAATTCATTTTCACTTTTCATTCTTTCATGGGACATAAGGAATACTTATTTTTATATCACTTGTTTGTGTATGTAGGCCAAGACTTTCTTTTTCTTTATTCAAATTTGTTTTACTTTTTTTGGCAATTTGATTTGACCTGTGGCTAAAGCATGTTTTCCCGCTTAGCTGTCAACTGTGCTTTGGTTATTCCTTCTTCTGCATTAGCCTGACCTTAAAGACTATTCCACTTCCTTTTTCCCTCCTACATGAAAATTATATTATCATTTTTTATTCCTTAAAGCATTGCACACTGACAGAGTGGAGATTTATCCACTAACATAGGAAAAGGAAAAAAAAGTAGTATTATTTCCCCAATTCCCCCAAAATATAAGATTATAGAATTCATTTGGCAGAACTAAGCTGGTATGATTCTAGCACATGATCTTCCATGACATGTTTCAAGCAAAACTAACATTTCAGCAGGTTATTTAAGCTTTTTGACTTAGGAGTTTAAGTAGAGCTATCATATGTATCCGTCCATTAGTAACAATTCTATTCCCACTTCTAAGTCACATGATGAAAACCTTACAATATGAAACACTTAATGAAAAACATATTACTTCAAATTTCAGAGAAAGGTCATTCTTTTTATTTGAAGGAATGAAGATAGATACATTATTTTCTTTCAATATGTTCTCACTTTGCCCTTTAAATGACATCAGAGATATAAAAGTAAGATTCTTCTTCAGAAGACTATAGTTAAAGTCCATAAATGGATCTTGCCTTCCACATGTCACAGGTTTTAAATTAGGAAGGCTGCAATACCAGCAGATTTTCTGCTTTTTTTTCAATGAATAGTAATAACCCAGCGGACCTAATTCTGTCCCCACATATACAGCTGCAACTTTTTGTATGTAAAAGCATATAAATCAAAAGGACAAGCTATATTCAACCTCAGTTTGGAACACAACCAAACACAGAGATGAAAAATAACTTGTTCAAAACTCCAGATCTCCTGTACTTGATATCTAAAATAGACAAAATAAAATAATTTAGTTACTATTTCCAAAACTAAGAAAGTAATGCATGTTATAATCGGTCATGGAGAGAATGACCCATTAGGATGTCCAAGTAGTTTAGGACAGACACAAAAGTGATAACTGAAATTAGATAATTACTACTTACATATTATAATTTTGAATTTATTCCATAAGATGTTCCTGTTAGTATGCAGGATGAAGAGTGAAAATTAAAAATTTTATGTATTCAAATAATTAAAAGAATAAATATGCACTAATCTTACATTTCTTATTTGGAGATCTTCAAATCATTCCAGAGATGGAGTAAGGTAAAACAATCTAAATCTTTAAAGTGGGTTACTATCTTCTTTCTCAGATTCCATATGGAAGGTACTAGGATGCCCATGGACTCCAGAGGTTTTAATGAAAACTAGATTACTCAGAACAAAACAAAACCCAAACAACTGCAACTAATCTATCAAAAAAGTATATCAGACCTCCTGAACTCCTTCACTTAGATTTATTTTTCCAAGTCTGTGCATCTCCACTGACCTTAGCCAATGTAATTACTGTAAGCTGGGATTTAAAAACCATGGCTCTAGATCCAATTTACTAGAACTTTGAGATCTTATGGAATATCTTTTTTTGTTGTTGTTGTTTTGTTTTCACATACGCTGTGTTTTTGGTAAGTGCTGCACATTCTGGCTGGGAGGGAAGGGTTGAGTAGCAGATGCAGCAGTTGCCTCAGACTGCTCTTGTCTGTGGCACTAAGGTCTGGGCAAAACCCAGCGAGGTGGATTTTCCTTCTCTCTTGTGGCAATTACCATGATTCTCAGGGTAAGGAGGGATCAGCAAGCAGCCATACTGCATACTCTTCTACAGATTCAGGGGTGGCTATTTGTGCAAAATGCCACCCAGGAAAAACCTACTGCTTTGCTGACCTGAGAGCAAGGCTGGGGCAATCCTGCCCAGGATGTCAAAGTTACACCCATATTGCCAACTTCATAAAGTCTGAAATTAAGCAAAAGTTTTTATCTGTTTAATATGTATGCCAGTAATTAATTTTTAATTAATCTATAATTCAGAGTAATAGGAGTTTATCAATGAAATTTATCAACAACACTTTTATTTTCTTATTTTGTTATATGCTTGAATTGAAAAAAACTCTGAAATACGGACAGTCTTTCAAGCAGCCACTGAAATGAAATAAATATATTCATCATGCAACATGATGTAAAATATAGTTCAATAGTTGTAGGTGGGGGGAGGGTTGAGGTTTTTCTAGTAAAAAACTAGTGCCTCATTGGCAATATATAAAAATATATCAATAGTCAGAAATTAGGAATAAAGCATGTTGTTAGCTAAACTGATAAGAAAACCCCCTGTCTCTGTCTCTCTCTCTGGTGATATTCAAGAACTGACTGGACAAAATCCCGTGTAATGTACTCTAGGATGGGCTGGACCTGATGACCCACAGTGGTCTCTTCTGATTTTAATCATTCTGTGATTTGCTTCTAAAGAAAGGCACATTTTGATCCAAATACTTTAAATCCATTTCCATAAGATTCTTTAATTCTTAGTACAATTTTATTTTCAGGTTTCTGACAAAGTAAATTAATATTTCTAACTGGTTTTGGTTAAAAAAACCCCTTTATTTTCATTAGTGTCATCTTAAATCCACAGTCTTTCACGGAAAAGAAGAATGGATATGAGAATGTCTCACTCAGAGATGTACCAGTTTAACATCCAGACTGGTCTGTAAAATCATCTGTGTCTTTTCTGCATATCTTGTGTTGATGCCCAAAGATATTGTGCATGTTTGTCATGGCAGCCATCTATTCTAATCCTTCATTTTAAGCTAATCAGTTATCTTTATCCTCTTTTTTTATTATCATAAAATCTCTTTCTCAGATCTGTATTTTCTCATTGTAACAAGAAGCCAAAAAAGAATGTTACCTCTTCCAGGTTTGTCCTATCATATTTTACATGGAATTCCTGAGATTCCATAAATTATTATAAATATACTTAGCACTATACATGTCAGTTCAAATTTTTTCTTTATGTTCAAAGAACTGTCAACTTCAGATGTAATTCTGTGTCATTGATCAACAGTAGCCAATTAGATCTAATACTATAAAAAATGAAGGAAAGAAATAAATCAGTATCAGATAGAATACAGTCAGCTTTTTTGTCCTGTATTGTAAAGATGTAGGAGGGTAAAGACATTGAGGCAAAAACACTCATTAATTTTGTGAAGAAATTGTTTGGTTTGGTTTTCTTTGATTGGTATTTTATACATACTTTTTTTTTTTTTTTTTACTAGTGGAAATTTAATGTTGAATGACTATAAATATTCTCCAAGAAAATGGGTTTTTTTATGTTTGAGATGTTTTTTAATGGAATGACGAGACAACATTGAGAACAAGAAATGGCTGTTTGCTATTGAATGAGATATATTTTGGATGAACATGAAACAGAATCTGTTTAGAGAGAGGTGAAAAATTACCTCAGGGCAAGTAGCGCTGATGCAAATTTTATGTTTCGATTGATGAAAAGCTCAAGTAATCTTTCTCTAATTCTAAACGGGAAGTCATTTAAGTCCATCTGCTCTGCCAGTTTTTCATATGTCCAGAAAAACACCTATCAGGAAACAAGCAAAAGTAACAACTATTACAGGTACTCCTGGTCTGCCTATGTTAAGGCTCATAATCCATGACCGCTGAAGTGTTTTCACCTGAACAGATTGCTGCTTTAATTTCTTCATTACTTTATTATAAAACAAGTTGTCTGCTTTCTGAGCCAAGCATAATCTCTTTGTTTACTTTAAAGTAGGACTAAGCCAACTTTTCTAAGGATGTTAAACTTAATTATTGGCGTTATAATTAGTAGCATAGATAACATCTCTTCTTTATCTAATTTCCTCTGAGTTATTTAGAGAACACTGAAAATAATACCTCTCCTTGTTTACTTTGGTCCCTGTTCTTTGTATCAATTACATAGTAGGAAAAAAAGATATCAATTTGCCTCCTGGAATGTTCAAGAATAATGTGTCGATTCTCTTTGAGGAAAACACGATATTTATTCAGCCGTTTTAAGATTACTTCATGTTACTGAAACAGACCTTGCTCTATTTAAACTACAGTATTGCCATGATATGGAATTTGAGGATTTTAAAATAGAATGAGATTCAATGATGTTATCTATGTAAGCATGATATATGCACAGATAAGAAGCCTCTTTATGGTTGTATGAAGACTCCCTCTATTTCAGAGCAGTCTCTTACTTATTCTGTTTCTCTTAGGACCACACATGACCATATTAACAATTTTAATTTAAGATTAAATTCCTTAATTGTTAATAGTTTTAAAACTCTCCCTGTTTGCACACAAAAACTTGCTTGGCATAACCCCTTTAGTTTATTGTTTCCATGAAGATTTTACTAGTGCTTAAATTTAAATTATAGATTAGATTTTGTCCTTACACAAACACAAATCCACCAGACATCATAGAAAACTTTTTCACCCCCAAAGTGATGATAAATTGCTTTCTAAGAGAAAGTTTTTATATTTAGAAAGAGAGAAAGAAATATTTTGGCTACAAACCACTACATATATTTCTACAGGAATTCTTATTATCATTTTTACCTAAATCATTCAGAAGAGCAAGTGATTAACGAGTACTGAAATTTACTGGTATGTTTTTCAGGAGAACCAAAACACAAGATCTGGAAGAATTTCATGATATTGAGTGACAGGTCGATTAATTAAAAAAAAAAAAAAAGTGCGTATTTGGACGGGGGGGAACCGCACAAACTCATTATTCACTATGCTTTAACAAAGCAATTGTACCTATGAACAAAGACAGTTCGTAAACTATTAGGACTTTGAAAAACAATAGCACCTCAGAATTATAACTTCCCAAATATATATAGTCAAATATTGAAGGAGATCAAAAAGATAAATATGTTACTATAAATTACTAAGAAATTAACTAAGAATAAAATAAGCTATGTAAATCTATGTAAATCACCCACATCTCTAATTTTACAATTTTTCTGGCCATGTGTTCTTGAAAGGAGTTAGTAGTGCTGCTCTGTAGAAATAGTCAAAGAAAGAAGAAATAAGTGATTAGAAATATGAGATAATTGCAATGTGAAATTAAACTAAGCAGGAAAGAATTAAAAATAAATTTTTGAAGTAAAAGTTTTGCTACACATCTGAAAAATCATGATTTGTATGGAGAGAGTGAATAGAGAAATGATTACTCTAACCAAAAAAATGTTGGGCACCCTGTGGAATAATAAAACAAAAAAAAAATTCACAGAGTACATAAATAAAGAAGGAGATTCAAGGCCAGAATCTCTTGTTGAAGTCTGAAATTTTGATTAGGTCACTGATTAGACCAATTCACAGAAAACAGGTATATCAGAGGCTATTCATCATGCCAGCTGCATGTGATCTCCTGTGAAGAAGATTGTGAGACCTGTGAGACATAAATTTTTATTGTTTTCCTTGGAGATAAGATAGTCCTAGACCTTTCAAATAGTATGTTGCCTAAACTGTGGGTAATCTTGGCTCCTTGGAAATTAGTTTTTAAACATATTTCTACCCAGCTCAATTGAAGTGTTTATCAAGGATGGATTCTGCACACTGGGATTCTCCCTCACTAAAAGTTCACCAGATGTAATCACAGAAAAACTTTTCGGAAATATTTTTCTCTGAACTAAGCAGGGGGCGTAAGAGTGCACATGACAGTATTGACACCATGGATCTCCTCAAAACAGAAAACATTGCAAATACATCTGGTCCCATTAAAAACACTCAGACATGGTTGGGGGAGTTACTTGGTCAGTAGCTACTCAGTTCCTGGGCTACCTTTTTAGGGTGCATATAATATCCCACATAATGTAAATTGAGCTCAATCATGCATAAACTCGATCTTTACACTAGTTGGATTGTATGGGGCTTTCATAAATTCCATAAATGTATTATTTTGCTAATTATGAATTATAGTCATTGGCATTTAACCTTGTTTATCACAGTAAATTAATTATTTTTCTGAGCTATGAAAGTTTTTAAATTTATAGAAGCAAAAAAAAAAGTTAAAACATCACATAAGACTAAAAAGCTCACTATAAAAAGTAAAAAAAAGTTTATATAGCAGTAAAAACTCATCACCTCATATACATTTGTTATGTGCCTTCTTACAGAGTTTCTCTTGTATTTCATCTGGTAACCTCAAGTACTATAGCACTGATGGATTTCCAAGGCAACAAAATCTAAACTGATTCATAATTTTATTTTTGTTTCAGTAATGAAGACTTATTTTGCTATTAATAAACCACTGTCTTACCAGGAGAGAGGATTTTGGAAGAGTCAATAATCTAAGTTCTTTTTTGCTGTTTTTCATCATGGGCACAATTATGCTTTTGTAAAATAAGTATTTTGTTGAAAAAAGTCCTTGAAAATTTACAAGGTGGAAAATTTCTACCTGGTTGTAATATCTACCACAAATAGCTTGATTTCTTTGTAACAATATGGACCACCTACCATCTGTCAATCTCACAAGCAAAGAGTCCGAGACACAAAAGCTGTAGCACATACGTGGTCAATTTTAGACGAAATAACTTTGTTCTTTATTTCTGTTAACACCTACATAGATGCAGCATCATGTTCTTTCAAATTCCTCTTCGAAATTTTCTTGTGGTGCCCTTTAAAAGAGATCTTGACAAAGGTGAGTCGATCTCTGTGCTCAGACTGCTTCCCGTCATGCTGATAAATATTATCTCAGTGTCCCACTGCAGGCCGTTCTATTGTCTTTTTTATCCTCTCATAAACTCATTGCTAGAGCTGTTTTACATTATTATGTAACAGTCTTTGACAAAGTAGTTTCTGTTCTGCTGGACTTGTTTCCATAGTTATAAAGAACAAACTAAATTTAGTCACCTTCAAAATTTTAGGAAAATAATCACAACAGGTGGGGGTGCAGAATTTTTCTAAATAGAACCCAGCCAACTAAGGGTGATCAGTTGTGGAACTAATGATCGTTATTTATTATCAGAAGGAGAGAATGTTTTTGTTATAAAAAAGTCTTGAACACAAAAAACCAAATAACTGGTTTCGAGCACCATATCATTTACAAAAAATAATTAAAATTAATTCTGACTAGTGTCTCAATCAACCTCAATATTCCAGCTTGAGGTCTGATAAAAAGGTGGTCTGCTGGGTTTATATTGTCAAAATTATTATGTAGATAACTAGATATATTTTAAATTTTGTTTCCACTTTTCAATGGTTCTGCCAGTAAAACTACAGACCAAGAAGTTTAATGCCAAATGGTTTATTATCATTTTTCTAATAGTATCAAAGAAATTAATTACGCTTCAGCTATTTTATGGATGTGGAATGGTTGACCTTGGTTGGTTTCCAGTTGCCCACCAACCCACTCTTGCACACCTCCACCTTCTGAGAGACTGGAAATGGTTGATGACTCAAAACAGTTGTGGAGGTGCCAGGGTGCTTTGCTGAGGCCAGGTTTGCATCCCTGAAGGGTAAGAGGCTGGTTGGTTTTCGGGTCTGTGGTAGATTCCCTCAAGACAGAAGTGGAGGTTACAAGCCCATCTTTTACAGGGACAAGAGGCAAGTCAGAAAGGTGGGATGGTGACGTTTATCATGGTAATTGTCCTTCCTTACACAAGTGCTCAGTTGTAAAATTTCCCCTTCCTCCCCACCCCAGGGAATGTCTGATGGGACGTAACTGATTCAACTTCGCTGATATGAGAGGCAGCTCTGATGTCTTAGAAGGTGTCAAAAACCATCAAAGACCTCCAAAGTGCCCCCAGGATCATTCCTTAGGCCTTGCACCAGAGGATTGCACATGATCCAAGTGTTACAACAGATCCAGAATCTGTTGCAAAAGACAATGCAAAACTCCCCTACCTTTAGGGGAGGTGCCTGGGCATTCCCACCTATCTTGAATGTTAAAAATCAGACTTCTTTTTTTGTTAATAATGATTATGATATGCAAATATTGAGAATATTTGCAGGTTCTGCAGGTTTTATTATAGCTTTTTTTTCCCTCAACAAGTTTCATACTTAAGTCATAAACAATGTCTCAAAAATTACACAAAATTTGTTTAATAGGTGGTAAATTTTCATTTGTTAGGAAAGTTAGTGTCCTGATTTAACACACAGCTGGCTTGAAACGTTTTAACCTCCACTTAGTGTATGTATAGCTTATAATTCAGTCAAGGATTTAAACTCTTTTAGTCAGAGGGGAAATTTCTATCCTTTTATTGCAAATTCTGGATATCTTGCTGATATGTGCACATGTATTTATATAATGATATATTCTTCATGTTTTATAACATCTGAAAGCATCTGAGGCACTGATATATTTTATAGTAATAAATGCAATCCAAGTCACGCATTATTTCTCTTGTAGTGCTAGGTCATCATGCTAGGTGAAACTTAACAGTGCAAGTTCATTTTTATCAGCTTATTTATATTCATTTTTATTCCTGTAATGTAGCAAGCTATCGACTGTTTCTCAAGTGGGAGAAGAGAAATGTGTTCTCTTGAATTAGCTAGAAAAAAAAACACAAAAAGAAATACATTAAAGTAACTCAAACACTACAGTACAAGTTTGATAATGAATAACATCCAAAACAATAATTCTTGGTGCAGCATCATTTACATGATGTTTGGAGCTAAGGTCTTCCAGGGCTATATAACCACTATGTAGAAAAATTGTAATACAAGTTCTACTATACAATTAATCATATTTTTGAAAATCTGAAAGACATTCTATTAAATTTCTTTTTCCTGTAATACATGAAAGGCTTGATTATCTACAGTTTTAGAAGTTTTATGTAAACATGTGTAGCTTTACATGTATACACATGTACATTTCTGTCTTGATATTAAAAGAAATACAACAAGATATTTTTTGCAAATTGTTTTAACATTCATAATCAACATTGCACTGTCTTTAGACAAAGTGCTCCATCACAGCAGGAGCACTAAATTGCCTTATGGTGCTCTAGGGAATAATTTTTATTTACCTAATTATTCATTTGTTTGAAGGAAGCAGGGAGAGAAGGAACACTTATTTACTTTCTTTACCTTTTTTTTTTTAATCTAAATACTGGAAGCACACAAAGATATAACCAAGCTGTGTTGTCAGTAAGCTAACAGATGGGACTCCATAATTTTTCAGCTTTCCTTTTTCCGTTCTGTAACTGACTGTAGTCCTTCTTCAGTGTACCAAATTTGAATGGTCCCTCTGCCCCATATGAAGGAATAATGAAGAACTACACCCATCCAGAGCTCATCCAGAGTTAGGTATAAGGATGTCAGATCTGAGAACAGAGTATACACAATAAAACTGAGGGTTTTGTTCAAAGTTGTGGGAGAAATTAAATAGCCTTTGACCACTGCTGCTCCATGTCTGCTACAGAGGCCTGACACAAGTCTGATCCAAAAGTATTAGTAAAATAAATGCTAAGACTAGTATAGGGGACCAGTAATTTGATTTTTACTAAAATCTATTGGAAAAGTTATAATTTTACAATGCAATATTTTCTTCAGGTGCTGAATTTCCCAAAATTGCCAGGGGGATGATTTTTTAAAATTACTATGTTATCTGTGAGAACCACTGTATTTAAGCTGATCTACCCTTGGAATGTTTCCAAAAAGCAGTTTTGGAAATTAGTTTTCAGGCTTATGTTTTTGGAATGTAAGTTCAGTGTCTTTAACAAAGCTTGATTCTTCTTACTTTCTCAGGGTAGCCTTGGGGGGGAGATAACCTCTCAAAACAATGAGAGTTTTGCATATGTGATCTTGTGGTAGAGACCTTATCTCTCTTTTGAATGTACCTCTGTAATCCATGCAGAAAGTATTAATGTAATTTAAAGAAGATAAACAGCCTCTCTACACTGAGATGTCTCAATATATCTTCCAGCTGAGGTGCTCCATACATGAAACATATATACACTCACATGCAAGCATTAACTGGTAGGCACTGTGGAATACAATCTATGTTTTTTTAAATATTGTAATGTATATTTATCCACAATAAAACAAACACAAGGCCCAGAGAAGTTGGCTTTAGTTATTGGGTGGACTGTGATGGTGCATCCTGCCCCTAGGCTACACTATGATCTGAGAAGACACCCAATAATTAACATTCATGACATCTATTTTTTTCCCTTCCAGTTTATAATACTCTGAAACTCATATTGCCTTAATGTTTCATGTATTCTAAATCTAACCACATTAGAAATAGCTCTGGTAAAAACATCCTTAGGGAGTTTACTAGATGTGGTCCTCCAAATTTAAGTGGGAGGATCTGCCCAAAGGAATATGGAAACATGTTCCTGTGGTTAATCTTGACAGAAGATAATCTCTCTCCACGATTGCCAAAAGAAACTTACAGCATTTAAAGGAGCATGTCCTAAAAAAGACAGGGTGTTTTAGTGTTTTTAGGGAGTTTGCAATTTACACACACATGTGAACAGGTCTCTCCATCTACCACCAGATTCCATTGTGTCTCTGGCAGTTCGACTGGACACTCTATTGTGGTCCCTGTCGTCCAGTTGTCTCCTTCAAAGAGACATAATCCCACTCCTGGCTCCGAGGCCATGTCACTTATTTGCTGAATTGCCTGGCTTGATCTCTGCTAGTGATCACACCCTGACTTCTTCACCCACACTCACTCCAGCTGCTGGCACCTTAGACACACTACAGGCTGGTCCCTCTGACCCACTCCAGCCCTCATACATGCACAAGTGCACAGGAGAGAGACATGTCTCAGGAAACGAGTTAGAAATGGTATTTAATTCGTAGACAGAACAGACTGCACTAACCAGAGCAGGGCATGGTCAGAGAAGCATTCTGACCAGCACATTGTTGACACATGACCAGACCTATTATCCCCTTGTGCCTTTATTATCCCACATTTGTTCCTCCATGTCCACTTTAATGCCACCCTTTCCTTACCTTACCTTACCTTACCTAACCTCTAAACATGCTGTAACAAGCCTTGCCTAATGCCATAATGCCCTTCCCTGGCACATCATGATGAGTGATACCACAAGTCATACCCCAAGGGCAGGGGCTACTCCGTATGTGTGTTGCCCCAGTGACACACAGGGCTGAGTTTCACTTGATTTGTGGGGCTGCTGCTCTTGGTGACAGCCCTGGGGGTCCAGGATAGGCTCTTGTGTTTCTGTCAGGGGCACCGAGGCTCTCCCACGGCCCTCTGCCTCTGCTCTTCTCTGTGAGTGTGGATGTCTGTGTGGAGACCTGTCTTTCACTGTCTGATCACTTTCTTGTAATGGCTTATGGAATTTTCAGGTTCTTCTTTGTTTCTCTTTATTTTTCTTTGTTTCTCTTCTTTTTCTTTGTTTCTCTTTCTTTTTTTCTCTTTGTTTCCCTCCTTTGTTCTTTCTCTTTGTTTCTTGTCTCTGTTGTTGACTGTCATCTTTCTCTGTGTGGAGATGATCCTTGTGTCATATAACCTAACATCTATATTGTCTTTATTTTATGGTCACATTTTTGATTGATAGGCTGATTGTGGTCAAACCTCAAACACAGAGAGAACATATATAATCCACCAGTCTTGGAGATATTTTTCCAACTTAAATGACTGGAAATCATCCTAAAATAGAATTGAATCTATTGAATTAATTTAAAAGTAACTGAAAAAAAGAAAGTTCACTGTCAATTTTCATAGTGAGATATAGCAGAGCAGCTTCTTCACACCAAAACAATTGTGAATCCTATTAAAAAAAAATTTGTTTACCACACTGCACTGCAGTGACTTCTAAACACTCTGAAACAATATAAAAACCATAAATATGCCAGATATATCTGTACTTCTTCAGCCTTCCGTTGAAGTACCACTTGTTTAAACACATCTCATTGGGGCAAAGTTTATGTTCTTAGATGTGTTGCTTTGTTAGTCTAAAGTGCTCACATGAGGATCATTATTAGTTTTAAATGACTACACTATTCCAACTCTTTAGGGTTCCCAAAGACAAATGTGTCTTGTAGCACATCTACCTTAAATGAGAAAGATTTATTTCTACTGTGTCAGTTCTGATGGTTGCTGTGTATCTATTCCAATGTGTGTTTTTCCTCTTGCAGTAACATGTGATTTTTGTTCTGTTCACATTATCTTTAATATTTGTTTTATTTAATTTTTTTAAACTTGCACTCGTGTTAGTAATTCAGCAGCAGTACTCAATCACAGATAAGCATGCAAAGCATTTCTTCCATTTTGCTGACCAAGTCAACATGTAATGCATTCAAGTTGACAAGTTTAAATATAATTATACCCTTTTCCCCTATAAATGATGTATTTCAAATGTTTCTTGTTAATTTTCTATGGAGCAATTATACTTAAAAGACTTTACATACTTCCTGAGTAAGAGGGTTAACCTTTAATTATTTTATGCATTAATTCACTATCAAAATTCATAGTATATTTACAGTGCAAAACTATGTTCTTGCAAAAAAATCAAACCCACTGGCAATTACCTAAAAAGCAGCAACAACAGATATTGTGTACTTAAGTGTACAAAGAGTCATAGTGGTTTGGACAAAGGTAAAAGAATATTACTCCTAAATATACTGGGAGGGAGGGAGGAAGGAGGGAAGGAAGGAAGGAAGGAAGGAAGGAAGGAAGGAAGGAAGGAAGAAAGTTAAAAGGATTTTTCTTTTATATATTTTCTTAAGTCTACTTTAAAGTGATCCTAAAGAGAATGAGTCCTTTGCATTTTATTAAAAAAATATATCAAAGCAATAATGAGTAGTTTGATCCCAATGTGNGAAGGAAGGAAGGAAGAACATGCAGGGATTCTAAGGAACACTTTCTCCTGACTTTTAGGGGCAAGTTCTAGTAAACAAGACTGTAAAATTAATGGCAATTCCTTCCTAGAGGTTGGCGCTAATTGAAGAGAGGAACAAATAGCTTAGTCTAAGTACAGGGGAGGTAGATGATCAGAAATCCTTAAGACAGATGGACAGACTCGCAGATGAGTGGTGACTTGTATATTGTCACAGGCAGACAAGCCTGAAACTGGAGCCCTTAATTTTTCCTAGCAGTAAGAGACCTTGCATTGCATGGGCACCACTCACTTTCTGTTTCTTCTTGTGAATCTCCTGAAAAACTCCAGGTTGTCATAACACTCTGCATCACATAAGCCCCAATACTACAAATGAGATTACAAATTTCAAAATGTAGAGTTTTAAAACACATAGTCAACTTTGAAAATCATCTTCCCTTACTTATTCTGTTTAAACATCCGATGTACATTGTGCAAATCACATTAGAAATTAAGCTTTTTATCTTTTTGTGTTTTCAGAAACCAGTGCAATGACAGAGATTTATAATCTTCAGGGGAAACTGATGCATCAAATAAAACAAGTTTTTCTGTATTAATTGAAAACTTCCCATTTATCCATGTTTGTCATTTTATGTGTGCATGTACTGAAAATCATTGAACATACATATATATATAAATAATACTATAATTAATCTACTTTCCTTTGTTATTTTGTTCTCTTTTAATTTTTTCCCCCTGTGAATTATAAATCAAAGTAAAATTGCAAAATACCAGGTGCAGGTTTTCCTGAAAATCTCTTACCAAGTCATCCTGAAATTTTGTCTCTCTGATAAAGGTCAAGGAGAGAAGGAAGCAGTGAGTATGCAGTATGAAAGCAATCAACCCTCACATTCATTTAAAAGCAGGACACCTTCAAAGAACCATTAACATTAGCAGTTTGTCACAAAATCAATGAGTCTGATTCTCTTTTCACTAGCACAAATATAAATTGGGAGTAAATCCAAGTTTATGAATGAAGTTTTATTTGCATGTGTCAGTGTATGATGACCTCGAGGACAAAATTATCAACTGGTTTCTGTTTGCGTAACTCCGGTATCACTCTCTCATGGAAATAACTGCATGTATATGCTTATGTAGGTTTAAATTCTACATTCTCTTTTTTTTTATCCCTATCCTAAAATAAATCCATTTCTGAAAGCATGAACTTCTCTCATTATACCATTTTTAAAAAATACTTAAATTTGTTTGAAGCTTAATTTGTTTCTAAAGGAATTTCTATATCTAAAATACAAAGGTAAATTTTTTCAGGGTTTGGATATGTTCTAGTTCTATACTTTTTTATATAGCATGATTATAACAATGGGCCAAATTTGCAATCAGCTGTTGAATTCAAACCAAAGTCTCACTGAAGAAAAGTGACTTTGCCTGTTAAAATTCTGTCTTTTAACCTAGTGCCTCTTCTGCGTAACTGTTATTTCCCTTTCCAAGATCAGGCTTAGTGTAAATAAAATTGCAAGGGCCATGCCCCCAGACCATGACAAGAAATGACAGTTTAGTGATATATATCTCATGGACCTCTTTTGACCAGAGGCATTTTATGATAGTTGCTGTGCTCAAACATACCAAAAAAAAAAAGTTCCAGAACTAAAGATGCCTCCAGGTCTGCAACGAGTACTATACTGATAGTCCCAGGGATGTTAGCTTTATTGAAATTACTGTCTTAACAGAACTCAAAATTTGACAAAACAGTCTTACTGACTTTCTTGACATCTCTACAGCTCACTGAGTAGGTGTTGGTTTTAGCTTGGAGTGAAATTTCTCATGTAAAACACAGCCTGAAAAACAAAGGTATAGGCAATACCTTATTTTTTTTTTAATTAAGCATGGAAACCAGCATTTCAATGACAGTGCTGAAAGAGAAATAAAGAAAAGTCCACCAGTTTTGAAATTAAAAAAACACTTAAACTTTCCTAGTAGACCTGAACCAAAAATATTCATATGTATCTATGTGGTCAAACCAGCCAAACAACTAAACAACTTAGTAAATTTAAAATAATTATAACAAAATGATGCATCTTTTAAAAATCAAGTTATTTTGCTTATTGATTGATATATTAAATACACAATAGACCTGCAGTCACTCTTTTCCAGAAGAAGTTGCCACTCAGAGATGATGGAAGAGCTTTACCCCAACTAACTTCAGAAGACGAGAGCAGCCAGGGAATGAGAGCAGACATACTGTATCCCCACCAGGAGCTGACAGTATCTCTTTGCTGCCTGTAGAGGGAACTGAAAGAGACGAAACTTTCAAGTTATACATCTCACTTGGAAGCCAAAAATAGGTGTGATGCTCAGCATCATTCGCTGTAGTTTTGGGCTAATCATGTTTGGGCAAGGTGCACCTACCATACCAGAACATTTATTATGGCCTTCCATACAAAAGCAATTATGACTTGCCCAGGATGATAAATGTACTAATATGAGACATGAAAGACAGTGTTACAAATATGGTCATATTTTGAAGCACAGTTTTGTAACACATGAATCTTTTAGATGCTCAGTTTTTACAGAAATGACAGAAGTTTAATTTGAAACAATTGTTCCTTTTAGGCTAAATTGAAACTCAACACGGTAGTGAGTACAGTTTTTACCTTTTCATCTTAATCTAAAACTAAGCATTTTGAAGTAACAGTAACCTTATTGGGGGTTTGTTTATTTTTGGTTAGGTTTTCTTTATTCTCTTTCTTGCAGGGTGATGGTGTGAGACATCAAAATTAGGAATTCAAAACTTAATTCTTTTGTAAATAATTTTTAACCTAAGTAAATTTTAACTAAATATGTGTTTGTATGGCCTGTGGGGTCTGCCCAAATACATAGTAAAACACTGGATATTCATTGAATAGACATTTTCTTACTTCAAAGAAGTGTTTATCTTTAGATTATACGTTGTAAAAGCAGAGTTTCTTACAGATGCTCTATTTTCTCCCCTGAACCTGATGCAAAGTCATGCAAGCTTATAAATATTCTTTGTCCTGTTGAAGTCAGCACTAAAGTTAAGTATATCTGAGTTTCTCTGCAGGGATGATGTTTTGGGAATTATCTTGAAATATCCTTTCTACTAGTCGTCCATTGCATTGACCTGAAGTGCCACTGACCTCACTGAGACTCAGGGAGATGCAGAGTTTCAGCTGCACTGAACTCATTACAGAGCTGTAGGGTAGAAACTCCCGTTGCTTTCCAAAAGCTCATGTTGCCTTCAGTGGGGCCACAACATTTTTCTCAAAGTACAGGCTATTTAAGGGAAAACAAACAAGAAAATAAAGCCTCTAAAACTTATTCTAAAAATAAGCTTCCCCCACAAAAATATTTTTAAATAATTCTATATTTAAAACAATCTGCATTGAAACTTATAACATTTGCACTCTAATTTTATTAGGTATAGTATATCAGCATATTTTTTAAATTAGGAAAATTATCATATCCTCAATATTGCAAGAGGTTTTGTCTTTTTAATTAATTTGCAAAGCAAGTATTGTTGTAGATTACTTTCTGATTTTCTTTTGTGCTTCCACTACTTTTTAAAATCTGAATTCCAAGTACCTTGCTTGTGCATGAAGCGCATTTTTAATATTAATGCAATTCAATGATAATTTATTTTAAAGGTTAAATGTTACTGCTCACTGAGTTCCTGGTAGATTTCATGGGGTGGAACAAAACCCCACAGCATAAATTTAAAGAAAATGAACTCTTACTTTGATCTGTACACTATTTTTCAATTTAATGACATTGCATTTAAGAAAACAGCAACACAAATCTTAAGGTGAGAGATATGATTCATCTAAAATTAGAACAATATCATTCTTGTTCACTTGGTTTTCCTTAATAGTAAGTAAGTTACTATTTGATGTTAACTTTGAAGAGTTTTCTTGTATAAAATAAAATTTTAACTGCCTTAGTAAGAATTTTCTCAATGGAGATTATTTCAAACGTAGTTTTTCTAACCCTATTCATGCAAAAATGTTTTAGATCCTCTTAGCTGAAAATAGGTAGTTTGTGTTTATCTTGCCACCCTAATTATTTTTCTTTTACTTTCTCAGTGAGCAGGAATTTTGGAACATATTACCATAGTGGTAATACATAAGTGAGAACCCACTAGTATAGTGTTGTTAATCAATGTCATACTGTCCAATGAAATGCAACATTCAGGTATTAAACTTCATAGTTTTTAATTCACTGGAAGGTAATATACACACAAACAAACGAAAGCCATCCCAGGTCAGAAGAAATGTGTGTAGTGGCAGTTCTTACCTGCTGGTGTCGTATGTTCCCATCAAATCTTCTGCTCCTAAAGACATTTATTTCTTGTTCTTTGCAGCACTTTGATTTGGCTCCTATGACTTCTGAGCAGGGTGTCCATTTTCAATTACATATCATAATTTTCACTCTTTTTCACAGGACTATATGGATAAATAACAAAAAATATGTAGTAAAATAAGAGAAATATCTCACATATATGAAATGTACAGAGCTTCGTCTCCCAGTGCTGATTAGCAAGAGAATATCAAATCCTCAGAAGACAAAGTGCAGAATGGGACCGTTGCCAGTTCATTGTATAGTTATTTTATTGCCAGAAAAATGTGTATGTCCCTTTTTTAAATTGAAAAATCATGCTGTCATAAGTTCTGACAAACAATTGCAGACATTCTCACTGATTTTGCTTCCTACCCTTCTATACTTATATGGTCAATTTTAGCCAAAAGAGTATGTCTATCTTCCAAAATAGGAAATTTCCATTTACTTCCAGGATAACAGAGTTGCTGCCCTGGACTTAAGTAGAACAAATTTAAGTTATTGTTATTTAGGGAGCTATTTAACCAAGTATCCTGAGACTATGCTTTGAGGGCTTAGGAGTCCACAAGTGCTGGTCAGTCTTTAAGAACCCCTTTTAGAAGTACAGAAGTCAATTCCATTGTGTCATAAGTCAAAAAAGCAGAGCTCAAGACCAGCTTGGCTGGCCAGGAAAGTCCTTGTGAAGCTCAAGAGGAAGTAGAAACTGTGTGATCTCTGGAAGGAAGGCAAGCAAGGTTAGGCTTCACAGGAAGAGCACAGAGTTGTGGTTCATCCATGCAGGGATAAGACACGAAAGGCCATATCTCAGTTAGGGTTGAAACTGACCAAAGTTGCAACAGATAACAAGGGTTTTATTAAGTATGTTAGCAGCAAGATGTGATCTAAAGAAAACATTGGACCTATATGGGGTATCATTCTATGATAAGGTCACATGTGCTCACAGCAGCACAAGTAGATTTTCAGGATTTTAGTAAGGCTTTTTAATGCTGTTCCTGCCAGCATCCTTCTAGTCAAGTTGTCCAGCTGTAGGATGAGCAGGTGCATGGTGCACTGGGTGAAGAACTAACTGAACAGCAGGGCTGAGGGTTGTAGTGAGTGGTGCTACATTTTCCTGCTAACCAGTGGTGTTCCTCAGGGTTCAGTTCTAGAGCCAGTTCTGTTCAATATTTTTATCATCTATCTGGATGCAGGAGTTAAATGCACTATTGATAAGTATGCTGATAACACTACACTGGGATGTGCCATTGTTCCTCTTGACTGACAAAAGGACTTGAAGAAGGGTCTAGATGATTTGGAGCATTGGGCTATGATTAATGGAAGTGAATTCCACGAAATTTGACAACAGCAAACGGTGGATTCTGAATGTAGGAGGATGTAACGCTGGAAACAAGTATAAGCTGGGATATTGATGAGGGAGCAGCCCTGCACAGAGGGATCTGAGCGTGCCGGATCCAGGGTAGCAGGCTCAGTAGAAGTCAGCAGTATGCCCTGGAAGCCCAGAGGCTAAACTGCATCCTGGAGTGCATCAAACACAGCATGATCAGTTGATCAAAAGAGGTGATTAAACCTGCTATGTTCAGTGTTAGTGCTGCCTCACTATGAGTGAACAGGCTTTCTCTAGAGGTGGTCAGTCAAACACCCAAACTAGACAGTGTATAAGAGGCATTTGGACAATACTCTTGATAATATGCCTTAACCCTTTTTAAATCAGTCAGGCAGTTGGATTAGATCTTCCAGCTGAAAGTCCCTTTCAACTGGAAGGGTCTATTCTATTCTATTCTATTCTATTCTATTCTATTCTATTCTATTCTATTCCATGCCAATCCATTCTCTATTTTTTACTCCAGTCCAAATATGATCCAGCAGTATTTTGAGGAGAGTTGATTAAATTTTTCAAAAGATGCAAACTGCTCCTGATTCAAAATAAGATTGCACATTCCACCCCTATCACTTGCATTTGATCAAACAATAATGACATGGGTGAGCAAGACAAGACAGAAGGTAGACTTGATACAAAGAGGTCCTTTCCAACTCTGTGTGTTCTCTGATGCTGTTTCTTAATCCAACAGAAAACTAGTTTTAACTGATTTCTTTTGAAACAGGCCAGACTAACTCTCTAGATGTCATGCCCTTTAGATGGTTGCAAGGGCAGAAGTAAAAGTTAGCAAGCAGCAGTCAGTGGAAGACAGTTAAATACCCTTTTCAGAAGGAAATTACACTAGAATAAATTGCATATATTGGAGCTTCTCTCAAAAGATGCTTTTCAATCTGAAACTGAATTCTTCTGTCACTCTTGGATTCTAATATCATACTTGAAATGTTTTATACCCAAGTAAAATTATCCATCCCACCAACTATCAGGATACATCTAGAACATCTTTTGGAGTCCTTGTGGTCAGCTTCCTCATTTCATTTGTCAAATTCAAAATTCAGTATTATTATTACAGTCTGAAGACATAAGCGAGACAGACAGGGAAAAACACCGAAGTCTGAGGGTAGAGTATTTCTTCAGGTGTGAAACAGTAACGAAGCAGACTTTAGCATAGCTGTTCAACAAAATAAGTAATAAATTTTGCTAGCAATAGTCATTAATTCAAGAAGCTAGAGAAAATTTATTGATTTTCCAATAAAATGTTGTGTCTTTCAAAATCACCAAAGGTATAAATTCAACAAAATAATAAATTTTCAAGATCATTATCCATAAATCCCTTATAAATATTATTTATAATCTTGCAATGAAATGAATATGAGCATTATATACAGCAGAAACAGGCAGGAAAACCAAAAGCACAGACAACATATTGAGCTTATTGCTGTCCTTCATACACGTCTCTATCTCATTACAACATTACTGTCACATCTTTGAAAAATCTATAAGGGGAATGTAAAATGGAATTTCAAATTTAGAAGATGTTACCAAACATTCTTAGATAACAGGCTGAAATTGTCTTTTACTAGCTTCCAAGCTGATGGTTGTGTCCCACGTCAAAATAACCCTCTGGAGATGTCTTTACTTTTTCATTTTATGGCATGAGGATATACATTCTAATATTAAGACTGGGATTCAAATTAACTCTGCATTTGACAGAACAGGGCATCATTTTAATTAGACACATCTTAACTGGCAGATGCAGGGTTGATGAGGATAAAAATATGAAGCTGGTGAACAGGATTATAAGAAATAAGTATACCTGAAATGTATGTTCAAAATTTTTATCCATCATCTGTCTTTTCTTATTTCAGTTCCTCCTCCTATATTACTCATGTGAGTCCAACAGAATGGAATCAAGCTTTGAGCCTTTGAGCCCCTGTAACTCATGTCAGCTGTCCTGGATTAATGATAAAATTCTCTAGGTAAGGAGCGCTGTGAACAAACGCCTCCTCCGAGAGCCAAGGGCTCTGACACCCCCTCCCCCATCCACAACAGAATTTCTTAGATGGAAGTAAAGAAAAAACTCTTTATTTAACAAAATCACGCAGAGCGCCCTGCAAGGCACAAGGGAAGGGGAAAACAAGGGGAAAAGGAGTTATTAAACCCGATTAAAAAGCTGGTAAATTTTAGAGTCCTTTCCCTCAGACGTAGTTTCTCCCCTCCGAGCCCCCTTGGGGGGGGTTAGGCGGAGTTGCTACAGTAGCTCCCCGGGAGCTCTGCTGTCCTCTGGGCTCCCTTGGGTTTTCAAGCGACAAAGCAGATCGGAGAAAAGGGGGCCAAATGAAGAAAAATGAAAAAAAACAACAAAAAGAAAACCGGAACAGAGCTAGCCACTTCGACAGCCATCCCAGCGTGCAGTCTCTGGAGAGAGAGAGAGTCCTCCTTCCCCCCCCCTCCTTGCTCCCCCGCACTGAGTCTTGGGGAAAAAGTTTTCAAAACAACCCGCGCTTCTCTCCGCAGCTGGGTGTAGTTATAGTCACAGGACCATGTTTTTTTTGAATATATAAGCTAACAATGGGGAATACAGGATTATCATAACATCACTCCAAGACATCAGCCTACACAGACTGCCTGTATATATCACTACCGCTTTAATCCTCAGCTTACTTGGGGAGGTGCTGCCTTTACTCCAGCCTCTGACTTATTCTATTCAGTCTTTTTTACTACAGAAATCTAACTGGATAAGGCACTTTGTTTCCTCCTTAGCACAAATGCAGAACCTAACTGTACCTAGAAAAAGAGTTTGTCACTCTCCTAGAATTTCTGAAGACATAATGTTAATGTCTTATTTGGAAAATTATTAATAATTACAACTTGGTTTATTTACATTTGTTGATTTTTGTCGTGGGTTGGGTTTTTTGATTTTTTTTTCCATTGAAAGGCAAAGAGGTTCTTTTCTTTTCCTGACAGGAAGCCTTGATTTTTACTATAATAGAAAGATGTTTCATGTGAAATGCATAACAGGCCCTTCACATAGACTTGAGATCTCTCTAAACCTATATAAGGTCCCTCAGTGATGCTGAAAAGCAAATTGTGAAGATCTACTGACCTCCCTAAAAAATTTCTTGTTAGGCTGTTATCTAAGTTTTAAAAGTCATGAAGACAGGTACAGCATATTAATGTACCTTCCTATACACAAAATATTCACTCTTCAGTGGAGTAAAAAACATAGAAGATAATATGCCCTCAGGAAATGTCACATGTAGGCAAGCTACTCCCTGGATAGTAACATTGTTCTGTCTCTTGTCTCCCAGATTTCAGCAAAGTGCTCGGTTTTCCTTTTAGACTTATTGTATTGAGCACAAAGTCTGGACACTGCCTAGCAGCCTGCTAGAAAATCATCTCCTGAAGGTACACTGCTCTGTCACCCCACAGCTGCTTGCTTGTTCATTACTCAGATCTATCTGTTAATCAGATACTAAATGCAAGGCTGCAGCACACACAGTAGCAGAATTATAAATAAAGGGAAAAGAAATGCTTATCCCCTTTTCTTCCATGTTGTTATAAAAAACACATTTCCTGAAATATTTTTGGTATGTCCTACACAGTCCTATAAGAACTCTGTATAGAAGTCTTCTCATTTATGAATTTTTATGTCCATGGCATGAACAAAAATGGTAATATGATTCCTATTTAAAAGAGTACTGTAATTTGAGTAGTCTTCCTTTTCTGCAGCAAGAACAATCCCACACTGCACAGGACAAGGCAGCAGTTCAAAAAACATAACAAACGTATGCACCATGGTTGAATACATGCTTTGAGATAAATTTCCCTCATGTAGAAATAATAATTTGAGAAGTAGCATGCTTTGGCAGTGATCTCAGATGTAATTGCATCAGAGCAGTTCCACTGCAGCTTTTGCTTCAATGCATCTCAGTTTTAGATAAGACAATTTGTGTAGACATGCCCCAAGAGGTAACCATATGGTACGTTTGTGAGGCTACATGAACTTCTTGGTAGAAGTCTCAAAAATTCAAGCCATTCTCCAAGTGACAGCTGTGTCTTTATTTTTAATCATCATCATTACCTGCATCACCAAATACTCCAGGCTTCAGGTGCTTCTGCTTGATTCTATGCTGCTGTTTGACTTTATTTGTGCATGTAGAGCCACCTGTAAAGAAAGCTGAGGGACAGACACTTAATTTAAATTAAAGAAGTTAAATACCTGTTAGCTTCTGGTTATTAATGTTAATGGCTTTGAAATAATGATCTTTGTTACACAGAGCTTTTTAAAAAGTTTTTTTATATATATTACATGGACGTTAAACACTGGTGTCTGAAGGGCAATTTCTCAGTGAGAAATTTCTAATTTAGGAATGTTTGTTGACAAATATTGCTCAGCACCTGACCTATTTCTTAAAAGAAAGCTGTTATAACATCATGCTCAACTTTCAGCCGCAAAGATATGTCTTCATATCACCTCCCTTTTATTGCAGCAAAAAATAAAATGTGTCTGGCCTCTAAATAAACCACATCTGGTGTGTCCAGTAGTTCTGGAAGAAATTCAAACACACTATTTAAAAGGCAGCATTCATTCCATTATCTGGCAGCATCTCTTCTCAAATTCCTAGTGGGTTCCTATGTCTCTGTGACATATCAAAGCAAAAAGGATAGGATTGGAAATCAAGGACTCTTGTACTTTGACCTTGACAAGAGTTACAGTATTCTCTAAAGCTTTGGAGACTGTAATTGTTACAGTTTACTCTATTTCTGGAAGTGTGAGTTGCAGAATTTAAAAGGCAATTTTTAGCCATGAAAGCAGTAAAAAAACAGGTAGATGAAGTTACAAAATTATGGTGGAGCACTCATGATAAGCTTATGTAAGGGTTCCTGAACTTATATGTCAATAAATGGGGCAACAAACAAGGAGTTTCTCCTTTGAATTTTCAGATATCCAATGCTTTTAATATCTCATATGTTTGAAAAATATACCATTTTTTTCAATTGTACTGTAATCCTAAATCCCAAAGAATCCATCAGTGTGACTGTCAGTATAAAGCAAGAATAAAAGGAGGAATTCTTGAGTTCTTCCATCCTAAGACTATTTTTCTTTTCTTGTGTTTTTTATTTTCCTTTTTTCCCAGACATTGGTTATTAGCCATGTTTAGTAACAATATGTATGGATCTGATCTGATTACTCTTTCTATCTTCATTGGACTGACGTTCTGAATTAAAAAATAAAGTTGTTAATCCCCAGCTCTGATTGACACTTGAGTGCTCTCTTCCTCTAGCTTAGTGTGATTTCTGGTGTTTTACAGTAGGTCTTTCATTTGTATCCAGTGTAAAAGGAATTTTTTCATGCACCAAGAAAGGTGGCAGCGTCTATCCTGTGTATTCTGGAGAACATTCTTTAAAAAATTCTTGTTTATTGGTTACTTGAAATGAAATAGACTAGATTTCATTATCCAAGAGATTGCTTTGTAACCCTTTCTTCCCAAATTCCTTGTTTCTATTTGTAAAATAGACCAGTCTGCTAGTAGTGCAGAACACAAAGGCAGGGAACCAGAAGGAACAGAAAAATTGGGAACACAGAGTAACAGAAAGGAGATAAAGAAAAGTGATCTTAGGTATCTGAATGTTAGATCTCTCAGTCATATATCAATTCATAGTGTTATTTATGGTGCAGACCAAAGCAATTCAAAATAGCTGACACATAAAGAATAATAGCTCAAAAATTAGGAAGAAATCTTTAATTGAAGAGCTGCATTTTTTTCCTATTTTATTTATTGTTGAAATCCTAAAATGTTTCATTTAACACGTGCAAATAACCTTGTGATATAGAAGAGTTGATATGAAATGGCAAGTTTTGGTAGATACTCATAATGTCATGTAGTTCATAGACCATTGCTTAGAAAACTGAATGATGTATATGAGTGTTCTCATATATATCGTGCATGCTTCAATAGTGTACCAGTTGAGACCAAAAAAATTTATCTCTATCTCTTGTTTTGAAGAGATTGTGTGAAACATCAGTAGCACCAGATTAATGGGACTTGCAGACTATCCTATTACCATATCATATTTCTTTTTCTAAGTCAGATGCCTACCACCATCTAAACATTTCAGGTATAATTCAATACACAATTTCCTGAAAAACACTTTTTTTCACAGACTAGGGCAAAAATGCATCTAAATATCTTCAGAAACTAACATTTCAAATAATGTTAGAATATGTGATGGTATTATTTTTTATTCTGTTTTAGCCACTAATATTCAACTTGTATACATGTATAACTGCTGCAAGTTCAATAATGTAGAATTATACAGATTTTTTTCCAGGAAAAAATGTGTTTGTAGTAGACAGAAATCTGATGGGAAATGGAAATTTCACAGTTCTCTGAGTGCTAAATCATTGATTTTGAAACAAAACACTTCTGAGGTATCTTCACATGTAGACAATATGAAAACATGTATTTATATATGAAGTTTAGTATTGTCTAAAAGCTTGTACTTGGTCCTTATAATAAAAACAATGTCATACCTCATAGCTATAAAATATATATTCATAAATAACAATGATGATGTTCCATGTTTCTAAACAGTGTCTGATAGAGGCTATGGCTGATATTCTACAGGTCTTCATATTTCTTCCACTTGGCCAGTTGAGGTTTCAGGTCTGGAAAAATTACAGAACATTTACCACTTTCTGTGGTCTAATAATTTCCTCTTATTGAGGAAATGCAAGAGTGAAGTGTAATTATGTACAAGTTAAAATGAAACCTCGGAGTTGCTATCCCACAGGCAGAAGTTGAGGCTGTTACTCACTTGTAAGAAGGAAAAGCCTGAAGCTGGGTCACAAAGTTTATAGAAATTCTGTAATTGGCATACTGTGGGGCAAAGTTGAGGCGCAAGGATGTAGTTTTGTTAGGGGTAACTGACTCCTTAAGAGGTCACACAATGAAAGGCAGCATTTTCTGGCAACAAATGATTAGTGGTCTTTGATGGCCAAGTTAAAGTCAGTTTATGAACAAAGAAGATACAAAAATCCCTTTCTTGTTCCCCTAAATTTTTTTTCCTATTTGAAAGCTTATCTTTCCTATTAAAGGTTCAACATACTTCTTGACTCAGACTTGAGTATGTTCAGAATCAGTACTCAAGAATGTTCAGTGACTTTACTGAACATCAAGAAAGTCAAAGCAAATAATATGGAAACTATAGGAAAAAATGCCCTGCTTACAGCAGCTGAACACTTAAGGAATGAAAACAAGGGTTCTGTGGAAAACGGAAAAATATATAGTGTTTTAGACTGATATGTTCATGGTGTTCAGAGATTAAATTTGTAAATTCTCACATTTAATGTATATGGCATCTTCACCGTGTGATTATATAGCTAGCTAGTTCACTCCTTGGTCCCTCACTTGGTTATATTATATAACACTATGTCTCATCTTGTTTTGGTACAAGCCAGCCAGTTTCCTTCAAAATAAGCCTTCAGCAAGGTGCTTCTGGAGATGGTTCAAACCTGAAGGTTCTCCTAGTAAACAGCATCCACCAGACTATGTCTTTACCCTGGAGAGCTCTCTAGCTCTGTTTCAGCAGCTGAAGTACCACTCTCTCTCTTTACTTCATGTGACAGGCAGGCAGAATATTACCCTGTTCTGAGTCACTCTGGTGGGCTGTAACACAGCCTGCCACTTATTTCAGATACTGCACACATGCAGATGTGCACACAGATTATTTCTTATGACCCAAAGGACCATATCACACGCAGGAGAAACCTTTAGTCAAATGCTGTTGCGGCTTCTCGCTCTGCGACAGGTGGCTAGCCTTGAGGCCGCACGAAAGAAGGCTAGCTGCTGCGACCCAAACACATGCGCCGGACCGGGCGCGGCAGTGAGTCCCGCGGGTGCAGCACGGAGTGCCTCGGAGACAGAGGCCAAGCAGGAAACGAGGCAATGTTAAAGAGATGCAGTCTCTCAGGTCGGAATCCAGTGGTTTATGAGTAAGAACGGTGGGGCGGAGTCGCAAAGGAGCGTGGAAGGTAGAGGCAGCTGGATTCTGGACGTGGAGAGCCCAGAACAATGCCGTGCATGGGGTTAAGAAGGGGGAGCAGGATGGGAGAGGTTTACATGGGAGAACCAACCGGGACGCGAGGTATGCAGGATTGACAGGAACGCCAGGGAATGAGGACGCAAGGAGGGAAGTTATAGAATTTTGAAAACCAATGGTGAAACTCAGCTACATGGAACAAAGAAGAACCTTCTAGTTATTAACTCCATATAGGATAGAGAGGAGGAGATATCCAGAACCAATGCTCTTGTTCTCTGATGCATATTAAGGATGCTAGCTGCAAGGTGTCCTGGGCGAGCATCGCTTTGTCACCCTAAGCTAAAGGTCTCCTCAAACCCAGGGCTCCTCCTCAGTTTTATCTGCCTCCAAGCTCATCTGAGCTAGGGCCACTGCTACATGCTGTATCATGTGACCAATTTGCCACAGAAAGTACTATCTCTGATGAGTTTGGACATCACTATTTTCCATACTAGGAATTCTTTCTTTAGAGATTCATGCAGGGATCTCATATGACATACTGTCTTTTATCATCTCTCAATAAACCTTCATGTATAATTTCCATAGAGATCCTAATGAAAATTCAATTCCTGAATTCATTTCTTGAAATAAATAATCAGGTAGAGTTACAATAAAAACTTGACTAATAGGAAATCTTCCATTTGAGGTCAAAGCCTCTTAGAAGCCTGAAAATCTTGAACATGAAAGAGTATTGAGTCACTTAAATTAGCATAATCTCTGATCACAAATTGTTAGATAGACAGCTGTTTTATCATAGACTAATAGAATTATTTAGGTTGGAAAAGTCCTCATAGATCATTGAGTCCAACCACTAACGAAGCACCATAAAGCTTACCGCTGACCCATGTCCCCAAGTGCCACATCGACATGTCTTTGAAATACCTCTAGGCATAGTGAACCCTCTACTCCCCTGGGCAGCCTGTTCCAATGCTTGACAATCTTTTCAGTAGATAAATTTTTCCTAATATCAAATATAAACCTCCCCTGGTGCAGACTGAGGCAATTTCCTATTGTCATGTCCCTTATTATTTGAGAGAAGTGTCAGTCCCCCACCTCACTACAACCTCCTTTCAGGGGAATGTAGAGAGGGATAAGGTGTCCCCTGAGCCTCCTGAAAACTAAACAATTCCAGGTCCCTCAGCTGCTCCTCATAAGACTCATGTACCAGAAATTTTACCAACTTCATTGCCCTTCTCTGGACACACTTCAGCACCTAAATGTGAGTGGTCCAAAACTGAACCCAGCACCTGAGATGCAGTCTCACAAGGGTTAAGTAGAAGGAGACAATCACAAATAACTCATTCTTTATAAAATTCTTTTCTAAAAAACGGAATGTGTTTGGAATCAGTGGTGAATATGAGGATTTAACAAGTTGTCCTCAGTTTGAGAATGTAGTGTAAAAATTAGTGTTACACCCAGCTATCTCTGATGTATGATTGGGACTCTGGTCAGTTCATGGATAGTACCTTTTCTCCAAATTTTCCCTGTGTTTCTTTTGCCCCAGATAAAACAAGCTATGGCACAGACCATCTTGAGAACTGACGCTAATAATAAGAAAGGAATAGGAGCCATGGGACTTTGGTCAGTTCATGGATAGTACCTTTTCTCCAAATTTTCCCTGTGTTTCTTTTGCCCCAGATAAAACAAGCTATGGCACAGACCATCTTGAGAACTGACGCTAATAATAAGAAAGGAATAGGAGCCAGCTGTCACACCTTATTAGGTCAGATTTGTGCCTCTACTCCCTCTGGGCAATGTTCTGAATCATAATTAGTACATAATCAGTTTGTGATTTTAATTGAGTAAAAGCCAGGTAGCCAAGTATCACAAAGAAAAGTGGTTTTATTCTTAACCTTTAAAAAACAAAAAATTGAGAACAGTGATCAAACTGGCTTTCTGTCTCTTAAACGAAAGTCACCAGTTGCTTAGGAAACATCTAACCTTTTTTTTCAGCCTCATTCAACATGATATTTATCTACATCTTTCAGAAAGCTGTAATTATAAAAACTGACTCTTTCTCTCAAGAACTGTCAGTAACATCATAAAAGGAAATAGAAGCAGACAGTAAGTATTTAAGTGTGATTTTTTCCCAAGAATGAAAGTAAAATACAGGGTTTTACTACTATTTTGAAAAGTTAATAAGTGGAAAAAAATGGAGAATTGCATTAGGTGTCCAAAAGAGTCTAAGAGATTACAGTGAGTTTAGTCCATATATATAATATGGTCTAGTATATACAGTCCATATATAGTCCTATATATTTTTTAGTTCATATATATTTGTTCACCTTCCATTTAAATTACACATTAAGAAATAAAAGGATTATATGATTTTCATTTGAAGTCTAACTTCATTAAGAACTCCTAAACTGACTATATTCTGATAAAAAAATAGGAATTTCAGGAGGACATTGCATTTCTGGAACATTATGAATTAAATATGAACAGTGACTTTTTATTCCCTAGATTCATGTCCTTTTTTTAAAATCTCAAAACCTATAATAGGAAGCAAAATAGTGTAATATATACTAAACATTTTAGTGTTTTCCCAAGAGACTTATTAATTTTCAATATTGCAAAAATACCAGTAGGTGTCTCTGTTGCTCCATTAGGTCCAGAGGTTAAAAACCATAAACCCAAACCAAAAGTGACAAAAAACCCGCAGCAGCAACAACCACAAACCACACCCCACAGCAACCACCACCACTGCCCTGCATAACCACAACAGACCCTACAGCCTATCTGGAAGGGACACATCAAACATACAGAGAAAAGCAGATTTTACTATGGCTCTTCTCTTCTATCTTACTTTTTTCCTATGGGAAGTAAAGGGTTTACTTAATGTTATGTTATTTTATTACAGTATTATTACCATTGCCATTTGGATTCTAGATATGGAGTATTTCAGCTGGGCTTGTTTTCCTGGAATTTGTTATTTCTGGTTTTCTAAGGAAAAGTTTGGACCTCACGAAGGCTTGAGCACCAAAGCCACATCTGGTGACAGCTCTCCTTAGGGTCCTACTTACCTCTAAGACATCCTTCTGGTTTGGTTTTCACTTAGCAGATGTCCAGCAATTATATTTTTCACTTCTAAAGATTAAGCTTTGATAATGTTCTCTGAACATCTAAAGGGTTTATGACTTAAGAGTACTCATAATTACTAAATCTTTACACTACCTCCATGGAAAAACTTCTTTTTTATTAGTGCCAGAAAATAAGGAATTGCTGGAATGATGAGGGCAGAGCTCTTCTGAAGAAATTCTGTTTGAGGCACTCAGTGCCTCCATAGTGTCAAGAAATGTATCATCACCTAAACAGAAATTAAGAAAAGAACTAATAAACATAAGGTGAATAAAATGGAACACAATTGCTTTGTCCTAAATAAGCATGGTTGAAAGTTCTAATGTAGCTGGCCAGAGCACAATAATGCAGTTTTCCTACATTCTTTCTCACTTTCTTTTAGACCAGACATCTCCACTGAAAACCTAAAATACTGTTAGGAACTACAGGGAAAAAGAAGAACAAAAAAAAAAAAAAAAAGGGAAGAACTTATATTGGGGAAAATGAAAGGTTAAGTGTGCCTTGATACAGCATGAACCTTCAAGAGGCAGTTTAAAAATAATCCCAAAACCCTGTTGAGGCTCAGGGCAGCACTATATTTTACCTTCACTTTATTCTGTACATCTGCTTTTGTCTACCTAGAAGTAGTCTGCTTGAATAGAAGCAGAGGTACCCCAGATAGTATTCATGCTCTGATATTATATTCCTAACTTTCTCTAAGCAAACAAGGCTATTATATTTATTAGTTAAATATATAGGTTCTTGTTAAATATTTATATTGGTGCTTGGGAATACCATTGAACTGGAAGGGCATTTTGAATCAGGGAATTTTTCAGGATTAAGGTCTGAATACAGTTAGTGTCTTCAACACTTCGTCATTGATATGGCAGAGTGAAAGGAAAACTTCTAACAATCAGCAGTGATACAAGAAAATGAGAACAAAGAACAAAATAATTTAGTATCTCTCTCACACAAAATCACATCCTGAATTAATTTAAATATTTTATTTTGGTGAAAAATGTCTTATTCTTAGCTTTTCTTATTTGTGAAGCCATTTAGATACTCCTTTTTTCAAATTCCCTTCTTTTTTTATTTTTTTTAATAACCAGAGAGAAAAGGAATAGAGAAAAATCTTCAAAAAGAAACACAAACATACAAATACCTTAAATCCAGCTATGCTCACCTATATATCAAATACTTATGTTTTAGCAATTTACATACATGAGGTACAGATAATTTAAATGATGTGAGGATACAGCATACCATAAGCAAAGACACAAAGCACAAAACAAGAAAGGAAGAAAGAAGATTCAGAATCAGTTAATTGAAAAATTCTAGGAACAAAGGAGCCTTAAAGTTCACTCCTTTTTTTGAAATCTTAGCAGAGTTATCAAAGAATGTGATAGTCAGTGACATTGCTCCACAAAGTGTCAAACATTTTTGCTGCCACCAGAAAGGCTACTGCTGCAATTTGATCTCTCAGGTTCTCATTTGGTGAACTTGTGATTTTTAGTTGAAGCTAGTATAGCTGGCATTTGATTTTGATTGAAATTATAACATTAAAAAATATTCTCATACCTTTGGCATAATCATAGATGCTATTAAGAATAAATAGCATAAATATGGATATTTATCATAATTAAAAACTATTCTTTGGATTTAAAATGAGTTGGTTTTCATATATTCAGAATCACATACAAGCTTGTAATGAACCCATATGATAATTAACTGGGATTATCTCTGGCTCTTGAATTATACAGCAGTATGTCTCATCTTAACAATTGAGTTAGGTTATGAGACAGCATGGAAATAAAAAAGATCTTGAAATCATCATCTTAAATTACTGCAAATGTAAGAATATAGTTGTATTGTTTCTTTTATTGCTCAGTTCATGAAAGTAAATTGTTTTCAAATAAAATCTAGCCTAATTATCACTTTCTATGAAAGTATTTTTATTAGAATTATACTAAAGAATCTTATTTCCATAATAAGTGGGAATATAATATGCTTTAAAGCAGGTGAGCATAAATTTTTCTTAATATTTCTAAATGTTTCAGGCAGGATGACTCTTTTCAGACTGTGGTAAAAAAGAAGTAGTTAAAATATGGAACCACTCAAATAACCATTCAAGTTTTTGGAGCCCTATGAAACTATAGAGTGTACTGTCACAAGTTTATAAATTTCTATGCTTAATTATTTATAATTGTCCCATGGCTTTATTAAACAGGAGATCCAGTATTTAACTGCTGTATAGGCATTTAAGTAGTCTAGCCAGTTGTCTTAGGTGCAAGTTTCACAGATTTTTCTTTATGATCCTGAATTGATTGCTGGGTGGCAGGAGGAAGATAATATTTGCATTTGTGATAAATGGCATCCTTACACATTTTTTCATCCACAATTTGCTGCATAAGTACTGCACATTTCTGCAAAGGACAGAGACTGGTCAGCACAGAGAATGTGTGTTTTGCCTTCACTGCTGCTGGCAGTCAAGTCAACAGGACAGCAGTCAACAGGAACCTTTGTAGAGTTCAATCTTTCCCCTGGCAATGCCCTGTAGTGTGTGGGGTTAGAGTGTCAGAGTGCATGTAGGCAACAAGAAGGAAATCAGCTCCATGAATCCAGATTGTCACATCTCTAAGGGAAAAAAAGAAAAAGGAACTGAAGAATGGAGTAAGTAGAAAAAAAGAAACCCAAACAAAATTAACAAACAAACAAAAAAAGCCAAAAACCCATCAAGCCAAAATACAGAGGGCATGGCAACAATATGACCTTTTAAAGACTCTTGACTGCATGGATTTAATTCAAGAACAAAGGACACTGAGACCTTTTAAACTAAAAGGGAAGAAAGAAGATAACAACTTCCCCTGCAGGTTCTTTGGGTAACTAAATGTATCATTGCTTCCTCTAGAAAGAATTTCTGTGACCTTTACTTATATGAAAGCATTTTAACTAGATCTCAGTTATACATAAAATATTTAGAGGTGTTAGATCATGAGAGATCAAATTCAGCCTAACAATAGCCTGGAAATATTCTAGAAAAATTTATGGAGATGAATAACTGACTGAAAGTCCTGTTAATGTGTGTTTCAGTGTATGGCCACTCCACTGCAACACTCTTTAACTCTTCCTGTTGGAAGGTAACAAGATAAGACCAGACTAGCAGATCTTGCAGCAAGCTGGTAGATCAATCTTCAAAATACTACATAGCTTGAGTAACATTTACTGTTCAATTTTCCCTCTGAAGCTCAAAACATTGCCCTGAAAAGGCACGTTGTGCTGGAATTAAACACATGATCAGAATGACCGCTTTTCAGGAGGCTGAATTCATGAAGGGGGCTGGCTTCAGTGAAACCACTCTTTTGGAGTATTCTCAGGGTTCCCTGCCTCAGAGGTGCCACTCTTTCAGAGCTGCTTCTTCAGAGCTACTTACTACTAGTCTGAAGTGTGACCTCCAGGCTGATGACAAAAATTGCTGGTTGTTGTACAGTCTGAGAGCTGATCCTACCCTTAACTTAATTGCTGACTTGTGCTTTCTTTCCAAGACCAGCAATCAGCTGTTTTTCAGGAGGAGATGAAAGTGATACATCGGGACACACAGAAGACTTCTGTAATGGTAAAGGGGATGTCCAAATTATGCAATAGAGATAATAAGTTCTGCTAGAAATGGTAAACAAATATATTTCTTACCTTTGTGTGCATATGTGGGATTGGATACGAATGAGCTGTTTGACTGCCTTTAATGTGGCTACTTGTTTCATATGAAATTGCATTATGTGATATGGTATTAGGAAGCACTGAGTTTGATAGCCCAGCCTTGAGTATTAATATTTCATGGTTGTATTGAGATCTACAAAAACCCTACACCTACATTATTCATAATAGATTAAATAACATGCAATAAAAAAATATTTCTTTGATTTTTGCTATTTTTGAAAAGAAATTTGAGCTAAGCTAATACATAAAAAATTATCCTGAGGTGTTTAGGAAATATATAGTATAAGAAATATTTAATATCTATTTAACTCCAGTACAACCTATTCTTTAGACTTCCTCTGATTTCAGCTACTGAATTTTCTTCCCTATTTCTTTTAAACATGAGGTCCTCATCTTCTGTGTTTTGGGTTCTTTTTATTATTATCTTATTTATTTTCTGTAACAGTTTTGAGAAGATTCTATTTTTCTGTGGCAAGATGAATGATGACAATATCACATGGGTACTTACCCAATTCCATTAGCCATTTGCTTCCAGCACAGTATCACTCACTTTTCTGATATCACACTCATTTTGTATTTTTTTAGTGTTTCACCAAGTTTGTAGCAATTATATTGTGCTTTTATTGCCTAAAAAATACCATAGTGTCTAATCAAATTATTTCTGAAAAACAGACAAGTCAACTAGCTGATATATCTAGAATAAAAGGTATGTATAATAATAATAATTATAATAATCAGATATTAACAAAACTTTTATCTAGCCATCAGATTATGTCACTAACTCTTAGAAGACAGAAATTATTCATTGCATTTTTACTTGACCAAACACTTCCAAAGGCAAAAATCTCCTTTGTCTTGATCATGGCAACAATGGTATCTGTTTTGACTGTTGTGGGTTACTTTTACTCAAGGGAGGAATCATGGTCTTTTTAAAATATAAATTCAAATATAAATATAAATTTTTACCTTCATTTACATGGGACATTTCTAGCAACTGTCATTTTTGATAACTAGGAATTTTTATTTAAAATAAGTATTTTTCAGACAGAAGGTTGAATCTTCAGACATTCATGAGCAGGAAGTGATTATTTTATAACAGTACAATATACATACATTTTTGAAAGAATTCAAAATACTCTACCTTGTCAATGGATAATGTGAATTATGCTCCACAAAAAACTTTCAGGTTGCCAATAGAGGAATTAAAAAAAAATAAAAATCTGCTTCTGATAATAATTAGAGGTTAATTTATAATAATTAGAATAAGAATAATTTGAGCTATTATTTCATAGTATTTATGAATGAAATTAATTAGCAGTTATCTTCATTCCAAGCAGTGTCTTCAGCTTGCTTTTCTATTTAAAGAAATAAACATCTCTGAGCTAAAATATTAGTATTTTAGAGTTTAGAAAACACTTCTCCTCCTTAATTATGAGAATCATGGGAGGTTTGATTTTGTTTTTGAGATATATCTGTTGGGGTAAGTCCTTTTTTGAGTCCATTTAACACTTTTTCCATTGTGTTGTTCATTTCTTTATGTGTTTATGCTCTTGTTTATTTTGTTAGGTTTTGCTGCTTTTGATAAATATATTTAAAATTAATAACTTTAAATAATGTTTTATTTAATATTTAATCTATCCCAAATAGGCTAGAAAATTTTAAAGTATTCACATAGTATTCTACTGTGGTTTTCTTTTTTGTTTTTTCTGCTTGGGGTTTTTGTTCTTTTTTTAAAAATTCCCTTTTACAGAGAATGTAATACAAGGATACAACAAAATCTAGTTTTTAATTTTGATCATTCATCTTCTCTTGATTGACTCTTGTCTGCCGATCATTTAAAGCTTAGGAGATAATTTTAGCTGCTATGTTTTCCACTTGCTTTTTCTTTCTTTTTCCTTCCAGAACTTTTATTTCTAGCATTCTTCAATGTGATTTTTTCAGTAGCAAGAAATGTAGGAGGAAAGAAAAGAAATAGTATTTTCATTCTCTCAAATGTCATGTAAGAATTTTCCTTCTAAAAATTGCCTATATTTTACTTCCAAAAACTTGGAATGGAAGTGGATTAGTCTATGTATGGAAGTGATTATTAGCTTTATCCTTATGAGAAGAAAGCAGTAAAACAAGATAGAATGTCATCCAGAAAAATGTAATGTTTAGAAAAAAAAAGAAAATGGGGAAAAAATATATAAGCAAGGCAACAGAGGCAGAAAAGGACATCCTGCTTACATGTAAGATTGTTCTACAAATAACAAAGCTATTTTCTTTTCTATTCACTAGCAGTTTTGGCAGTTTCCTGACAGACCACATTGCATTAACCGCTTTTATCATAGAAAAGGAAAATGACAAAGTTGATATAGCACTCAGAAGAGGTGATATCTTGCAAGGACAATATCCTGCTTATATTCATCTCTGCAAGAGAAAAATATATTAGAAGTCATTCTAGTACATGGAAAACAATCAAATAAGAAGCTCCACTGAAAGATAAATTTCTGGGAAGAACTCCTCCCTCTCTTCAAAGAAAAAAACACATGAATAGCTGAAAAGATAAAACAAACAAACCCTGCAATTCCTGGGTCAATATACAAATAAGATATAATCAATAGCCTTAAGATACTAAAACCCCAAAAAAAGTGATGTGACTTGCTATTTTTCAGTGCTAAAGCTAGACTAGATCTGTCGGTCAGGACTTTGGACTAGAAAAGATGATGTATCTCAGGACTCATTAATGTTCTCATTGAAGCTGTGTCAGGGAAAGGTTCTTCCCTCAGAGGGGGTTGGGCACTGGAACAGCTTCCCCAGGGGAATGGTCACAGAACCAAGCCTGACAGAGTTTAAGAAGTGTTTGGAAAACAGTTTCAGGCGCATGGTGTAATTCTTGGGGATGGTGCTGTGCAGGGACAGGAGTTGGACTTTCACGGTCCTTGTGGGTCACTTCCAACTCAAGATATTCTATGATTCACTGCTAGAAACTTCCTGGTTTTAAAACTTTCAGTTTGAATCCAGTTGGTATCTCTTCTAGAAGCTTATATATGCCATGCTTTTGATCCCTAAATCAATTATTTAGAAACTGTCCATGTAAATAGTTTTAATGTTTAGAATTTCCCAACTCATACCTATACATTTTGCATTTTCATAGAAGTAGAATAAGATAATTACAAGAACTGGTCTCTGAGATCTTCCTCACAGTCTTCTGAACACTAAATTAGTCTCTTGTGCTGGGTTCTGAAGTGTTATTTGAACACCTGCAACCTCCCTCAAAGCCATATACTTCTGCAGTTCTGTTTTCCTTCCCCCTAGCTCTACTGAGCATCAAAATAATCTTACTTCTGTTAATTCTTTAAACTTGTCTATAAAAGCTATCAGACATTGAAGCAGCAAAAGGTTAAAAGATTAGCAGGTGATTTGGAATTTACTAGAAAAGTACTTGAATTGAATAATTCTGTGAATTAGTAGAAAAAGATTCTCTGCAAGACACTGTAAGAAACAATAAAGGCAAAGTAAGGTTAAAGTGAAAATGATCAAAGCAAGAAATATCACAAGAGGCTATAAGGAGGACATTTAGACCATTCTCTTCCTAGAAAAAACCTAAAAAGTCATAGATCATTGTCTCTGTGTTGTTTTGACTTTGCTTACAAAAATGTAATCTTGAAGTAGAATTCAAGCGGAAGCGTATACTCCAGTGAATGTATTAGAGGACTATGCCATGCACTGAATCATTCACCAGTGTTTGTCCAAGAAATCTTCAGAACAGAATTCTACTAAAATATTTTCTGGTAAGGAAATAATATAAATACTTAAATATTAAGTTATATATTGGTTAAAATTTTTAATTATTGATATATTTCTCCTAGAAGAATTCATAGCACATATTTTTAGAATTTTTTTTTTAAACTGAGCTCTTTAAATCTTCATACAGAATTTCTTTCTGAAAAGCTTTCAAGAATCATTGAAGTCATTTGTGTGTCTCCTGTTTGCTCCAAGTAAATTGCAAAATTTTCTTAGCAGCAGAACAAATCAAACACAACTAGAAGAGTTATCGAGGGAAAAAAAGGAGAGAAATTTAATTAAGAATTCTTGTGATCAAATTCATGATTAAAATATTATGACAGGTGTAATTTTAAGTGCATTCCTTCGGTATCTGAATTCAGAAAATATTTATAATACATCAGTGTTTCAGACATTGAGAGGAGTAATGAATCCTGTGTGTGTTTCTTGTCTACTAATTTATTAAAAAATTGATTTCATTAGATCTATGCTACAGGGTTGTTTTTTTGTTTTTTTTTTTAAACAGCTAATTACACTAATAGAATTAAATTAATACTCAATATTTAATATTTTTATCTAGTATTTTGGAGAATGCTCTGTAATAGATTATGTCAAGAGGAATTATTTGACAATAATTAACAAAATGGAAGTGACAGATATCAAACAAAGCTCTGAAGGAATACTATTACATATTTTAACACTATTCTATAAGACTTGTATTTTCCTAAATATTTTCTTTCTGTGGGGACACACTAGTATTTTCCTTTCTTTGTCTCCTGAAATTTAGCTACTTTTCCTCAAGACTAGAATTAAACAACTTTTTTGTAATATTTATTTCATGTTTAAAAAAATAAGAAGTGTTTACAATACTGTGCATTAATGAACTCATGGTAAGATTTGTGCCACTGCAACTGTTTCTGCTCTTGAATCTGAGGCATAAACTTGTGATTCATCACCACAGCATTAACCATTATAACTGGGCAACTGATGAAGATATTTGCAAGTAAGAAACTGAGGCTTCTTAAAAAAAAAAACCAACAAAAAAAAAAAAAATCGGCCAAAATAAATCAAAAATAAACCATGTAATTTTTGCAGTGGCAATAAAGCTATCTGTTTAATCAAACTGGAAAGGTAGACTAAAAATCTAAACTCCAAAGAGGTTGCAGTCTATGAAACCCTCATCCTATCTATTACATCACACGTAATATATTATATCATATATCTGTCCTAATGGGAGGCACCTTAAAAATTGTATACACAGTGGGGTTGTGGGGTGGTTGGGGTTTTTTGGAGATGGGGGAAGACTTTACAAGAATTATTTATGATATCAAATAATTATTACAAAATATTCTAGGAAAGAAATGCAATTATTAACATCCAAAGACTGTAGTTTTAGTTCGGAACCAATGGTATGAAGGGAAAAAATCCCAAACATTTTAACAGCTTAACACACCATGACCTGTGTTCAGAAAAATGCTAAGCAAAGGCACTTTCTCATGAGTCCAAAATGAAAAAACAAAAAAATCAGTTTACTACCTTCCTCAGTTTTCAGAAACTACATATTTGTCACATTTCCCAGTCAGAACACCATGCTTTGAGACGTGCAGTGGTCAGCCTGAGTTTGCCCTCTCAAATTATCTTTCAGATCATCGGGGTGATCTAATATCAACCATGAATAAATAAAACTTTTTATTATAGCAGATACATACCTTCCTATGTTCTCCTCTGCTTAAACTGGAAGACATGAAAATTACAGGATGTATCTTGGCAAAATTGCTGTCAAACCAGGAAATGTTTTCATTCCTGTGTTATCTATGATATGCCTACCAGACTTTGGGTGCTACCTTATAAGTGTAATAGTCCATTTCCAGTTTCATGCTGCAAATACCTGATAGCAGTGGTAGTTGGCAGATGACTATCAGGGTTTGTACTTGCAAAATGATCCCTTGTACTTTACAAATACTAACATTTTAAGAGCTGCAACATTACTTAGTTGCGTTTATGATGACAGCAGGTAGAAATTGCTGACACTTTCCATTCTAAGACATTTCGTCAGCTGATAGAAACCCTGCTCCATTTCAGGATAGAATTTCTATGGAATATACATTTTTCTGAATATAAATTTAATTTTCATAATTTCAGCAAAAGCTGTTCAATTAGATTGAATTTGGGCTAAATTTTTCCATATTAAAGAAACATTAAAATATTTTTGAAGGATTCTTTGGGTACACGCTTGAAATCCTTGCATGTCTGGCTGTGTTTCAGAGGAACGGTGCTTAGTAGAGGAAAAGTATATTAGCTTATGCAAAATCCAGTTATATTTGACCACATCATGGCCATCTCAAAATGCAGTTACATATTTCATTTATCTGAATATTTATAGGTAGCTCATTTGTCCGTGGTGTGTTCTATTCTTGGCGCAGGACACCAGCAGATCAGCTTTCTTTTGAACTGCTGCTTCTGCCTGGTGTGCAACATGACCCATAAACTGGGAGCATGGAGAGCATTGGTGTTCCCAGCACCCTGCCTTGCTCAGGCAATGCAGCTGGAATGGGAGGGAGTGTTCAACTCGTGTACAGAGAGGTAAATAAAAGAGCATGATTATATATACTCAGTTTTGAGCTGAGATGAAGACTTTTTCGCATTTCTGAATGCAGAACTGTGCACCCTTCATGTTTTTTAAATGTAGTTTTTTCACCTTTCATGATCTCTGCCAATATGAATGAGTGGCAGGTTTCTAAATATGTGGATTTTCAGTCACATTAAAGCTTTTTAGATGTCAAGTTGAAAGCAAATGAAAACATAATTTTGTCTTTCCACTAAATGCTGCATTTAAAAACCAAGAAATTAGGAAGCTTATGCTAATAATGCAAGAACATAGCTTTTAAATGTTAAAGAAAATACATCTTTAGATACCTCTTGCCTTATTTATGGAAGTGTTGGGCACCTTTATAGATATTTATGGACATTTTACTCCACTGATTTCAGAAATATTTTTGTTGCCCTGATGAGACAAAAAATGAGTGAGATCATTCACTGCGGCATATTTGCAAATTTCAGGTTATAAAGTAAATCTTCAGAAGCAAATAGAAGTGTCACTTCCTTGACCAGTGTGATACTGAGCATGCATTTCAGCCTGTGCTGAAGTATTATCCACACTGCTGTGCTAAGATATTCTTTAGGGTTTTCCCCATGATCTTGGTATTCACTCTGAAAATGGTTATAAAGACCCAGGTTTCCCAGTTGTTACCTGTTCTTATCTTTTTCTTACCTCTTATTAATTTGGATCATCATTCTGTCGTCCCTACAAGAACATACCAAGCTTCTTCGGGTCAGAACAGGTAGGAAATACTATCAGGGAGAAATGAAAGAACTGCAAGAAAATATACATTCATGGAAGAGCACTTTATTAAAAGAGGCTGTAAAAGAGTGTAACATCAATACAAAGATGAAAAGAACAGCACTTTAAAGCTATATCCCACATCAAATTCACATACTCACATACGTGTGTAAAATCCAGTCAATATTAGTAAACATATACACAAAAAACTATCTTGCACACTCCTGTTTCTAAACTACACAATAAATAGAATCAATTAAAACTCAGTGGACCTTAAATCTATCTGGAAATAAAACAGGAAAGGCCTGGGGGTTCCACTGTCATAACCAGTACATGATTTTCATATTCTCTGCAATCTTGTCAGTCATTACAGCATTCTCTTCACTAACCAGGGTTCTGGCAAAAACAATCAATTGTTCACATGCTTTCTCTGGTCAGGGTAATCTTTAAGAGCCTTTTTGACCTTCTGTTGTAATGGAACACAGATATTAATCTCTGTAATATCAGAAACTGCTCTGTATACACAGATTTTTTATGTTTTCTTGGTCGCCTCAGCTGGCATTTTAAACCCCAGAGCAAAGCTGAAGGATATAACCAAAAATTAAGGAATTTCACAATCTTATTTTCAGATTTCAGCAGTAGTTAAAACACAAAATCATATTCAGAATGTTGAGAAATGAAAATGGTTTTACAATCGCCTATTGACAAGAAAGGGGGAAAAGTAACCCAAATACTTTCTCACAGTGGGAAAATCCTTCCCTTAATTTTTTCATCTCCTTTTTTGGTCTTAATTTCTGTAAAAGAACTTTTAACTAATACCAGAATTTATCCCTTGCAGAAATAAAAATACATCTTCCTAATTAACATCTCCTGCTACTAAAGCAACCTCATTAGATAAAATGTTGCTTGATAATAAAAATTAAGACTGATTTTTCTTTCCCCAAATACCTGCAGGAAATATATAATTTAAAAATGAAAATGTTGTTTTTGTTTCTTCTTTTACCAACAACCCATGAAACATCAGATCAGGGTAACCCTGCTCTTTAGGTCTGGGGGCCCTAGCATTGTGGTTCTGAGCCTTATTCTAATTACCAGCCACATGAAAAGGCTGATCAGTCACCATCTCTTGCAATATCAAACAGAATTCCTATGTGAGTCAACAGGATGATCCTCTTTTCATTTACTGAGAGAATAACATTCATTACAAAGAGAAAGCCTTTTCTAATCAGACCACTCAGTTCTCTCTCATCACAGGTGAGCCTATTAGCATTTATCACTTGAAGGTAAGTGATAAAGACATGATTTCTACCAGGAAAATGTCAAAGTAAAGTAAATCTTGAAAACTGAACGATTTTGAACTAACTTCTTATAATCATCAGTGGGCTCTTAGTCTCTGAAACAAGCATACGCATTACTAATTTTACATATGTTACAGCCTGGTTTGTTGACTCAATCAAATGTAGACCCTCAGCTGTCATTTAACAACCATCTGGTGTCTGTTGGCAAAGCATCACTTCATCATCTGTAGAATATTGTTCATGTGAGGCCTCTAGTCCTAAAGCAAATCTGGAGATATTCATATATTCAATATGATCAGGTCTTTTTTTTTTTTCCTTCTTCTTGCAGATATCAGCTTTGAGGATTACTATTGATATACAAAGTGTCATTTTCAGGCAGAAACATATTTAACTGGCCTTCAGAGCCTGAGGCTTAAAATTATATACTTATGTCCATATTTAGGTACACAACAAGAAATCTGCTCAGAGTTAAGAGAACCAATCAGCATATGTCACTCATATAGATTCCAGCACAAGTTTTCAGGTGCTTATCTGTCCTCACTGTGCTCAGCAAGTCTGGTAGGTGTTCAGTAAGGTAATTCATCTATAATGCTAAGTGTGAATTGAAAGTTGTAGTTTTAAGAAGCAGTTCTTAAAGCCATTTGTTATACTAATTTTCCCTACACTAACAGCCTGTGACAAGTGCCTCTCTAATTTTCTAACTGTTACTTTGATTTTATATTGCTGTCTAATGGAATCTCAGTAAGCCATCAGATTCAGTGGAAAAGAAACAATAGCCCCACAAAATTTGATTTGATGCCAGATTTTGAAATTCTATGCAAGCCTAATAAGACAACTACGCAAAGTTTCTGCCAAGTGTAGATTACTATACAAACATTTTGAAATAATATCAGGGTTATAATAAAGAAGAAGTTCTTATACCAGATTCTTTTTAGATGTTTGAATATATTCCTTGAATATATTGGGGTTTTTTTGGTTTCAATTCTGGGGCCTTTGGTTGAGAGTTGCTGGGATACTAAAGCACAATCAGAGTCTATTTTCTCCAGTGGGTAATTTTCTCAGAGAACCTTGGGCAACTCTGTTGATTTTTCAGTTGTTCTTACTGTGCTCAAAGATGACAACGTAAGTGCTTGCAGGCAGACTCAAGGAGTTGTTAACCACAAATTTTGTCATGTGGAATTTTCTAGCTTTGGGAATATGCAAAAATATATCTTAGGTACATTTGAAACCTATTATTTGTCACATTCAATGTTCTTCTGAAAAATGAATTATTCTGTTAGCTATTCAATGCCTGCAGTTCTTTGTCTTTTGTTCAGATATATAACATAATCAGAACTCAGTTGTCACTAGTAAGCGAATGAATGTTTGTATGTGGGTTGTAACTCTAATAATGTGCCTACCCTGCAGTCAAAAGGACTTGTGTATGGGTGGTGCTGTCATTATTGTATCTATAGAAAAATAAGGCACCATATGTACTAGCTGCTCAAATTGATTTATAAGCTTCTGCTAAGTTAGGCTACAGTACTATGAGTAGTTAGACAAAACAGTTTAATTTTTATTCCTAGCTCATGTCTTTAAGCCACCTCAATGTACTTTTGTACTTAAAGTTACTAACTGCACTTAAAATTACTGATTTTTGATGCTTAAACTCTCTTGGGGTGGAATAGACAGAAGACATCTAATTTTAAATAGCTGAAATACCTTTTAGTTCTCCTCAGCTCTTATGCTTTATTTTCATGTTTAAAATTCTCAGAGTGTGATGTCCTAGATAACTGAGAATATTTCTAAGAAATTACTTTCTTGTATCCTTATCTGCTTAAAGATAAGTATTTTGTAATGTGTTTAGTGTTAAGGTAGATTATAAAAAAGAAACCACTGTGTTTTTCCAAAGTAAATTCATGAATATTCATGAAGAAAGAAACTGTTTCAGCATTTTATCCTGGCCTTTGCCACTGCATCTGTCCCGCTTGCTTTTGGATTAGCCAAATACTGAATAAGAAATGAAAAAGTTCTTGTTAAATAATGTCACCTGGTATTAAGTGTTCAGAGGTTGGAACATTATTTGCTAAAATGAAGTTTTGGATGAACCTAATTAGGAACACAGTGCAGGAATGGACTTGAGGTCAACCTCAATATCAAATTTGCCAGCCTTTCTCATTCTTATTTAAGGCTGGTGCAATCTATATTTAACTCTAATGCAAGCTTGTAGTGCTTTGGTTTTGAAAGGAAACCTCAGACAGTAAGGCAAATTTAGATACAGATAAAGCAAAACTCAAATTATTAAAGAGTATTTCTTGTGAAATATGTGTGTTTCATGGCATTGTATACCAGGCTGCCACACTTTTTGTTGTTGTTGTTGTTGTTGTTTGTTTCTTTGTAACAATAGTAGGTGACCATCTCTGAATTAAAAAGATGATTCAGACATCTTCCTGGGGACTTTTGGGACAATTTCTAAGGACAACAATTCCAGACACAAAGTCAAAAAGAATTATAGACAACTCAAATCCATTTTGCGTTTAGGCTTGATCTCAGGATTTGAATTCTTTATGATCTGAGTGATTTTCCTGAACAATATCAATATGAAGGCAATGTATTGCCTGGAATTTTTGAAAGACTAAATTGATCCTTCTCCTTTTGTCATCTTAATTATTCAAAATTACACCATTCTGAGTTTAATAAAAGAAAGTAACAAATTAAACTGATGTTGTCCATAAAATACTAAAATCTGACTTTGAAAAAAATCAGAAACTATCTTGCATATACATGTGTAATCCAAAGATGTTATAACTAAGATATTGTCTATCTCATAAAAATAGTAAAATTCTATATGTCTTTGATTGAGTTCATACCAATCGACCAGTGTATTTGTACTTGTATCTTTGCCATTAAGTTGTCACACAGTGGAAACTCTTCTTTGCTCTGTGACTCTGTCACCATCTTCAACATTACACTAACCAGATCCAGTTTATTAATTGGAGACTCATTTATTAATTGGATTCTGAGATCATCTGCCAGATTTGAGATTTAGGCAGAATCATATTCAACATTTGGACCCCCACTGAACCAGCAGCTGGGTGCTCAGATGTTATCTCTGATCTCCCAGTGATGAGAGATTTCTTGGGAGCACCAAGAAAAAAGAGAAACCATTTTCAGATGTGTGGAAAAGCTTTTGTTCAGCAACATCTGTTCTGTCTGTGATCAGCTGTTGAGTGAACATAATCAAACCTAACCCTCCTGCAAATGCCCTTCCTGGACAGTCTGGGTCCATGTCTGACCCTGCTTCCCCTCTCAGTCCTGTTCCTAGTCCCTGCATGTGGCCTGACATTCCTGCCTGGCTTCATCCAGAGCCCAAGGACATGCCCCAGCCCAGGGCTGGGGTTGCCTCAGTGTCCCCAGCTGCCTTGCCTCTGGCTGAGGTGGTGGGAGTGGCCCAGGCTGCCAGGTCCTGCCCAGCCCTGCTGCCCTGCTGTCCCCAGACCCCAGAGAGCAGCTGTCCCATGACGCACCCTGAAGTCAAGAATTTAAAAGTGAAATGTGTTAAAAGTTCAACCTATTCTGGAAATGCAAATGTATTGAAAGTGGTGGGTATTCCAATTTGGTTTGCTTAACAGGGTTTTTTTTTTTAAGTACAGAGTGTTTTGCGTGAAAAAATAAATAGGAATTAAAGAAGCCCTGAAGAGAAAAGGTGACATTATTATGATGAGAAAAAGGCAAAATGGCTTTTCATGCTTAATTTCTGATTTTGGGGAACACTAACTGTATGAGAGGAATGGATCTGGAAGTGTGCTGGACAATTGCACTGTCGTAGAGGTTGGCAAAGCATTGCAGGAGATCCTAACTGTGTCAGACCCAGTTAAATGTGCATGGTGATGAGCCAGTTTTCCATTCTTCATTTAAATTAATGCTTTCAGAAATTTAAAACATAAGCAAAGTTGAGGAGACACGACACTATACAGCTTTTTTTGTCCTGACAGATTAAAGATTCTAGACAATTTTGCAAAGGTGTAGTGCTAATTCTTTCTCATTCGTTAACTAAGAAATAACAGCTCATAAGTGCTTTTAGATATTCCCTCTGCATTAATGTGATTCCCTGACTACTCTGTAATGTGTCAGTTTCTAATACTAGACTTTCCTTTGGGCTATAAAATTTCATTAATGGAGAATTTGAAATTATTCTCTTTACTTCTTCAAAAGCTTTTTCTTGTATTTCTGTCCATTCCTGTGTGATGACTTTAAATTAGTTGGCTCAGAAGTTCACATTATTTTTTCACAAGTTATTAAGACAGTCCAGCACTATCCTTAAGGTTCTTTATGGGTCTGTATTTATTGTTTCTATATTTATGGGCCTGAGCATCTTTAGGATTTTTTTCAGATCAAAGTTTAATAATTTTTTGTCAGCAAAAGTATGACATGAGGCACTTTCTCTTACTAAGCCAAATAAAGTGCAACTTCACGTTAGCCAGATTCTGCTCGATATTTTTCTCTCTTAGTTAATTTCAGTTTCTGGTTATGACCTCTTGTTCTCAAGTAATGAAAATGTCAGCAATTATTTGTGTAACAGTCAGATAGTCTTTCTTGACCTCAATTTAGTTTTGATCAAGTGATTTCTTACTTGTATTATGCTTTTAACTACACATAATTGTGCAGTATCTAGTATAAAAATAATAAACTTGGGGAATTGTCCTCAGTAACTTCAATTTCTCGTTCAGTGATCTTGAATGCAAATACGCTACTTACAGTCTTATGGTAACTTTGCCACTAAGGATATATGGTTTGACTAGTTCTTCCTCAAAGTTCATATTACTTTTTATTTCTTCTTTTTAAAGCTTTACAAATAACCTGATTTCTTATTATTCAATAAGACTCACATATATACTTCCACCTTTTACTCTGTACAGAGAGTCTGCATCTTGAAAAACAATTTTCATCTTACTTTAGGCCATTATGACCAATTTTTTTTCATGTTTCAGATACTGAAATACATATGGAACTTAACTTTTGCCTGCACTTTCTAAATACCATAGGTTTGTGATATAGGAATGATGATATAATGATGATATAATTTTTATTTCCTTTATACTGCTTTTATATATGCATCCAGGGCCTCTTATATTTTTTATGTATATAATGGTTTGTTGTGAATGAGTGGTTCAGCCAATTAAATAATCGCTGTCAAAAGTATCGGCAAAAAGCAGGTTTTAATATAAGTTTGTGGAAGTGTTATTTGACAGAATTCACTGGCAAGGTTCACTCTATAGCATAGTGTGAGGATGAAGCATACACAGAAAAATGATGGGGGGAAGGATGCAGGATGTACCACCACAGGAGTTTTTTTTTTAATCTTCGTTCACTAATACTACCATGACGAAACTGTAGTCTGTCTGGAATTTAAGTGATTTCACAGTTATTAGGTTATGCACTTGGATTTTTATATGCTTAATGCAGGTAGATTATTGTGTCTTTTACATGTATGTGTTTTAACAGAGATGATATTCCCTTTCATAGTTCAAATATTTTCTAAAACTTTCAAATTAATACCTTTTTAATTTTTTCTAACCTTATTTTAAGATGGCTAGGTGATTTAACTATCAACTTATAATGCAGGGAAATTTTCTCCATGTTTTACTGATCTGTTAGACAGCTATTTCTATGAAGACCTGAGATGAGTGTTGCAGTTCAGGTTCTTTTACTGTGGTATAGCAGACTTTAATGGAGAGCGTCTCTGTCCAGCCCAGGTAAACACCTCAGTGCACCAAACCCTCCCTCCGAGGGCTGGTCACTGCGCTGACACCGGCTGGGGAGCCAAATGGCTGGCTCTGGTTCTGTCTGCGATTCACAGCGCGATGGCACTAAAAGAGTCAAGAAGGATCTTTGCATGTTGACCACAGAAGATTTTATTCACATGGTCCACCTGAGGCAGACCTCACAGACCTCACAGAGGCAGAGATGCCTCATGGGCAAAGACCTCACGTGCAAAGACACCAAAGACATCATCATGGCAAAGGGTCAGGGGTTTTCTATAGTGACAGGGAGGCGGGGACAGCACATTAGCCCAGTGATCTCTGGGCACAGTAATGGGCAGTAATGGGCAGAGTTGGGGTACAGGAACGAATAGGGAAAACCTGAGGGAGTGGCCAGGACCAGGGGCAGGAAAAGCAGCACACTCCTTCGGGTTTTCTCTTTTGGTTCCTGTACCCCAACTCTGCCCATTACTGCCCATTACTGTGCCCAGAGATCACTGGGCTAATGTGCTGTCCCCGCCTCCCTGTCACTATAGAAAACCCCTGACCCTTTGCCATGATGATGTCTTTGTATCTGGTGTCTTTGCCCATGAGATGTTTTGGTCTCTGGGAAGTCTTTGGCCTCTGGTGGACCATGTGAATAAACAACTCCCGTTGTCACTATGCAGAGATCCTTCTCAACTCCTTTACTGCCGCCGCATTGCAAACAGCAGGTGAAACCAGAGCTAGCCTTTGGCTCCCTGGCCAGTGGAAGTGAAGTGATCAGACTTTGAATGAAAATTTGGGGCACTGAGTTGCTTACCTGGGCTTGGCAGAGATGCTCTCCGGTTAGGTCTGCGGCCTGCCCTACCATTGCAGCAACAGTAACCCAAACTGCAACAGATGAGGATTTAGTCTCAGTCAAAACCACACAGAGTACACTCTTCCAATAAGTAGTGCTTATGCTCAAGAAAGATTTCAACAGTGACACACTGGAATGTGAATGGAAAAATCAAAGTAAATCTTCCAGGTTCAAGTATCCTGATGACATTCCTGAGCATTCACTATGTGCTTCTGCATAGTAAATTGAATAGATATTCTAATTTATACTTTGTAAAAATCTTTGTAAGTCAGGCAGAAATTCTTTAGGCAATTGTGATAACAATTAGTTTATGCATCCTTTTCAATAAGCTTAGAGAAAAATCAGCTCTCATTTTCCTACTTCTTTAAAAAGTGCTTGAGGTGACATAATCCATGGCAGTTGTTTGCAATTCCTTCAAAGCAGCTTAGAGTCCTAAAAGCGAGTTATGCTGACTCTTTTCCCTGAGCCACTCTCAGTATTTTTTTTCATTTGCAGGTTGGGTGTGTTATAAATTTTAACTTTCCAGTTAACTTGTGAAGAAAAGAAAGGCAAAATTAGAATTATGATATTCCTTTAATAACTGTGTCACATTGAATAGGAATAGTTACAGCCTCTAAAGGAACATCACTTCATCTTTCTCTCCCCTTTATTTCAGTGTTATAAATGCAAGGAATCACAGCTGCCTCATGCTCAGATTACTCAAAAGACCTCCTGTCCTTCTATGCAAAGCTGCTCCCCAGCCAGTCAGGCCCTAGCCTTTATTCATCAATGCTGGTTAAGCTCTGCATTTGCCATTTTTGAACTTCAGATGTCATCTTATTTCCCCAGCCTGATGACATCCCTCTGAATAGCAGACTCTAGAATATTTATCACTCTTGCTGGTTTGGTATTATTTGAAAATCTGTGTCTGCATTTCTTCACCATGAAGATCAGCAGTGCTGTTGAAGGGTATCAGACCAATCATCAACCCCTGAAGAGCAATGCCACTAGCTGAAGGTGAGCCGTGGATTTAAATAGTGATATAATGATATTTTATCTTTTTCTCCCCTGCTTTCTTTCTTAATGCTTCTTAGCAATTGATTTTCTATTTTTGACTTGTTCGGCAGGTTGAGCCTAAATTTTCAGGATTTAACACTTAGCCAAGAACTTTGCTCCTGAGTGGTTGTACTCAGGTCACACTGGTTCTACATGTGTGCAAAAAATGTTTAGCTGGTTTTTTTCCTCCATGTACCTTGAATTTCACCTGCTATATCATTGACCAGTGACTCAGAGATGCATGTACTGTTTAAACCATAATTTGTTTTTTGTCCTTACACAACTTAATGCATATACACTTTTTAAATGATTCATAGCTATGCTGAATTACATAAACCCAAGTGGAACACTTCTGGTTACTGTCAATGCTGGATGAACAACTGAACATTATTTCTTAGCTCTTTTTTCCTGTCTCTTATCCAACCACTTATTTCTTCCAACCTTAGACTTTGTTTACAAGTTTCCTTTTGTCCTTTATTCCTTTGTAGAGCTGTTGAATATAAGTGCATCATCATAAGTATGAAATTTTATTCTTCTATAGGATTTTGAGCAGTATCCTGTACACCATTTTGCATCAAATCAAGGATAACTTTTTTTTCTGGAGGAGCTCCCTGATTAGCTGATCCTAGAACAAACATTGTTTTCATCTCTTTAAATGTTATCTGTTTGATTTCCCAGAGTGACATTTGCCTAATTGATAGGAGGATGCTGATGCTATCCAGAAAATCTTTATTGCCTGTTCTCACTTTCTTCTCTGAGAATGTGGTAATCAGCAAAATTATCCTGGTCAGATACTCCCTAACAGTTACCCAAATCTATATTCTCATTCAAGATTGGTATTTTGGTCCATTAAAATTCTGTTCTGAATATGTTTGTTTAAGTTGAAGTTTTCTTTCCTGTCATACTAAGCTGTCACATTCAGTTTTACATTCCTTGTCCCAGTGACTGTCAACAAATTTCTGGTGCATCTATTTCATTAATCTATTCATCTAGGCCAAGATATTCCAGTTTGTTTTTCTTGTTTCTTGTTTCCTCAGACAACTTATTCCCTTAGACATTTAATATATTGATATGGAAACACACTTGCCAATGTTTTGACTTGCTTATTGACATACCATTTACATAGTATTTAAGTAGAAAGCATTATATTTAATATTTCTTTCTCAACCATTCCTCTTTTCTTTTTCTGTCTAATTTCGGAATGCAGAAATCCTTATGCATACAGCTTTAGATAAATCTTCCCCAAGTGATTTTTTTCTATACCTTTTAGAGTGTTATCTTTCTTGAACTCATCAGTTTCTAAGCTCAGTCACAATTTCCTTAGTTTTAAGTGTCAACAGCTCTGCTCTCAAAATAGTGATGTCACATGAAGGGCTACAGTAAGAATAGGGAAAGATTTGTAAGCGGAGAAGTCTTCCGATTAAAGTGCATTCATACAAGTAGCACTAGTCCTGTAGCTACAGAGCTAACACCAGGGAAAAAAGTTCTTTCTAATATGTTTCATACTATAGTGTTTTATTTTATTGATTACATGATAACCCAATGTGCATGGTGGAGAGGTGAGAAATAGAAGGCACAACATGTCATTTTATGTATCAAAATATCATATTTGTCTTTGGTCAAAATATTTTAAATAATATTCTCTTTGTAGTTTTTAATTCTTTTTTTTTTAGGTGTTGCTCACTTGTATTTTACTTCTTCATTGCTTTGTTATACTTCTCTAATCTCAGTTCATGTAGACCTGGAGTAGGGATTGTGCGATATTTTCAACTGCATTCACGACTGAAATTTAAAAAATCTGCTTCCTTCTCTAAAGAATTTTTATGCCCTTGAGGTGAACCTACAGTCCATAGCCTTTCCCTCTCCTGTGAAGATTTTTGACAACTGATGCCATATCTTGACAGACCTGGATGGCCCAGAATATAGCTTACATTACAACTAGTCTGGATTAAGGTACTGTTTGATCCTCTACTTCATTTTCCTGAGAGATTTCAGTCTACAGGGTTTTCTTGGATCATGTCAAAACATCAGGACCAGATCCGTTGAAATATGGTCATGATTCTGCTTTCTTTTAAAAGCAGAAGGAGGAGGTTTTCTTTTTTTGATGTAACTCCTACTATAGTATTCAGGCTTATGGTCTGCAGAGTAGTATATATACAGAATTGCCATTACTAGCAGCAGGCCACTGATTTTTGCACTAATTTTTTTTCCATTTCTTGACCTGCAGCAGCATTTTTGACTCCTTTTTTTTTTAATTGCTTTTACTTCTTTTTATGGTATAACCGTAATTCTTTTATGAGGGAGCTGGACAAAATTGCATTTGCAGTAGCTAAAGTAAAAAGACTAATGATATAAAATATAGAAATATTTATTTTCAAACTCATTTACTATATAAATATATAAAAGAAAAATAGTCTGAAGTGGACACCACAATAGAGAATAAACCATTAGAATCAATAGCATATTTCTTCCTGGTAAAGTAAAATAAATGCCATGATTAACATTACTGTCCTCCAGGAGATGAACAGGGGAACAGTACAAGGATTAACAGTGGACAAAAGGGGAGCATTAGAAATTTTATATATAACAAATTTTAAGTGTATTAAGATTTGGTCTGAGCTATTTACATAATTTAGACTATGAATATTAGTATCACTGTAACTGGACTAACCATACAAAATAGTGTAAATTAGTTATGCATTCAAAACTTTAAAGAGATTAAAAATAAATTTTTGTGTCACAAGAAAGTCATATTCCCTTATTTGCACATAAAATGTTTTTGAGGGTTAGAGTCTCAAGGTAGGATTCATACATGAGTTTTCTCCTCCACCTGAAAGATTTATGTCTTTTCCAATAAATCATTACATAGTCATTCAGGTTGAAGGTGTTTCAGTTTAAAATAATTAAATTAGGAAGTAGTCATGTATTGATTTACACTAATTGGGACAAGAATACTGTAATGTTAGGTGATGTTCAATTTCTGTTTCTCTTCCCTCCATCTCGTTCTTGGTACTCAAACATCCCCTGTCACTCAGTCGTTGGTTTCGTGTCTCACAAGCAGAAGGATTTGTACTGGTTATTATATCAGAGCTTTGGAAAATTCCATTCTGTGTATTTTAAAAGGCAGTCTTTCCTGAATGACCTAAAATTAGTAAAGGAAGATGGCTGGAATTGGAGCATAGGGAAGTGCCTTGTCATGCTGGAAGTTTATGGATGGCTTTCTAAAGCTGGATTACACACATACATTCTGAATTTCAGTTGAATCCAACTCAAAGCTATTTAGTTTTTTCATCTTATCTCCCAAAATGGCTATGAACTATCTACTATCTATTTGGTTTTTGGATATTTCTTTTTCCTTCAAGGAGTGAGGGAGTGAGGAAGTGANCCTTATTAGGCTTAAAAAATTGTATAATGCCTTAAGAGAACCTAAATATGGTCTTCTCTGTTGACAGGAGTACTATTCTTTTTATTGTCATGACTGAATCTCTGTAGCAGTGAGGTTAACCCAGACGAGCTTGGAACCTGACATAGCCGACAAAGCCCCCTGGGTCTGAAGAAACCTTCAGGTCAGGGTGACAGAAAAGTGTTCCCCCAAGACACCTTGAGGCTAGCCTCATAAATATGGATCAGGAATCAGAAGTATTGGTTTCTGGAGCTCTCCTCCCCTTCTTCCTTTTAGAGTTAATAGCTAGAATGTTCCTCTACCCGCAGTTTACTATTGGTTTCTGAAGATCTGTATCTTCCCTCCTCGCGTCCCCATTCCCTGGAGTCCCTGTCAACCCTGTATCCCTCGTGCTCTTATTGGTTCTCCTGTGTAAACCCCTCCCATCCTGCTGCCCCTCTTAACCCCTTGGACGGGGACATTCGGGGCTCTCTGCGCTCCTGAATCCAGCCGTGTCCAGCCTCCGTGTCCCTTCCCGATTCCATTTGCCTTCTCCGCCCCGCTGTTCCTACCAATAAACCCCAGATTCTGAGAACTGAGAGACTGCATTTCTTTCATATTGCCTCGTCTCCTGCTGGACTCCGTCCCTGGTGGCACTCCGCGCTGCACCCGCAGGCTTCACTGCAGCTACCAATCCAGCGCGTGGGGGTCGCGGCGGCTTGCCTGCTTCCGTGTGACTTCAGGGCTAGCCACCTGATGGGGAGGGAGAAGTCACAAATCTCAGCCATGTAAAATGTGTAAATAGAAAACAAAATGTGATTGGAAAAGGCCACTGCTGAGAGTTTATGGAAAAAGTAGTTTATGGAAAATTTAGTTTATGGAAAAGTTTATGTAAAACGTAATATAGTTACTTCATAATTTCTAGTCAATAGCATATGGATATCTTTAAAGGACAACTTTTGAAATTTTTTTTTGAAAAATAATTTTGTTAACTTAAAGAGCATCAATTCATTTGAAAGAAATTATGAATTTTGTAAGGCGCTAGTGATATGAGCAATAGCAGAGAAAAAAATAAAGGTAACCTTAACTTTATGCAGAAGCCCTGATAAGTCTTTAACCTATATTATATAATAACTTTTATAAATAACTTATGGTCAAACAATACTATAGACTCTTGTCTCTCTGTTTCACTGCGTTCACTTTTGATGAGCTGTCTTTCTGCATCTATGTTTCATGACATGTGCCTCAGAAATGGTCTCCATCTTAAAGTCTAATTTATCCTCTGGCAAATGCCCATTCTTCACATTAGCTTGCTATGATTTAATTATTTTCTTGATTTCAAGTTATTATCCAGAGAAAAAAATGTGTTATTTTTGAGTACATTTCAGCTCAAGCTCTTCTGTTACATAAAATAATTTGAATTTACAAGTTTTAGACTGGAATATTAAATGTTAGTATTTTCTATAACTAGATGTATTTTGATGCAAAAAAAATAATGAACAGATTTTATTTTAATCCATTACTAAATTATCTTGTGTTCTGAATGGTAGAAATTTTCAGTGCAATGATTTGGATGCAGATATTCCAGTTGATTAAAAGTACCTCCTAGTACACTATGTTATATTCCAAGTTTGTAAAGTATAAGACAAACTGAGATTGCCTTGTGCAATTATGTGATTTCTGTAAGAATTAAGGAAGGATATAAAACAAATTATGATGTTTGTAGAGTACTGTTTTTACTGTTAACATAAGAGTCTTTAGAATGGGACCATAAAATTAAAAATAATAATGAAAAAAAAAAAAGAAGAAAAGAAAGGAGTATGTTTTGTTTTCTTAATATCCACCTTGTTATTTCACGTTGGAACATCAGAGAGACGGTCCATGGCTTTTCCTCCTTTTGGAATTGATATGCAATCCTTTTTGCTAGGAGGTACTACTGCCGTTTATAGTTTTCCATATTTCCAGTGGGCTTCTCTGTAAAGACCTTGGGCTTCTGAATTGGTAAGCAATAGGCTAAATTTACTGGTTGGGCAGAAAAAATTCTGCTTATACTTCATATCTGAAGGAGAGGAAAGAATTACACGAAGATGCTGAAAAGAATGTAGTAGTGCTAGTAGTGCTATTGGCATTACTTGACTCAAATCATTGCTTACTCTTTTTAGTCTCATGAAGATAGTGATATTTCACTGTATTACCACTATAGATAATACATTTATTATATAATGTGGTTTGTCTTAATTAAAGAAAATTTCTGAATGGTTTTCTTTTTGTGTTTGGGGATTTGAGTGGTGATTTTTGTGGTTATTGCTATTTTCTTGTTTTGACTTGGTTTTTTTTGTTTTTTTTTAATCTACTCCTCCTCTTCATGGAAGATATAATTAATATTTAATTAGATAAAATTAAGATTACATTAGATTAGATTAGAGAATGGCAGAAAAGTCTGAATGTCTCTTTTAGAACTGGCTAGCAACAATAATTCAAATACTTTACTATGTAGGTCTTAAGGTGTCAGTATTTCAAAATTTTAAGTGGAAGTGAAGAATGGTAGTGAGGGGTGTCTTCAGTAATAAGAATGATGCATCAGCTCTCTGACAGTCCTCTGTACTCCTCTTTCTCTGGGACAAAGGTAGTCAGTGTAGTTTTGTTACTAAAAAAACAGTTCCAGGATATGACATCCTCCTGATAAAGCAAATTAATTACAGGTTTTTATTTGCATATTAAAAAGCAATTCTGGACCAGGAAAATTAGCCAGCAGAGCACTCTTAAATTTTGATGTGTTTTTTGTTTTGTCAATGTCTAATATCCAACAAAGTGCCAACTTTGTCCTTTTCTCTAGACATGCAATGTTTTTGTCTTTCACTATCTAAAATTACAAGATCATATCTGTGATTGGTCAAACTTGACAGAATAATGGAAAACTGCTCAGAACATTATCCAGCTGTGTACTACTTGTAATTAAATACAACATCACTCTAAATCACAGTTGTTTGCTTCAACATATACAATTTTCCCTAAACTACGAATTTAAAATTTACTTCCAGTCCTGGTTCTGGCCCAGATCAGCAGGAGGGAGCATGGCCAAGACATTGTATTATTCAATACCACATTACATCATTGCCAGGGGTGGGAAAGACGGAATTCCTCACTTCTGTGAAGGAGAATGGTCTGTTTCTGGGGGAACAAAGCCTGGCAGGGGGCAGGGAAAATTTTAACTTTCAGCAACATGTGGCGTTGCGTCCTCGATAAGCAGCTGAAAGCCCCAATACCACACGGAAAGGCAAATGGCTGCGACAGACGAGCGGCGGGTGGGGCAGCGCCGGATCTGGGGGACACGCAGGAGCGGCGCGGGGCTCGGGGACAGAAGTCCGGCGGGAAACCAGGTGGGGTGAAGAAACTTATGGATGCAGTCTGAGGTCTTCCAGGAAGATTTATTAGGATCTTCAGGTGAGGGACCGGGGAAGGTGAAGGGGGACGGGAGGCAGGGGAAGGGTGGAGGGTCTGGAAGCCCAGACACTGTGACCCCTGGCACACGCTGGCAGGGGTTTATATGGGACGGGAAAAGGGGAGAGGGGTAGCTCCAGAGAGCCAACCCGGGAAAGTCTGAGGGAAGAAAGGCAGAGGTACTCACCAATAGACTTCTGATAGGGCAGGATGCATAATTCAAAAGAACCAATAACACACAGAGCTAAGGAGAACAAAGGAGAAACCTCTGGAACTCAAGCTGCACAGGGAGAAGTGGGGGGAGAGACACACACTGCTACAGCAACTGATGGACAAAGTGTTTCAGTGAAACCTCAAATGTTTATATGTGGCATGGATGGTTAAAGGAAAAAAAAAGCCACAAGAGTCAAACCTAAATACTTTATTTAGCAGACCTTTTGTGGAGCCTTTTTCTGTCATTGATCGTCTCTGAGCACCCTGTCTCTCAGGCTACATGCCTTTGAAAGAAATCCATATGCTGAAGGATATGAAGTTGTTCTGTTTCGAACAACTACAAGAGCATCCTGCAGGTTCTCTCTTTCTCTTCTAAAAATTACTTCTATTTTACTTTTTTTGGAGAATGTCTTACCATCCCTCTTTCACCTCTTTGGTAGATTTGATGTCATCTTTCAGTCCTTAAAAACACTGACTCAGCAATATATTAATTTTATCTTTTCCTCCTCTTTCATTACCCTACCATTTTCCCCTTTATGTTGAGCCCTACAGCATGACTTTGATGAATTGAATCTTGTATTTTAAAACAACATTGTATATATTTGTTAACCTTGTGAAAGCTGATGACTGAGATTCCTCAGATAAAATTAACAGTAATTCTAAGTTGAGGTTGAACATGATTGTAACTAATTGTTCTATCTTGATGATGGATATGAATGAAACCATAATACATATACATCTGTGTGTTAGCTGATATTAATCAAAGCATCTCCAGATATCCTGGAAAAGACTGTTATTGAAGGGTATTGTGTGGCTGAAACTCACAGCTGTCTTGATAGTTCAAAACTAGAATGAATCTGTTTGTTATCATTTTTCTCTTTATGAGACATAGAAGCAAGAGACACATAATGTCTAAAGAGTGGCATTGACATTCAGTACCATTAAGTGCTGCATGTTCCAGAGAAAACACTGGTTATGTTTCCCTCTGCAGCAAAAAAATAGAAAAAATTAATTGATCAAAGCATCATCAAAAAGAAAAGTGAAACAGAAAACCAACAGCAGTTTGTGGTGAAAACACTGCTATAGCTAAGTTTTTTCAAAATATTGTTAGTCCTATTAACATAATAAGGTGTGGCATTTCAGAATACCAGTGAAAGGAAAAAAAGATATAGTTGTCTATTTTTTTCTGATTTTCAGTTCTAATAAAAATAGTTATGATTTGATATCTCTGAATATTGTTAACAACATTCTTTTTGCCTGAAACATTACTCAGTAAAGCAAGAGAGCTATACGAACAGGCTTCATATCCTGTGTCATTTCAAATCAGCTGCAGCTGGATGTAGAATCTTCACTGAATGCCAGCTTCCTTAGACACTCCACACTCACTCTCAACAATGCTATAGGGAATGCAAGACCTGCATTTTAAATGTCCCCTTCACAGGTAGACAATGTGAAAGGGAGAGAGGTATACTTCATATGTCTTCTAAATGATCGATAGCTTGGTGATACCAGTCTTTACATATTACTTTTTGAAGTGCAAGATTCCTTCCTAAGTCTGAACCATTTTGCATGCTCTAGCATTTATGTCTAAATAGCTTTAAAATACCTTAAAGGCAATTTCAGAATTGACAGGATTATTGCTTCCCCCCCACCTCCCTCTTTTTAGGCTTTCTGCCTGACACACTGAGTGCACAAAAGTAGTATTTTGTTTCAGAATCCTGTTACTGAAGTACTGTGGGAGCAGCTGTTCTCAGACAATTTTCTCTAAAGCATGAAGATGAGAAAAGCATGAGCTTGGGTCAGGAGGACACATTGTTGATTCAAAGGAGATTACTTCATCATGTGGGAGAAAAACAAAATAGTTAAAATAGCCAAACAAAAGTCTTTTGCAGACATAACGATCCTTGAGCATTCTCAGTGTTGATGTGAAAATCAATGACTGTGGCTCAGAACTAAATATATATGTATATTTTTGTATTAAAAATTTATCTGTGTATTTATAAGATTAGTTTGCATGGTCATGGATTATTTGTTGTAATGTAAATTATTTTCGTACTTAGTAAGGGTTGAGATACATTTATTTCTGTAAGAACACCTCACATGGCTTTGGCTACCCCTGTGTTTTTTTAGAATTAGCTATATCTTAGGAGAGCAAGGAATGATATCAGAAATTTCTACAAACATTAAGATTCACTCTACAATCTTAATTTTATTTTGCCCCTGGGAAACAGCAAGATAAGACATAATAGAGATAATGCAGCTTTAAAAATAATATTCAAATGTTGAAACCACTGAATTGCTCTCCAGTTGCAGCAGGATCAGATGCATATCTCCCCAACAGGAAGTTGTCCTATGAGGAGCAGCCAAGGAAACTGGGATTGTTTTGCCTGAAGAAAAGGAAGCTCAAGGGAGACCTTATCACCCTCTACAACTGCCTGAAAGGAGGATGTAGCCAGGTGGGGGTCAATCTCTTCTCCCAGGCAAGCAATGGCAGTCAAAGGTAACTCTCACTGACTTTACAAGGATAGAACTGAATTTCCTTGCAACAGCTAATGTAGTAATGCATCTCCATGTGCTCCCTTTGTTTCCCTGCTCTGTATGCCATTGGTTCATTTTGAAATATGCTCTGCTATACCTGAAAACCTATTGATGTGTACCCCTTTTGCCAAGGGGTACACATTCCCTTGTATACACATATTCCCTGTATGTATACACATACATACACAAGGGGTACCTCTTTCCTTCCTTCTCCTGGGACTGGCTCTCAGAGAACCAGCCCCCGCCCCCTTCCTTTCCCCTTAAAAGCCAGGTCCTGGGTCTGGGAGGAGCTGGTCTTATCTCCGGGCTGGCAGCCCATATCCTATCTCCCCGTCTTTCCTTCTCCCATTCTCCTCCCCTGCAACCCCTCTCCCCATTACCCCAAATAAACCTCCCTGCCAGAACAGAGATGAGTCCAGGTTCGTTCCTTTGTACCACTTCATTTCCTGCTAGAATTTCTGTGGCCAGAGACCCATGCCATGCTAAGCGCACCCCGGGGGCCGCCTTGCCCAGACTTGGTGGAGATACGTGCCGGGGAGACCTTGTATTGTGAGGCCACCGCTTCCTGCAGCCCCCCAGAAGAGAGAAACATCAAGCTAACACAAGAGAAACTAAATAATGTGTGTCTGTGACTCCCACAGGTCTCTCAATAGTGTCTCCAACTGAGCAGAGGATCATGTAGTACTGCCTGCAGTATTGGCTTTATCCTTAATTCAAAACTGAGTAATGTCAATTCTAAACTGGGTTAATTCTCTGCTACTTTTAAGAGTTTAGGCAGTGTCTTTGTTTTTCCTATTTCGGTATGTCTAAAAGTAAGTCTCCTCTGCCATATAATTTAGATTTTTGGCTGCCAGACTTCTGATAGCCGGCTTTGGACAAATTTTCATTTACTGTCAGGTGTGTTTTCCAAAAGAAAACTTGTTGAGTTTTTTTGGCTAGTTGGTTAGTTGGTTGGTTGGTTTTATCATTTTTTATGAAGATTTTTTCGCTCAAGGGAAATCTTCCATTACACACAGTATCATTGTGTTTATTTTGTTGTGCCCTATGTAGCCATCTACCACTGTCTCAGAAGGATTTTTGTCCTAAAGCTTTCTCATAAACTGACAGGAATTGCACAATATGTAATTCGTGCCCTTGTTTTCATTTCATAAGAAACATATAAACATCTAATAGCATTTTGTGTTTTATGCTGGTGGATCACAAAGCGCTTTATAAACAAGTAGAATACTACCAGCTTAATGCTCTTCAGTATTCACTTAACTCAGCATTGACATACTGCACTCAGAAATAGACCATACAGAGTAAGAGCTGTAAAATATCACTTAGTAATTACTTCAGGATGATTTACCATAAGTGTGCACACCTTCACTAACAGGATATCATTTATTATAGCATTTGTGCCCATATAAGAAAGCATAACATCATTACCCAGCTCGACTCCTTGTCCTAAACACAGATAAGATAATCATGTCATGTTGCATGGATGTTTGCATGGTTCATTTGAAATCAGATACTGCTAGCAGTCCTCTGTCACCTTTTGCCATGCATGCAATGTTTTGGAGGTGTGGGATTTTTTTGCACACGTCCCATACTGGTTTGGAATCAAAATATAACTCTTGCTTGTCCAGTAGACTACACAAATCATCTTATTCTCAAATATGTTTTCCCCTCTTCCCAGCCCTCCATTTAGTACAATTTGTCTGAAACCTGTAAAATTACATACTTGAAATTTTCATTTATCACTGGTAGAAGGAAAAGTATAATTAACCTCCTTAAGTTGTTTGAAAGAGAAGAGGACGAAGAAAGGAAGCACCTACATTCCAGAGTAATGCTTTAAAACATCCTGGACCTGTTTATCTTAGAAATGATATGAACATATGAGTTCAGGTTTGGAGTAGAATTATTTCCTACCGGCTCTTTATATTAAGATTAATTTTCAAAGAAAATTAACTGCATGCCCAGAGTAGGTGTACCCAAAAGTACACCTTAGTAAGAATGATCACGATACCAGGACATCAAGATATTCGGAGAGTGTACTCTCACTGCAGTCGGTCTGCAGTACAAGCACCTATTCTGCAAGCAGAGCTGTAGGATATTGCTCCATCTGGTAATTTAATTATGGTTAATTACACAGTCAGGTAAATGTTGTTCATGTCAGATAGTTAAAATTTCCTATTTGGCATGAAAACTGTAAAAAGAAAAAAGTTCTTGCCTTATAAGAAAAATATGAATTCTTAAAATCCTTACATTTCTAATAATTAATTTAACAGTTTCTACTGATTGAAATATTGTGTCTTTTTTTGCACAGAGCACTTGTTTTGCACTGTCTTGGCTACAGCTTTTTGTCCTTTTTTTGGGTACCGTACCGAATTCAGATGGGGGTACAGTTTTTATAAGTGAACTTATCAGAGCAACAGTAAAGAGAAAAATTGTGGAGACATTGTGTTTAAAATTAGTGAAAAGAAGCCAAAGAAGAGAACTTCAAGAAACAATTTACACAATTGGAACTGTGCTGCTCCAGAAAACAAAGAAGAATGTAGGTTGGTTGATTTGTTTTCCAGCCTGAAACCAAGCATTTGTGAATAGATGAGGGGTGGATTTATGTAACTTTTCTCCAGATTATGAGCAATGAGTTATTATTTAAATTCTAAAAACTAAATTTCATTAGATTGAAGCAATATTCTGTATATACTGAATTTGGGAACTTAATTATATTGTAGTCCTTTAAGAAAAATGGCTTTCCTTTTTGAGTAATTTTCTATTGAAAAAAGATCACCAAAATTATATGTTGAGAGGTTTTTCTTTCTTTCCTAAATAGCATATCTGTCTGGATTACTTTTTTGGGCCCTCTGGTAAAGTCAAGTGTTTTTGCAGCTGGTGCACTTGAAGTAATTAAGTGATGGGAATTCATCTTACAAAAAGAAAAATGAAGCCAATTAAGAGAATAAAAAGTTAATTTTAAATGTCATCCTCCACACAGTCAAATGCTAATGTTTTGTAGTGCAGAATAACTACAACTTGAAGGAGATGCATAGAAATATAATTATATCAGTTAAAATTAGTTTAACTGCGTTTAAAGAGCTATTTCTTCTTTATATCTCTTATAAAAAATAGATGTATTGTTATTCAATAGCTGAATATTATCTTTTTTTGTGAATACATGATGTATGTCTTGCTTTGTGCACAAACAAGCAACAAAGCCCACATTCCCACAATCTCTAATAAAGGAATTATTCTTATGCTGCAGTGTGCATGACAAAAGATTTCATCCTGCGACATTTTTACCAGGAAGTTCAGTAACTGAACATGAAAACAAAAACATTTCTTGAAAAAGTGAATTTCATCATGAAAAGATTAAAATGGAAATAGTTTTTCCACCAAGGAGGTATATTAACACGATATGAACAGTTAAGAAAGTTTGTTTTATGTATTCCAGTAATGAAATTTGTGTTTGTGAAGTACCCAACAAATCTGTTTCATTCTTTTAATAAAAGTTAATAAAAATAGTAATGTGATGCTGGGGAAAGATCACAGACTCTGGATTGGATTAATGGCATGAACTTTTTAATCTGTTTATGTCATTAAGAGAGCAGAGAGCAGGGGAGAGCTGTCTACTTATCACAAGGATGCATATAAAACTACAATATTTAAATATTGTTTTTACATATGCCTGGAGAGTTTATGAGTGTCAGCTACTCAGTAGACAGTTTAAACCCACTCTGCCCTGCAGGATTTTGGCTCTAGAGCAGAACTGCCCATTCTTCTCTTTAGAGCAACTAGAAATAAGACTTGGAATATATATATATACACACATACATACATATATATATACATATATAATGCAATTGCATTTCTTCTTAATTAAACACTGTACACGCAAATTGGAAAGACTTTTTAGGGTTCCTGATATTTTTCTCTAGTTCACCTGCTGACTATGTAAAAAATGTGAGCATACGGAACATTAATATGTTCTCCTTTTGACAAACAAAAAGGCCTCACAGCATCTGGCAGCACATCTGTGTCCCACTTTTGTACAGAGTTACTTGGTGGCTTTGGACAAATGAATAGAATATACATTATTTCTGAATGTGTGTATTGTTGGTTTTGAAGAAAGGTACAAAGTTCTATAGTCAAGTTTCTAAAAGATATAAAGTTTATGAAATCATTTGCTGCATGATGGCTTTGTGAATTCTCTGCCAGGGTACTGAAGGTACTGCCTGGTCTACCTGTCTCTGCCCAGCCCAGGACTCACATGGCCAGAGGACAAAGATCTCCTGTCATTCCCAACACAGCCCTCAGCCTATTCCTCCCCCAGGGGCCCTGCTGAACCCAAACCCTTTCTGACCTGAGCACATCTGCATCTCCAGGCAAGTGCTTGAAACTTGGGGCTGGGGTTACCCCAGTGCACCCAGCTGTTCCTGGCTGAGATGGTGGGACAGACCCTGAAGCACCACTGTGTGTTTCACAGGAAGCACCCATCCTCACTGAGCCCTGGCAACCTGCTGCTCAGCTATATAGGTTTCATAAAAATAAAATTCCAAATATATTTCTTAGCCTCTTGGCAAATTTATATTATAATCTTAGGTTTTAATTATGGGGGTGTTTTTAAAGTCAACTTCATAGAACAGTTTAAAATATATTCATCTTTGTATATGTTTTTTAAAATCCAAATTTCTGAAATTTCATGTTTCAGTATTCTTTTTTTGTACAGAATTTTCATTGTTGCTTATTTGATATTAAAGAGATACAACTACTACCTAACATGGGCTCAAGAATGTGTACCACATGCTAAATAGAATGATCCATTTTTCACTAAGAACATATTTGAACTGTTGTTGGTTTAGGTTTTCACTTTCTTCTTAAGCCTGAAGTGTCAAAGGCTGATTCAGATAGCTCTGAGGAGCAGCAAGTATCAGAGTTTGAGAAATCACAGGTTGTTTAAGCAATGTAATTACAATGTATTTTCAGAAATGCTCAAGTGATTCTTGACCACTATTTATTATATTAGGTGATGGATTAAAATTAAGATATGTAAAATAATAATAATTTGACATTAATTTTCACATTTTATTTCCAAAAGTTTAGGGTTGGATTCTGGATTTTGTTTTGGTTTTTTCTGGGGAGGGGGGGAGGGTGGAGAGTGTGGATTTGGTGGGGTGTTTTACTGCAGCTTTTTAGCAGGGAAGATTTTCAAAGTATTTTATAAGTATATATGAAAACTATATAGTCATAACTGCTATGCATAGAAAAAGGACACCCACTTTTTACTGGTCTAAATATTCAAGTTCATGGAGTTGTGCTACTTTTACCAGACATTATTGTATTCTAGTGATAAGCCATATCATGGATAGCCAGGTTTCAAGTGAATATACGGAAACAACTCCATTTTAGGCATGGTGGGGAGCATTTTTATGTTTGGGTTTTTTGTTTGGTTGGTTGTTTTGGAAGTTTTGTTGTGTTATTGGTTTTGTGGTGTTTTTATTTCCCCCTTTAATTCTGGCTTTATTTTGCATTTTCTTCTTTCTGTAATCTCTTTTATCCAATTCTGTCTGTCTTCCTACCACCCAATACATTATTGCAAGACATTTTGGTTCTGTAATTAACAGTACTACTGATGCAATTATTTATTCTATTAGGCATGTTCTTTGTATGTCTTCCAGGATATATAGATGGCAAAAATCTTAAATGGGGTGGGGGAAGATCTGCCTCAGTCATCTGACTCTAGGCAAGCAGCCTCCACTTAAAACTTAAATGGCTAGTACCTTTAACTTCTTTTAAAGTGAGTCACTACTGATAGCAATAAGACTCTTCTAAACAGAGTCTTGTAAAATTGGATCACAGCTTGTAGATATATATGCTCTGGTGGCCGTTAGTCATGTTTCCAAGAACACTTCCTTCTAAAAGTGTCAGATAAATCAACAGAACATTGTAAAGTAAAGTAGAATCTGTCTTTATTTTAGATCAGTTCATTTTTTCTCAGATGATATTCTTGAAATCCTCCTCTGTCTTCCCCCATCACTATTTCTACATTTATAAGTCTGATATGGATTAACAGCTGTCATGGTCTCATCACAAAAATTATTTTCAAAGAGAGAGAAGGGCAGAGATGAATTAATCTTTATCACAACTAATTAACCTCAGCTTAAACAGTAGTATTAGTCAGCACTTACCCTTGGTTACCAAGACTTAGAAAGCTCTGATTACAGTGATATTTCTTCCTGATCAGTGGTATGACAAAAAAACATACATTGAGAAAACATATTTTAATTTATTTCATTTCAGCCATTCTTTGGGCATGAGCCCATTCTTCGAACATTGTTATGATGGAGAAAGTAATAAGGCTACTATTATGAAAAAAGACATGAAAAAAACTAAAGATATGGTCTTAATGAGTCGTTCAGATCTTTGCTCTGTCAGACTTCCGACAGAAGGTCAAATACTAGAGGAAATCTTTGCATTTCATTGGAACTAAGTAAAAAAGAAAAAACAGACACCCCAAAAAATCCAAACATCTCCATTTCAGTGAATAATCTAGTTCAGAAAGATATAAGTCCACCAATACTGGGTAAATGTGGGTTCCACTTGCCACACACTTAGGCACACTCTGCACATAGCTATCCTTTTAAAATGTAACTGTCTTGTACCTAAGACTATGTTGGGTGCTTCTCTTCCTCTGATTTCATCACAGAAAGGAAAGATAAAGACTCGATGTGGGCCACAAATTTTGTTCTGACTACAAGGTAGAATTAACCTATCTACCCAAACAGACTTGCAGTGTCTGGAATTCTACTCTATTGTAGTTTCAGCTCTGCAATTTCCTTGAAGAACTGCTCTGACAGCTTTATGAATAATTATCATTGACCCTCCAGTGTTTTCTTGAAATTGAAATTTCTGATCACAATTATCTTTCAAGAACCATTGAAATCAGTAGATTTTGTGTTTGACTGCATCATGCTTTGTGGAAAAGGTGATAAACTCATGTGCAGTAGAAAACATGCAATTATCATTATTGTTAAGATGATAATTTGACTTTTCTAAGATACAAAGGCACAGTTAATTTTAATGTTGGATACTGGCTCACATTTATTCCTCTTACATTATCAATGGAGAATTGTTATACTACTTCTTTGCAGTATGTTGAATAATGGAATAGAATAACAGAATTCTATTAACATAAATATGAGAATTTTTCCAGATGAATGCATTAGAAAAATTATGTCCATTGAATATCAGAGCCACTAAAATTTCTTTTTAAGCAGCCAGGTGATATCAATGAGCAGCATTTCTTTTTGCCTGGACAGTTTCTTTAGATGGCAGATTGAGCTTGAAGAGACTCTATGTTAAGAATTTTTATATATTTTGTAATCTTTCCTACTCAGAAGGACTCATAGAGTTGATACACAGAAAAATCTATAATTTCTAAAATGTATTTCAGCAAACATGTAAATTGGCCAAACAATGTCATTAGTGAAGACTTTACATGCTGAGATTTTAAGCAAGTGAAATTTCTTTCATGCTGTGAAAACAGTAGATATTCTATACATACTCACTTCTGAAGAATAGCATTTGCAGTCATTTTTAAGCCACAAGATATATATTTGTCTCAGCATCTTCTTTTAACTTGAATCAATCTTCAGAAATATTTCCTGGAAGATCTCTGCTCAAGCTTTTTGTATTGTTCACATTAAAAATGTCCCAGTTGCAATTACGATGCATGGAGATAAGTGGATTCCATAGCTGTGAGCAATAGCTTAACATTTTTTTGCGGGATTTGGATGCTTAAGAATAGGTTAATCAGGATGATTAAGAACTTTTTCACAATTTTTCTGTTTGCTTTTTGGAAGAATGAGCTGACTGGAAAACATGGGAAACATCTTGATTTTGGCAAAGAATTTTTTCAGCCTGAATTTTGCCAGGGTGGTTCAGGGATCACAGCACACTGATTGGTCTTCTTTCTTGCTAGTCTTTTATTGAATGTCTTAGGAAAAATTTCCCATTTTTTAAAAACTTGAGTTAAAGCTAAAATGCAGATAGATGTCATGTCTATTTAACAAATGGTTTATCATTCAGTTAATTCTGAATGGAGTCTGTGTCCCTCAGCAGAGCATTGGGCTGTGCAAAGAAAGTAGCTAAAAACAAAAATATGATGATCCAACTTGTAAGATCCATTATTTTATGTGGAGCAAACACAGGACTGTTTTCAGTCCTCTACATGGGTACGGAAGGGCTCCACGGATCTCTGCATTGAATTTGTCAGGCATTGTGGAGAGGCACTGAAGGAATGCAGTCTCTGTTGGCTGTTCTGTTTGTCTTCCCCAAGTGCAGGACTCTGTACTTGCCTTTGTTGAATTTCAGAAGGTTTTTCTCTGCCCTTGTCTCCACCATATCGAAGTACCTCTGAAGGGCTGTACATCTCTGAGGTATCGGCCACTCTTCCTGATTTTGTGTCATCCCTGAACTTGCTGACGAGGCACTCTACTCCCTCCTCTAAGTCGTTGATGATCAAATTAAACAACACTGAGCCCAGTATAGAACCCTGGGGGATACCACTAATGAGAGGCTTCAAACTAGGCTCTGTACCGCTGATCACAACCTTCCTGGATCTGCCATTCAGCAAGTTCTCTGTCCCATCCATTCCACTGTCTGCACATCCAACCCACTCTTCCTCTGTTTGCCTATGAAGATTTCATGAGAGACAGTGGCGAAAGCCTTGCTGAAGTCAGGGTAGACCATGTCCATTGCAAATTCATTTGCCACTTCCCATGGGCTGGAGTGTATTCAGTTATCCCCAGGAAAGCAGGCCTCCATCATGCACAACAGGGAGCTGAGAAGATGAATACCATTATACCAAATATTCCCCCTTTTATCCCTCTTCCCCATCTTATTATACTCTCTCTCTAGCTTAAAGTAAACCAAGACTAAGTGCTTTATTGATTTACTAATGACATATAATTAATCAGCAATCAGTGAACTATAGATTCAAGACCATTATCTGTAATTCAAAAAGAAAATCACTTACTCGGCTCTTCTGGAATTTTATTATTAACCCACAATTTTCTTAACATCCTTGTGTTGTTAATCCTGAAAAGTTTTTGTCAGAGAAAAACACACAGAGTTACTCTCCTTACTTGCACACCACTTCTGAGGGTGCTCAATCTTTAGGAAAAGTTGTGTATATCCAAACACCTTATTGATTTCCACGCCAGTGAGAAAGCTAAGGTTCACATTGTCTGAGTGTGGGTCTCTGTGTGCCACACCCCACATTGGTACTGCAGTATCTGGGGGCAGGCACTTCCCATGAGTTGATAGTTTGCAGTGTTGGTAGGGAGCAGCAGATGCTGGTGCTTTCACTCCAAGGTCTCTCCCCACTGTAAAAAAGCATTCATGTTTGTTTATGCCTACTTTCAAGCTGAAGTCTTTGTTTCAAACGATTCTGTGAATCCCTAACTAGTTTTTAATCTGGTTGATAGTTATCATCTTCTTTGACATGATGAGGGCAAACACCCTCACAAAGAACTTTGGAAGTTCCATTGACACGCATCGTGTATATTCACATTTCGGTCTAAACATCTGTTGTTACTCAGGCCACAGGTGAGCCCCGAGGGCACTCCACACCAGTCTAAATGAATAAGCCAGTTAGAGAGTAATAAAATGTGACATTTTAAGAGCAGAATACTATAAAGAGATAGTTCAAACAATTCTGCCATTCAGAAACAGTTCTAGAGTTTTTCATGACAGTTGTTGTACAACTTCTCATACTATATGGTATATGGCTTCCTCCCACTTTCCATGCCTCAGTTTTACCTGTGTCATTATTTTCCATTACTAACTCAACTGTACATTAGGTTCCACATCAGATGTCCTATTTTTATCGTTGTCTGCTTTATTTCTCTACGTCAGAAGAAAGAGGATGTAAAGCTTCATTAATGCAGAAATGTAGTAATTTTCACCAGTTTGCAGCCATTGCACACGGATGTAATTGACTACAGGTGAAAATCAGTAAGATATTCAGCCCAAGCTATCTACATCATACAGCTTAATGCAGTTGATTCCTCAAAGATGTATATATTTATTCAACATACTCACATATTTATACCTTCAATGAGTAAATAGTTCAGTATCTCTACCTCTTTGATTATAAATATGTATTAAAAAAAACATGAAGTGGAATAACAAAACCTCAAATTTCTCAGTGCAATTGATAGCTTCCCCAATTTTTATGCTTTATGACAGGGAAATGAGGGAGAAAAGAAAAAGGCTTAAAAACCATAATGAGTTATTTTTTCGGAGTCAGAATTACATGCGCTATAGTACTTATGGTTTCAATTCCAGCTGGAAGAGGAACAAATGGGAGAGTGTCCAAGGGATCTGGAGAAAGCATAGATGTTGCTAGAAAGGGAAAGTTCACAAGAGTGGTATTTAACAAAATGGTTATGGAGAGAAAGAACAACAGATCTTCTGGGACATTGTTATGAATGAAATCTGGCATTAGAAGGTGCCCAATGTGATGTTGTAAATACTCCCATTTCTACAAAAGAGAAAAAACTCACACAATTGGCAAGAAGAATCCTATGACATTATGTTCCCTTCAAAGAAAATAAGGCATATGGTTATCTTGAGCAATATGCAGCTCTGCTTTTAATGACTAGCTGCCAGAATTAACAAAGCTTTTCCTGAAATGCTGAGATTAACATGCTAAACATGCTGGTCATGCTGTCTCTTGACCTGCAGCTTTTTCCTTGTAAGCAAGGTTTGTTTTTAGTCCCAGAGGAACCGCAGATATAAAGCTGTAATAAGGAAAAGCATTCAAGTAAAGAGTAAATTGCTTTTTTGAAAAATGCAGATCTACAGAATAAAATAAAAATTGTAGCAGAAACACAGTGGGTTTCCTTTACTACCATCAATCATTTTTTTTAAGCAAATTAAAATGTGTGTTCTTAGAATGACTGTTTAACAAAATATTGTTGCATATGAAACAATATTCTAATCATTTTAGAATGATAACAATGCTTGTTTTATATATGTTTGGTATATTGCAATAGCAACCTATTTGTTTTACTAAACTTTAAGAGACTAAACGTTTTTAATTTTATCATTGAATTACATAAACTGATTTCATACTGGGAAATCTCTGAATCATCTTTCTGAGTTTAGGACTAAAAATTTTCTTTTAATCTTAATTTAGCATGTTAAATTCTATGCTTCTCAATAAACTGAAAGGAACTAGAGACCAAATTAGCTATCCAGCAGATGAGACTGTAGAATTTACAATAAAGTGACCAGAATTTTACTCTTAATTATTTAGAAGAGGTTCTGTAACTTCATTGGAAACTATCAAAATAGTTTTGAGATAAGAATGTAAATAAATAATATGTATTTGTTTGTACATGTCTAGTGCTCACTCAAATGGTTAAAGTTTGCCATAAAGGCTGCAAACCCTATGCTTTCTAGGCAAATTCACAAGATATTCTCTTGATGATGTTCCGTTGAAGCAGATATTTTATGTAATGATGTAGGTGTACATCGAGCAGGTGGATAAAAATATTCTTGAAACATTTCTAATCAGTGGTTGCTTTTAAAACTGTTTTTCATTAGCTTTAATGGGGTTTACAGAGTCAGAATTTCTGAAAATTTAGTTTTTCAAGTAAAAATACATAAACATTGATCCTGGAGCCTTACTGGCCAAGGAACGTTTAGAAAATTAACTTTAGTAAGGTGCATTCATTATTTTACTATCTGTATTCTCAGTATTAAAAGTTCAAATGTTCAGTGTATCAATTCAGTCTTAGAATAGTCTCCCTGTGCTTTCAAAGGGGTCTGACAGGTAGAAATGTGTTTAATGGAAGTCCTTGCTACGTTCTGATGATAAGGGTAAATTAACCCAAGATCAAATAAGAAACAGATTTCTGTGAAACCCATCTCTCCTCATTTAAAACTACTCTGGGGTAATTTCATGGCAATCTGCTATGTAGGTGCACACCAAGTGAAGCGAAATGAGTTAAATGCAAATTTTTTTTTATGTTCCTTTTTTCCATAAATTTCAAAGCTAAAACCCCTGTAATTAGCATGACCTGGTACATGCTTTCAATGTCTTTCCTAAATGGAACAGAAAAAGATTATAAAGTGTGAAATACCCTGGTGTGTGGCCTTGATTAATCACCACTCAAAATCATTTCCTACAGATTTTGTTATAATTTGTGCTCTTTGTACTGTACTCTCAGCCTTGCTCTTCTGAACCAGAGCTTTTATGCTATGATAACATTCGTACATTGTTTCTTATGTGCAAATCACAAATCTACTTGATTTTTATGGATGTGTAGAGTTCTCTGGTCAAATAGCTTACAACAATTCCTTTATGGAAGCCTTCTTAACTACATTTTGATAGATTCACAAATTTTAAGGCCACAAAGGAAAATTATGCACATCTATTGCAGAACAGTCATAGACATTAATAACTACAGTACTATGCCTTTACTTTTTGCACCTATATCTAATCTGTGGTTTAAATGTTTACCAGTGTAAATTCTGTAATACCCTGGGTGAGATATTCCAGTCTTTAATAATCCTCGAAGTAGAAGAAATTTGTAATTTAATTGTGCTTGACCTCCTTTCAGGGTTAAAATTCACAGTTGTTGGGAAAAAAAAAAAAGATATATTAGGATCTCCACTATTAGGAATGCATAAACTATAGTTTTATCAAACTTCTTGACCACATTCCAGGTATTTCCTTAGCTTCATACTGAGTGCAAGTCTGAGTATTTGCATGTAAAAATGATTGTACTGGTATAAACATTTTTATTACCAATTTAGCCTTCCCACTTTTGTTGATCATACTGATTAATGATAAAAAAGCCACACTGAGCAGTATGAAAAAAGATGTGTAATTTGTGATATGCATGTGAAATATCCCAGGTGGAAGCTGAAACTTCTTGCCAAAAGCAGTTCAGTATAATGACAAAATTGTGCTGGAGTGCTGAATTAACAAGAATGTAATCTATTTAGTGCTGTCACTGCAGAGTAGTAAAACATTAGACTGATTCAGCCCCCTTAGATTCTCATCATGAGACAAATTGTAGACGTAGTGTATTATTCTTAGCATACTTCTCAATTGTTCCGCCACTGGTTTAGAAATTGGTGCCACAAATGGTACGCTATCTCAGTTGTGCTGTCCTACTTGAATTTACACTTCCATGGATTCACTTTCTTTTAAGCCTGCGCATCACACTATAAACTCATTTTTGGCTGGTAAGTCACTGTCTTTTTTTAAGGCTTTGAATAATTCACGTGTTTTAAAATACGGTTTTCCATTTTATATCCCTTTGGCTTTCTTCTCATTAACAGCTGTTATACTCAGCTGCTACAGTGTTTTGGATGGAATCTGCGAGAATCCAGGTGTTCAGTATAAAGTAAGCACTATGGGTATAAAGTAATCACAATAACTAATGGAGTTATCACTAGCTCAAACGTATCACTGGTTTAAAAATAATGGGACATATTTGTAGTTTCCTGAGTCATCAGAAGAGTTTATAAATGAATGACAGTGGAATCACTTTGGTTACATTTTTTAAAAACCTTTGAAATAAAAAAATACTTCAGTTATAAATCATATCTTTTTGATTTATTGGTAAGTCCAACAACAATTGCAGCCTGCTTCTGATTATGATATATCAAGAAAAATGAAGGAGAGGTTATTGGAGCTTCTACCATATTGATGGTAGCTTACTCTAGTAGAGTGTGGAGAAAATTCTCATTGAAAGAGAGCCACAAAATTCACTAGCAAATGGAGTATTCCACCCAAAGATTGTGGATCTGTATGGACTAATATGTTCTCCCTTCAATGCTTCAATGAACTTTTCTGACAGAGAGAAAAATCATCTATCCACACTTATTGTCTTGCTTAACTAAATTGATCTCTTTCTATATCAAGGTGACCCACTAAGTGGATAAGGGAAAGGCTGTGGATGTGTCTACCTGGACTTTAGTAAAGCCTTTGACACCATTTTGAACAGCATTCTCTGGGACAAAGTGGCTGCTCAGGGCTTGGACACATGCACTGTTCACTGGGTAAAAAACTGGCTGGATAACTGGGCCCAGAGAGGAGTGGTGAAGGAAGCTGCATCCAGCTGGTGGCCGACCACAAGTGGTGTCTCCCAGGGTTCAGTACTGGAGCTCATCCTGTTTAACGTCTTTATCAATGATCTGGACGAGGGAATTGAGTGCCTCCTCAGTCAATTTGTAGACAACACTGAGCTGGGTGGAAGTGTTGTTCTGCTAGAGGACAGGAAGGCTCTGCAAAGGGATCTGGACTGGCTGGATAGCCAGGCCAGAGCCTATTGTGGGATGTTCAACAAGGTAAAGTAATGAGTCCTTCACTTGATCATAACAACTCCCTGCAGTGCTATAGGCTGGGGGAAGGCAGCTGGAAAACTGCCCATCAAAGGGTTTGGGGATGCTGGTAGACAGTGTGCTGCTTTGGCTGAGAAAGAGTTAATTTTCTTCACAGTGGAACTAGTAATAGTTCTAGTATGGGGCTATGTTCTGGACTTGGGCGTGTGAAAGACTGGACTGGTCAATGACTCAAACAATTGACCACTTAACCACCCAGGTGCAGAGGGTGAGTACACTCATCACCTCAGGGTACAGCTGGGTGTTGAACAAGGTAAGAAAAGAGATACGGAAAGATGAAAACCCTGTGAGGGGGTGCTGCTGGTTTGTGCTTTCACAAGTGAACTCAGCTGTGATAACTCTCCTGCTGGGAAGTACTGCGATATTCACACTGTGGCTTGAAGATACCTATCTCTGCTGATGGGCCATAATGAGGCATAATTGGCTCAACTGCATTGACCTAATAGGCAGCTGTAATGACTCAAAGATTGTCAGAGACTCAAAAAGTGCCCTGTGATCCACAGTATAACATCATTCTGTGTGAAACTCCCTGCCCCAGGCGAGGTACCTGAACCTGAGTGAATATAAACCAGGTAACTTTGATGTTTTGGTGGATTTTCTCCACCCCGATGGCTTCATATAGTGACAAACTATGCCAAACAGACATTGAAATTGCAACAATGAAGTTTTGTCATGGAGATTATATACCTTTCTACTTGAATTCCTTTTTTTTCTTTTGCCTATTTCTTTCTATCTCTCTCTACCTCACGTTTACTGTTAAATAAAAATCCATACTATTAAATTCAGAATATGGTCTTGTTTACACCTTGATTTGGACAGAGGTATCTCTAATAATTTTAATAACTGAGTCTTAAAAGGGCTGAAAACAGTGCAAATAATAGAGATGCTTTTGTTATTAGTGTGTAACATTTGCACAATATCAAGGCATTTTCTATTTTTTATACTGCTGCACTGGCAAGAAGGCAGAGAGTGGGTGGGAAGTTTGGTGGAGTCATAGCCAAGAAAATAGATCCCAACAGGCTAAAGGGTCATTCCAGGCTCTATGATCTACCTCATGCTCAGTATATAGAGAGGGGGAAAGTAGGAAGAAGGTGGAGATGTTTGGAATCATGCATGACAGAGCCCTGCTCTCCAAGAGCTGGCTGAACACCATGACAGCCGATAGGAAGTGGTTGAACGAACGCTTTGTTTTGCTCTGCTTGTGTGTCTGAATTTTGCTTTACTTATTAAACAGTCTTTATATTGACCCATGAGTTTTCTAACTTTTACCTTTCCAATTATCTGACCCATCCTGCTAGGGGGTGGTTGAGCAAGATTGCATGTGGTGCTTGGTTGCTGGCTGGAGCTAAACCACGACAGACAAAAAGCTGAACATGAGTCAGCAGCGTGCCCAGGTGGTCAAGAAGGCCAATGGCACTGGGGTCTGTGTCAGAAAAGTGCAACCAGAAGGACCAGGGAAGTGATTTTCCACCTGAACTTGGCCCTGGTGAGGCTTCATCTTGAATTCTGTATTCATTTAGGCCCCTTATTGCAAGAAAGACACTGAGGTGGAGCGTGTCCAGAGAAAGACGGCAAAGCTTGTGTAAGGTCTGGGGCATAAGTCTTAAAGGAGCTGCTGGGGGAGCTGGGGTTGTTCAGCCCAGGAACAATCAGTCAGGAGAAAAGGAGGCTCAGAGAGGACCTTATCGCTCTCCACAATGCCCTGAAAGGAGGTTGCAGCCATGTGGGAGTCAGGCTCTTCTACCAAGTAGCAAATGCCAGAACAAGAAGAAAAGGCCTCAAGTTACACTAGGGAGATTTATATTGACTATTAGGAGAAATATCTCCACTGAAAAGATTGTCAGTCCTTGGAACAAGCTGATCAGGACAGTGGTTGAGTTACCATCCCTGGAGATTCTCAGAAGATTTGTAGAAGTGGCAGATAGGGACATGGTTTAGCTGTGGACTTGGCAGTACTGGGTTAATGGCTGGATGCGATGATCTTAAATATCTTTTCCGATTGAAACCATTCTATGATTATTCCTCCAGATGTGCAACTGCTTTTTTTATGTTAGAATTTCAACTAAATTTACTAAGAATTATTAAAATAGGCCAAATTAATTGGGCATTTCAGTAGAAGATCAAATTAAGAAATGCATTTCGGGTCGTAGATATAGAAGAACCATACACTTCAATATCTTAATTACAGATTACAGCTTCCTATGTTATATATCGTATTTGGGGGCACGCACATGTGTATCACAATGCAGATTGGCATACATATTCATATGTGGTAATTCCTACACAATGCTAGATTTCTTTTCTAAAAGTGTACTTTTTGAAGTATATCCATTCAAATGACATAAGCCAGCAGAGAAACATTAGCATGTTTTTGAGAAATTGAAGGTTTCTTTCTATTTCTCGCCAAATCTATTGATAATCTGCATGCCCATATTGTCAGACATTCAGATTATGACCTGACCTCAGGATGAAAATACCAGTGTCAATTTGTATATAGAAAAGACCTGCTGTGTTGGGAAAGTACTAACAGCAAAAGATACTAAAATATCATTGTCATATCACTACTAGTTTGTTTGCATTATAAATAAGCACATCCGTAGGTATATGGCATTATCTACCAAATAACATTCTGCTTTCTCTTGTTCTTTTCCAGTGTTCTATCAAGATTTCTGGTAGAAAAAAAAAACAAAAACAAAGATTATAGAAGTTTAGCAGCAAAAGACATTAGACCTATTTTAGAAAGAGGCATTTATTCTGTGTCCAGAATTTTAAATAAAAACAAGACAGTATCAGAGTAATGAATGCTCAGCAAGTGAGTTATACATGTTACTAAGAGGAAAACCAGCAACACGCAAAACAAATAACAGTAGATAATCACGCTATACAAAACTATTAGATCTCACAAACCCCTCTCCCTGGGAACAAAGAAAAACTGAAAATGGCAGATGGCCATCCTAAAACGGCAGCTGCCATGGGCAAGCATATGTAGGGATGCAAAGTGGAAATAGCAACAGCTTTCTCCTCTCGCTTATCTCTCTGGCAGCAGCAGCTCTGTTGAGAAATATGGCTGCATGCTCTGGCTGCTGCTACTCAGTGAAAGGCTAGAACCCATGGAGGGATTTCAACTTCCTCTGGGCAAGAAAGGCAAGGCAAAGCAGCTGGGCTGGAAAGACTTGGTGCCTTCTCTCCTCACTGGAGAATTGTGGGTACTTGGACTTGAGCCACTGGTGCCACAACTTCAGGCAGGCACTCCTGAAATTCTCCTTGAGTCAGTCCAAGATGCAAGGGAGAAACAAGAGAGGAAAAAATAAAACAAACTACATGAAGTCTCTCCTTGAGAAAAAGCCACCAGGCAAAAGAAAACTTGGTTTGGGTGCTCTGACTTTTGAAAGAGACCAGCAAACCTGGGGCCTAGTGACTCCATATCCAGCCATGGCACTGGCTTGCGGTGGCATGGACTCACAAGTAGCCCTCCCCCCACCGCATGGAGAGGACTGCCCAGGAGCCTGAACATGCAGGGAGGGCTCTCAGCGGCCGCGAGCTGTGAGGCTGTCTAGACGTGGTCTCTTAGTAGAATCGCAGCAAGTTGAGAAAGGCAGCTATTCCATTCCAGGCTTCCATGGTGATTTATCAGGATAATAAGGGAAGGGGTTGGGGGACTGTGGAGGGGGGAGGGGNGGGGGCGGGATTAGGGGAGGGAACCCACGTTACAACACTGGCTCTTACAAAAACATTAACCATTTTGGGCACAGGATGGAATACAATAACATTTTGGGTTACCCAGGACAGGGACCTTAAAGATCGTCTAGTTCCAAGCCCCCTACCATGGGTGGCGAAACCTTCATCTAGATTAGGTCTTGAACACCTCCAGGGATGAGGCATCTGCAACTTCCTTGGGCAACCTGTTCCAGTGCCTCACCACCCTAACAGTAAAGAATTTTTTCCTAATATCTAATCTAAACCTATTCTCTTTCAATTTAAACACAATGTAAATGCTCTTGTGAATAATCTTGTGCCATCCTTTCTGTAAGTTCTCTTCAGGTACTGGAAGACCGCAATTAGGTCACCCTGAAGTCCTCTCTTTTCTAGGCTGAACAATCCCAATTCTCTCAGCCTTTCCCCATAGGAGAAGTTCTCTATTCCTCTGATCAACTTGGTAGCCCTTCAGATTTGCTCTTCTCCAGATTCGCTCCAACAGGTCTATGCCTTTCCTGTGTTGGGGAAACACAGGATGCAGTACTTGCGGTGTTTTCTAGCGTTATGTAACACTGTGTCATATAATTCCATCTCATTGTATTTCCCTCTTTTCTGCTTTTTTTCCCCTTGAAATTCTGTGCCTTAAGACTCTGTTTAATATTCTCTCTTTTCTTTCTTTCCTGGTAGACTACTGAAATAATGATATATGAAACAAGACAGGGAGGCATACAATTTGTTTTAAAAGCTATTATGGGATACAGCTTTTAGTTTCTTGTCAATATTATGTGTCAGTATTCAAAATCTCCAATGACATGTAACTTCTGAGAGAATAAACTAGTTCTGGTTGGAGACTAACAGCATAAAAATATATCGGAGAGCCTAGACTAGTGCAAATAATTTGGCATATTGTCAGCTTTCTAAATTCTTCACTACATCAGTCATGACACCATTTCAAGTACTTGACACTAAAGTACTTAGCTGATTTAAAACTACCATAAGAACAAGCTGAAAGGAATCCTAACTTTCTGCCTTCCTGTGGTTTCTGTTTAATGATGATACAATGTTATTAAAATTATTAGGGAGATGCCTCTGGCCAAATTAATGTGCAAATGAGACTATGTGCCAAAGCCAATAGTACGGGTCATTTAACAGTAAAGGTGAGGTAGAGAGGTAGAGATAGAAATAGGAAAAGGGGGAGTGTTCCTATATTCTCTTTTCAAAAATGGGTTTTAGATTTCCTTCTTTCCAGTGAGTGAGACCTTCAATGTACTGTCATGACTTCTCAAATACTATGGATAGTGGTCTAGCCCTCAGGACCCACAGATGCATTCCATCAAATCCCATGGACTTGTGTACCTTCATGTTCATTAGATGTTCTCAAACTTGATTTTCTCCTGCAGTGGGTTTCTGTTCATTTTCCCAGTCCCTGCCTGTGCCTTCTGTGATTAAGGCAGGGTGGCTACATTTGACAGTGAAGACTGAGGTATAAAAGTCATTGAGTACTTCAGCCTTCTCCATGTCCATGTAACCCAGTCTCCTGTTTCCTTCTGTACAGGGCCCATGTTTTCCTTAGCCTTCTGTTTATCATTCATTTATCTACAGAAGTGTTTCTTGTTGCTTGTGATGGCCCTGGACAGGTCTAATTTTATCAGGGCTTTAGCTTTATGGATCTCCAGTTGCTCAGGCAATCATTCTGTATTCCACCCAGGCTGCCTGTCCTCATTTTGTTAGCGTGGAAAAAACATAATCACTTAATGATTATATGCAGGTGCCTTTATTCTCGAGCTTGGGAAGACAGGGGTGTGACATCCACCCAAATCTGACTTTAACATGGATCTGAAGCGAATACATTTTATCCCTTCCCTTACATAACAGTGTTATGATCATATGTTAATCATCAACTTAACATTGTTCCATTGTTTCCCCCCAAGCATGACATTAAGCCCCCCTTCTCCCACAGTATTTCTGATTTATTTCGCAGGTGTTTATCTGCATGATTTCACTAGAACAATCCTGATTTTCTAAGCAATTTTCGTGATCATGTCACTGAGCCCTGTACATGCAGTGCTTACCTGTCCCCGTTCCTAAAGCCTATTTTTAACTAACATTTTAACCCAATGTTAACAATTTCTACACTCTGCAGGCACTTTTTTGGTGCATATTTGAGTTTGTCCAGGAACTTCTTGCTCATTCACACAGGCCTCTTGGCATTTTTGCCTGATTTCCTCTTTGTTGGGATGCATTGCTGCTGAATTCAAGGAGCACGTGATCCTTGAATATCAACCAGCTTCTTCCCTACAGGTATTCATCCCCCAGTACTCTATCAAGCAGATCCATGAAGAGGTCAAAGTCTGCTCTACCAAAATGCAGGGTAGTGAGCTGGCTGTGTATCCTCCTTGCTGCCCTAAGGATTTGAACTCCACCATTTCATGGTCACTGCAGCCCGGGCAGCCAAATACCTGTGCAAAAACTGCAAAGCTGAAGAGAAGTGCTGAGTAAATAATGGATTTTTCAGCTCACTGGAGGGTCTCAAAAGAGCAACAAAAAGTTTCCAGCAATATTTTTAAGGATTTTTTCTCTAAAATTAGGGTGAAAGATAAAGTAAAAGAAAAATCAATTAACTATTTGTTTTATATAAAACTGGTTTCCTTAGATTCTGAATTCTTTTAAACTTTTAAAATAGAATGAAAATTGACCTCAAATAGAATTTTTTTTGCATAATATAAAGCTAGTCTCTTTAATATTTTGGTTGAAGGGATTACATTTTTGATAAAATAATGGGACGCTGTCTTTGTTTAAAAATGTATATACAAGAAATATCACCTAAAGATTTTTCAGAATGATAACAAACCAATATGACAATAATTGCGAAATTATTCTGTTCTGCGTAAGTTTTCATGATAAATTTATTACTTCATTATCTGAATGTACTTCTTATAATAAAATATGCAATAAAATACATAGCCATATATTAAATAAATGTTATATCCATTTGTACGCATTGCATTCTCAGGTCCGAGATACAATCCAGACAGTCAAATAGTTTTCCAGTGACTGAGCTTCCAGCTGTGGTTTGTGGTTTTGGTACTAACCACCACCCATTCATTTTTTAATCCAGATTGTTTGATACAGCATGTGTAATATTGATTCAGGAATAACTTGTTTTATTTTTATATATTTAAACTTATCCATTCTTTAACTCTTAATTCTAAGGGGTATCTTGAGCTTTTCTACTGTCAGGTCCTCACAAAACCAGTTGAGAAAAGAGATACTTGATAGTATCAGGTAGGAGCAAAGAACTCCCAAGCTAATTCAGCAGTAGCTCTACTTTCAGAGTCTTTAATTTTGTTCTAATGGGGTTGGTCCACTTTGATGAGTCAACAGTCAACCTAAATTCAAGAAAACTGAATACCATGGTCTTGAATAATTGTGCAACACCAGTATATTTCTATTGATTTTCAGGTTGCAAGAAGGTTTCTCCAAAGTAAACATTCACATTTCTTAATTAAAAAATTTTTATAAAATATATTTTAAGCTCATATTCTGTAAATTTTTGGTTTGAGTTCAGATTTTATTTTGAAGAAAAAGAAGTTCTGAAGAAAAGTATACTAGATTTCACAGAAGTTGTGTCATGCATTTTCGTATGCTCATTTACTTTTCATGTCATATTCTTCTGGTGTAGTCAAGTTGCAACCTGGGAAGCATTTATCTGAATCTTTTAACTTCACCAGCTGTCCAGAGATGACTCACTGTTGTGTATTGTAGCAACGTGATCTCCAGATGTCCCTGTGGCTTCCCTTTGTCCCCCTGCTCTGTATGCTATTGGTTCATTTTGAAATATGCATCCTGCTGTAGCTGAAACCTATTGGTGTGTACCCCTTGCCAATCTTGCCTTCCTCCTCCTGGGACTGGCTCTGAGAGAGCCAGCCCCGCCCCTTTCCTTTCCCTTATAAGCCAGTGTCTGGATCAGCTCAAGGTCTCATCTCTGAGCTGGCAGCCCCTATCCTGTCCTTGCTTTCTTTCCCTGCAACCCTCCTCCCTTACCCCAAATAAACCTCCCTGGGAGAACAGAGATGGGTCCAGTTCGTTTCTTCATCTTACTTTTTTTCCTGTTGAATTTCTGTGGCTCGGAGGCTCAGGCCACGCTGAGAGTACCCCGGGAGCCACTCGCCTCGAATTCGGTGGAGATATGCACCCCACGGACCTCGTTCCAGGGGACTGCCGGCTCCTGCAGCCCTCTGGGAGCCTGCTACATCAGTGTATTAAGGGGAGAAAAGAAACATTGCGAAAGGTAACTCTAATGGTATGCTTTATTAACGAGTTGAGGCTCATTGAGATATTTTCACATGAGGAAGATTTAGTAACATTGTTATATGGTGAAGTTCCTTTGGTTTAATTATCATTATTTTATTTTTCCCATAAAACCCACCTCATCATTGTATTTCTCTTGACTATAAACTGTAACTTGCTTTTCAAATTTCGCTGATGCCAGCATGAAGATGACCCACCAGAACCTGGAGAGAAGCCTATCAATGTCATAATACGCCTCTGAGATTTTTTTATCTGTTTTTGTCCATTTGATAACCTTATACTTTCTCTGTAATCTATCCTTCTGAATTCCAAAAGCAAGACTTACTGTAAGGTCCCAAGAGACCTTTTGTGGAGTAACTAAGCAGGGTTTTTTAAAAAATCAAGGAGTTAATTACTGTGTGTTTCTACTTGTATTGGACTCCCCTGAGCTTTACTTTCTAATACACTCCATTAAAAGTGCTGGATGTTACCACAAAACTCCAAAACAATAGAAATTCTGGCTTCACAAACATCTGTGCATGAGGACAGCAGGAGACATGCTATCTTAGAAGAGTTATGCTCCCCCTTAACTCATCCTTATGAGTACCTCTGGAAAATGCTGCCAGGGCTATGAAACCCCTTCAGATATGTTCATAGGGGTGATCAGTTTATAGTATGTTTATGCAGTAAGCAGCATATTTTGCTGATATGATTATGCTATTCAGTTGTCTCTTGGGCCCTATTAAGAGAGGATGCTACAAAGAAGGCAGCCAAAATAAGTGATGTATTAGTTCCTCACTAACCTTGAGGTTAAATTCTAAGAGCTGCTGGCATTTAGTTCAGTAACTAATAACAAGGGCTCCTTTCTCATTGTTGCAGGTTCAGCAAGAACAAAGCAGATTGGAGGAAAAGAACAGGTGCAATAAAATATCTATTGAACTGTAAAAAATGTAGTCAATTTATCATCTGACACTTCAGAAATGGATATTTTCTGTGCTTGTGTTTTTTAAAAAATCATTTTCCACAAGTTTTGATTCTTTTAAGTGTTTACAGATATGAAATATACCTGGTTTTCATCTAGTTGGCATGTTTTCTTAGTTGTTCAAAATACATTGCCCATTCTACAAGTGGTGAGGAAGAAGAGAAAACATTCAGATATAGGTTTTTTAAAAAATGAAAGTGTGATCCGCTAGCAAAAGTTTAATTTCTCTTTCACTCCAAAAAATAAAGAGTATCACACAAGAACATCTGACAGATCAAATGAGCAAATCCTCTAAAGTTTTTTCCATGATTTTTTCTGCTGGAATTTAATTTTGATTATTTCTTTTGCTTTGTTATCTGCATTTCTGAAGTAAAGTTATGACTGTCACAAAGTAATTTAGCTAACAAAGCAGAAAGATGAATATTTATTTCTGTGGGGAAAAAAACCCCAACCAAGTGCTAACAGCCAAAACCCTAAGTAACATTACTGGGAAAAACCAAGCAAGCAAGCAAGCAACCAACGCATCTTTCCCCATCCCCCCTTTAAAAAAAGCCAAAACCCTCAAACAACCCAACCCAAACTTTTCAGAGAAATTTGGTATTTTCATGTGGAATATGGTCCTTGAGGCTTCCAAATTTCTAAGTGCTGGTAGATGAAAGTGTCCCAATTCTAGATCATCTTCCTTTATATAGCCCTTAGCAGAAATAAGAGGCTGTTATTTGGAAAACAATCAATATATTTTCAAATAAAAGGATGGAATGTAGGGAAAAAAAAACCCCTACAGGCATATACTTACATAAAGTATCAGCCTAATATTTCAGACACTAGAGCAGGAAAGATTTTTAAAAGCTCTTTTGCTTCAGAACTTTCGGAGAAATGTTTCAGAACAGAAAAAGAGTTTGTGAGTTGATTGCCAGACAGTCAGAATCCTTCTTGCATTTTTCAGAAAGGAGAGACTGCATAACACAGAGCTCCCAATACTTAAGTTGATTTCATTAGCCTGGTCAGCTGCCTTTTAGCACTTCAGGGTGGAACAGCCTCATGAAAGGAGTGAGTAAAGAAAAAAAGGCACATGGTAGCATCAGACATACCCTTTGCTAGAAAACTAGAATACTTTAATGTACATCACTGCAAAAAAATTCAAATCAGCAAGAATTAGCAGCACTGACTTGATTTTTCATGTTCTTTCAGTGGGTTTAATTGAAATATTTTTTAAAATGTAAAATGTAAGATCACTATCAATATTGATAATTCTATTAAGTTACCCTCTGTATTTTTAATTTCTTCCTTTTTAACACCAAACCACTAACCACAATCACTATTTCAAGTCTGAGGGATCACTATTTCAGGGGATGTTGGTACACACTTTTTTTCTGTGAGGTGTAAACCATTTAAAATTTTTACCTATTTTGAGTGTTTTTCTTTATGACATGCATTTTTCTTTCAACTTTCTTGAATACCTGACACTGGCCAGGAAGGCAGTTTTTCTACATCTGCTTTTTTAAACTTGCTCTTTAGATTTGATTGGGTGGCCCCTAGTTATTTTCTTATCCATCTAACTGTAATTTTAGGTTCTGATTTTAGCCTTTTTAAGTGCAGACTCCTAACAATTAATGTAAAATTATGTAAACATTGACTTGAATTATTGATATGACTTGAAGCCTTGCAGTACCCTTAATGGATTTGGAACGAGGACTGCATAATTTAGTGCTATGTGTCTCACAAACACAGGCTATGAGTGGGTGTCTGCTTTTCAGAAACACCTGCAGTACAATTGATGATATATGCACAGATGCTCACCACTAACCCTTTTTTCCATAACAGTATTTTTCCTTTCCTTTCTTTTCATCCATCAATTACAAGACTAGACAGACTTCTTCTGTAGATTCCTTGACTGTATCCTGATTTAATCAGGTTTTTCACCAGTCCTTGGATGACTCATTCAGATTTTTCAGTCTGGTTCACTAATTTCTCAGTCTTCAGTTACACTCAGAGAAGTCTGTTTTAATCTATCCAATGTTTACATTGGTGATCTATGACTTTACCCTTTTCTTCAAGTTTTCTTGATTACATCTATTCAGTTGTAGGTTTGGAGTGGCAAAGGCAGCCATCGGGGTAGGTAATTTAAAACGAGCTCTCCCTTCTGCAGTGTCAGTGAACTAAGGCCTGAGAGAAAAATAATAGTCGTTGCTGTGTTTTGCCTACTTTAGAATTTTCTGATAAAAGTGCTTTATTAATACTTTGCCATGGCATGAGGTGTCCCATATTCTGGAGGTACTTCTCAGATATTTTAAGTACTGCAAAATCAGAAACAGAAAAACCTCCATCCATCTCCCTGTTGACACCAGGCATCAGACTAGCTTGTCATTAAAATATAAATATAAGAAAAAGACAGCAAATTATTTTATGCACTCTTCTTCCATGCGTGATCATTTAAAAGAAATTAGAATTGCATATGTTTTCAAAGAGATAGAGAATTGCTCAATGTTTTGTCATCAAAAGGTGTGAAAAGTATTCTGATTTACTAAAAAGGAATGCTGGAATTCCTCTTTCTGATTCAAGGAAATTTCCCATTTTAGAGCACTCTCCTTCAAGTAATGTAATATCTGTCACTATCAGGGAGTGGGGGAGAAATGGTTTCTTATGATCCCGATCAAAAAGACTTTATGAAAAAAACCAACCCCAAGTTTGTTGAAATTAAATGTCTATATGTGATATTTCACCTCAAAAATAAATATGCTTACAAAACTGATTATTGTAAAATAATTTAGTTGAAAGTTAAGATAGGCCCAGTCCAGTGGATGTGGTGTTTTAAGCACATAGAAAGTGATCTGAAACAGTGTTTAAAAAACTACCAAGCTGTTTTTAAGAGATTAAATTCCCAGTTTATGGTAGCATGCACACAGAACTGATTGAAAAAACCAAAACACAACAAGGAAAAACAAACAAACCAACAAAAAAAAAAATCCAAAACCCAACCTCCCTCCGACAAAAGTAAAAAACCCAACAAAACAAACAAAAAAAAAACCAAAAAACCAAAACACTAAAAACCCCCACCAGATGAAACAACAAACCTAAAAGGTATATAATTTGCTCTGCTTTAACATATAATATGCTGGAAGAGAAATATTTTCTTGGTGACAGAAAAGAATTTTCCTCTACTCGTATATTTCTGTGTTAATGGTTATTTCCTTATGCTTTTTTATACTGACTATTATTTAACCAGACTTCACACTAGTGCAAATAATCTTTCTGATTTTGTCCTCCCACTCAGTGGGACAAGCTTTCTTTGGCTTATTATTTTATTTTTATTTTCTCTTCTTATTTTGAGTCTTGGCTGCCCTCCCTTGTAATGGTTTCTGCAGACTCAGTGTTGTCAGAATCTGATAAATTGGTGTTTCTGTTTGGAACATATTCCATACCTGCTCAATCCCTAATCCATCTGCTTACAACAGTGATTTTTGACAGCTCTGTTGCATTGGAGTTTTTGTCAATATTATTTAACTATATTGTTGACTGGACTGTTTCTCTGCTTCACAGCTTTTGTTATTTTATGACTGCTTCAAGAACTTAAAATTATCATGCACAAAGTTTACTATTTAAAGTGGAATATAATTTTTTTCGTATGACAAAAGCAAATGTATTTACACTAATTGATATTGATGCTGCTTACATTTCAATATTGATGTCCCATAATGTGGCAGCAATCAACATTAAATCAGAACTCAAATTCCTAAGAGGATGAAACAGAATAAATTCCCTGTCATTCCACTGAGATTTTAACTATGTAAATTACTGGAATTTGTTTTCTTTAATGCAGAGTGTAATTGTTTTGATCTTCAAGTAAGATTTTAATTTTAATTCAGTCCCAGATTTTCCTTTTGTACCCAGAATCATACGAAATCTATGGAACTGCATAAGAGAAAATAACAGATATAAATATAGGGTTCATGTATACAGACTGGGAACCAATGGGATAGAACTGCAAAACTTCAAAAGGACTGATGCATTTCAGTTACGGTTCCCTTGAAAAAAATGTTTCAAGTGGCTGGAGGACCTCCTAGGATTGGACATGATGACCACTCTGCTCTGAGCTCTTCCCAGATACTTAAGGAACCAGATACAGAACAACAGGATGAAGTTACCGTTTCATATTAACGGCTTAATTATTCCCAAATCCCTCTACATTGTAATATATTTTTAAGTTCTAGAGGTTTTTTAAAGCCCTGAAAATTAAAATATATTTGTCTATTAGAAATTATTACATTTCCTTTAGAACTAAACGCAATTTTTCATGTACTCTTGTGTGGGAGGTCCGGACCCAATAGCTGCCGTCTGTCAGGTCGACTCCGCCTCCGAAGAGTGGAGCTCCTCCTCCTCGGCGGGATCCGGAGGCGGTGCTGAGGTCTGAGACCTTCCCCCTCTTCCAGAAAGTTCTGTCAAGTTATGTTATTGATTGGTTCTCGTTTGTTATACCCTCCCCTTAAAAAGTTTTATTTGTTTTCTGTATTGTATCTCTTCCCCCCAGTTGTATTTTATTGGATATGGTCTGATGCTCTGCCCCGTTTTTCCCTCCCTTAAAACCCCTTGTAACCCGCGAGCTCTCGGGGTTCTCTCCGTGCTTGCTTTCCCGCCCAGGTTCTCGTTTTGCTGCCGTTAATAAAGGCGAACTTAAGGGAGACCCCGCTCCCGCAACCTCTACCTCTTGTCCCGTTCCTACGGCGCTGCGCCTGCCGCTCGTCCGGGGCTGAGCTCCCCTCGCCGTGACAGAGCCACGGTCGCAGAGGCAACAGCCGAGCGGCGCCGGGACAGGCTGCCAGCCGCTGCGCCTTGTGCCACAGAGCGAGCGCCCGGGCTGAGGGCAGGGCAGATTGCCCGGGCGGACGAACCCCAACACTCTTGAACAAAGACATGGCACGCTTTCTTACTTCTGAATTTTTATCTTTTACTAAATTGCATAATTGTGATTTTTCTGCTTTATTAAAATATAATTTGTCATCTGTTATTCCGATGAATAAATTGTTTTTCCACAGACAGAAGTACAGACTTTAATCTTGTCTTCATGCCTTTGATTGTCCTCCAAAGCTTTTAGCCTCAATGTCACAACTAGGGAAGTAACTTTTCCAATTTTGTTCCCGTACTGAGTAGCATGTCCATATCTATTACAGAGACTGATCTGAAGGTTTTCTCTAATCTTGTGCCCAGAACTGTCTGGATCACTGTCAATTGCACTCTTGATGAATTCTGTTGTATATTTATTTTATTGTAAAAATGAACTGATTAGTTTGATGCGTGAAAATACTTCCTCTGTCTAAATCTACATTACAATTGAAAAAGTGGCAAGTTCTTTTCTTCCTTCTTAGTCACTTAAAAAAGCTTTTGGATTGTGATAGAGTTCTGTGTTGCTTTGTTTTCTTAGAGTGATCACACACTTTTCATTGAGGCTGATGTATTTTCTTAGAGAAAGAAGTTATAAACTATTCATACTTTTGTTCTTGCACTAGTAAGAGGATGTACAATCAGCCCTGGGGAAGCCCTGGAGAAATGACAGGGCCTGTTTAGAACAGAGGTGAAAGACAGTTTTAAAAATACTGAGAAATAATTTAAAGTACATCCACATTTTGGAGATTTATTTTTGTGCAATGATAATGACCCTGAACTAGAAATAGTCCAGATGGGATAGAACATAAATATAACAGGAATATGAAGATGCAGTAGCAGACTTCTTAAATGCAGAAAATACTGCAACATTTTAATCATCCTGAAAGAACCCAATTTGTATTCAAACAAAGAAAAACAAATGTTTCAAGAAACTTAAGGTTGAACTTAGACTTTATATGTCAAAGAAACTCCTTATAGTTTCCTGACTATACTTATTTGATTAATCTCCTGCAATATTCCTTTAAAGCGGTACTGTACTGACTATTTATATTACATGTGAGATATCAGAACTAGCATGCTGTATTTTTCAAGCATCCAGAGGCTCAGCATTATTTCAGCTGCAAATGCTGTGGTAATAAATAAGTTTGATGCAAAAATATAGGGAAGCAATACTCAACAGCCTTTTATTTCCAGACATTAAAACTTGTTAAAAAGGAAGTTCAGACTGATGAAGTGTGTGTAATAATAGGGTTCCCGAGATCTATTGGAATATTCTGTCTGTATCTGCCTTAACAATGAGCACCACTCTTTAGCCAAATAGGAATGAACATGTGGAGTGAAACAGGGACTGAGGACCAATATCTAAACTGTATATATATAGTACACATATATTGTGTATTATATATATATGGTATATGTATATGTGTGTGTGTATGTATATATATATAGTCTGTGTATATATAATATGCATACATATACATGTATCTAAATATGTAGGTAGAGACATAGACATATACATAGGCAGAGCAATTCCTCTGGAGTAGCCTTAGCTCCAATTAAAACTGAAGGTCACCACCATTTGGAACACTTTACCTGTCCTTTCTGTTTAGTTTCAGTTTAGTTTAAATTCAATTCTTCTAATCTGAACTAGGACTCTGAAATAGATGTATCCTGTGTAACAACGTTCTTCTTCTAACAGACTGCAGAGTGCCAGGCTTTTCTTCCCTAGGAAATACCCTCATTTAAACAACAGTTGCTCTCATTTTCAATTTGATAGCCATAAACACATATTCACCATTTTGCACATTTGTTGAGAACAAAGGGAAATTGTGGGAAACTATCAATATTTAATTTGTACAAAAAATCATTACAACCTTACAGGAATATACAATGTCTTTATATATGGCCAGTTGGGATTGAAAAGTTGTATTTTACGTATTCATTGAAAACCACAGCATTTTTCTGTGCAAATTTTGCTTGTAGCTTGCAACTTCCTGTTATGGAAAAGAATGGAGTTGTTAATAAAGAAACATTGCTGTAATGTTGTCATCTGTCTGATGTTTAAACTTTCAATTTTTGATGTTCTTTAGACCTCATAATTAATCAGTTTCAAGTTTTTGTTCAGATTACAAAAACAGGGCACAGCAATATGCCCTTCAAGCAGTTTATCTTATATTGTACATTTTGACAAATTTCTCCTTATGAAGTATATTTTTACTTTCTGTGAAAGGCAAGAATATCTTAAAGGGATACAGTGACTCTGGAAAGACCAAAGTTAGCCATTTTGAGAATTTACCTCTTTTACCATCCCCAGATTTACCTTTAAACAGTAGTTGCCAGTGTCTGATAATTCTATTTTATTTTTAACTTTATTTTTTCAGCGTTGTTCCCACACAGCGTAACATCACATGAAATTCTTACGTGGCAACATATTCCTTGCTTCCATTAGCTTTGCAGAATCAAGTTAATGGAGATGCTTTTAATCATTCTTAATTCCAGCCTTAAAAAACCTTGATTACATGATCAGTTATTTAATGTTTTGTTACTAATGCCATGTCTCATGACAGGGAATTTTCTCACATCATGCAGATCTACAGGACTTTCACATTATGGTGTTCCCATCTTTTGTTTCCATTTCAGGTCTCAAACTGTATTCTAAATGGACTATAATTTCTTTGCTGGATTTTTTTGTCTTAGTTTCTGTTGTTTAAAATATTAACATTTTTATTTAATTAAATATTAATTTTGAAAGGTTTTTTATTCTCCACATAGCTAACTGTTAAATTCTTTGGATAGCTCTTTTTTCTGACTAAACTTCCACAAAGTATTTAAATATTTTCAGTCCTTGTAAGTTTGATTTATGTTTTGTTTAGGTTTTCATTGGCAATGATAATTTAGAACAAAATTTTGGAAAGGTCTATATCAGTACATGACTTTCCTATAGAATTAATCTATTTCACTAATTGAACTTAGTTTATTTGATCCCTAAGTTACAGACAAATACAAAATTTTGTCACTACACTGGCAAGTCCTTTCTTGTCCCTGTCTACTGTGTTCTTTTCCTCAGTCCTTTAGTCACTCACATCAAATGCTTGCAGTAACAATTAATTCATTATAATTATGGAACAAACCAGTTTACCATTTATCACCTGTTCCTATTCCAAAAATAATGGATTTACTCCAGTTGCTGAGCATGCAATGAAACTAAAATTCCTGTCAACGTTACATTTATAATGGTGAACAAGCTTAACTCAGTCATAAATTCAAACAAAAGTAAAATTTCTCTATTTTAAGGTGTTTTTTGTCATGAATTGAGGGGGCAACACCCTAAAGTCATGACCAGGGGAGCCTTTTCCCACAGTGGTTCTTTCTGCTGGCACCGGCACAGGGGCTACGCACAAGAAATGAGAGGGCTTCTGGAGGTCGACTTAGAAAAAGACGAGATTGAGGACTCTTCAGTTTATAAAAGATGGGGTTTATTTGCTACATGGAGATCAGAACTGAAGAGAATACAGAGCTGAAGAGTCTAGGGGGCTGAAGAGTATAGGGAGCTGAAGAGTATAAAGAGCTGAAGAGTCTCGAACAAAGGCTGTGCATCAGGTTATAAAGGGGGGCTAACAAGGCGGGATTACATGTTTCAGAACTAATAAGAAAGTGAATACAAGTGAGTTATAGAACAAACAACCAATGCACTAACAATGAGATAAAGGTAAACAGAGTGGTTGGAGGGAGATAGTGGCCCATACTATCTGTAGTACAGGGATGGGAGGTCAGTGGGAAAATCCATTTCTTCTTCACTCTCCTCTGGCCCATCTCCAATTTCTTCCCAGTCCTCCACACTTTCAAGGACACCAAGCTCTAACTCAGCCACCTGGGCCGCTACAATGAATAACATAATCCATACTGTTCAGTGATCACACATGAAATAAACATGCAATCTCTGAACTGTTGGGTTGGCTTGACGTTTTTAAAGCTGCTGTATAATACAGATTTGTAGCAGCTGCACCACCATCATGATGGGACAACATTAATTTCTAGCAGGACTTCTAGAAGTTTTCAAATCCCAACCTCAGAGGTATCTGCTGCTGACACCTCACTAGCCAAGTCTGCAAGACAGGCAAAAATTGTAGAAGGGTTTTTTTTTCTCATCACTTCCTGTTATCTTGCTCAAGTAGCTTTGCCCTTCTCTAGCTATAGAAGTGCAGAAATATCTCCTTTTATTTTCAGAGAGATACGAGCACCTGAAGGTCCAGCCTGCCCATGTTTTTAAATGTGGGTCAGGGGCATGTTAGTTGAGAAGGCAAATATATTCACAAGAACAAAATCCATGGGATAATAGGTCAGAGAGGAAAGAATTTGGCAGACACAAGATATAACAGGGCTTTGTACAGAGAGAGATCAAGCTGAGAACTCAAGTGCTGTGAATTACAGAACCAAGTGCTATAGCAGTGTCAATAGAGTGGAGCAAGTTCATGAAATTAAGTCTAACACCTTTCATTTGGGGAAACAGCAGGGCACCTGTGAGATCATAGTCTAGGTAGAGATATTCGTGGTGGGGAGACATATGAGATTCATAATCTCCCTGGTAGTAGATGAAGCTCTGGGATCACTTGATAGATCAAAAAAGATAAATTTGTTAAATTCAGCTTTACTTTGAAATTTAAAAATTGACTAGCCATTTAGTGACTCAGGATTCCCAGTTCTCATTACAAATAATCTGTCGAACAAAAGTGGCATAATTGTATCCCAATGAGCTGTTCCACAAACACAGAATTCCATAACTTCACCAAGATATTAAATTCTTTCAAAGCTATTTTACCTCATGCTATGTTTATATAACCAATATTTACTTGTAGTATTCAGTGATAAACTAATTCAACATTAGCTACTCAAGATCATGATTTTTTATGCATGTATATAACACAAAAGAATAAGGACATTGGTAAATATTTTAGAAAATGAAGTGTAAAAATTGTCCTAGAAAGCAGTTATTAAGCTTATCCAAGTTGATATTTTTAATATTAATTAATAAAACAATGAGTTTATCATCTGTGGAAGTAAAATGTAACAAAAATGTATCAAAATAATTTCCATAAGACTATTCAATTATACAAGTTAGTAAGCTTAGGCAATATTTTTTGTAAGAAAATACTAATTATTATAACTTACATGTTAGCTGTTGTATGAGCCCAATCTTAATGTCACTTTTCTGTGGTCTAAATTAGGATTGCCTTTGAAATCATAAAACACATGTTCACAATTAATTGGTCTTTGTGAACTGAAGTGGAGAGTTGCATTCTGAATCAAATGATCAGATCTGAGAATTGCAACAGTGGCAAGAAATGTCTGAGCATTGCTACCTGATGTGTGAATTTTGTTGGAGAGTTGTGCAGTTTGTTCTAAATGAATGTTAATGACTAAGAGTGGTTTTATGGTAAGACAGTTGTGCAATAAAGTAAAAACAAACTATAAAGATTTAGAAAACACATCATAACACGTTAGAAAATTACAGGAAAGATTGAGGGCTTTCATGGTGCATTCTTCTTGCCAAAATTCTGTGTATTAAAATAATGTTGCTGAATTATATTTTGCTTTATAAAAACATTTCCTCATGTAGATAATGCTAATTCTTTGTAAGGATAACTATGGCATACTATGCAATTATGGCATAATTTACAGTTACAGCCAAGACTGAAAAACACAAACATTCAAATAAAATTTGAAAAACTGTAAATGATACATTTTTTTAAAGTTATGATTCCTATTATCTCTTATAAAGATGTAGTTCGTACAATACTTTATTACTTCAGTTTCTAATATTGTAACAGCTTACACCTGCATATGTGTGGATTTGAGGGTGGGGAGTGCTGGAGTTTTCATTTGTAAACATGTACAGGGTTTTCCACATCTGTTCAAAATTTTAGTTCTTCCAGAAATTTTTCAAACTCAGTTTAATCCTTAAATCTCACTAGTATTTACACAAAATTGTGTCTGTCCGTCATAAATTTTATTTTGTAATGATCTGTTATGGGAAAAAATGTTCATACATACAAATAGATTAATAATTAGCTTTCTTCTGACTTTTCTAACAGCATATTTTGTATTGAAACACAAGTAAAACAAATCTAATACTGGCAAGCAATATGACAATAGAAAGTGGGAAAAAAAGGATCATATTTACAGCAAAAATTCAAATTTAACAAAGAAATATTCATCTAATGGCTTCAGATTTTACTTAATGTTTTGCTTATTTTGTTTAAATAAAATGCCATTCTAAAGGTATCTAAAAAGCTTTAAAAATCAAAAATTCATCTGAAACTGCATTTAAAGAAATTATTTTGACTATGACGGAAAATATAATACTATTTGTCCTTCAAATAGTATACCAAGGTTTGGGAGAAAAAACAGTTCAGCTTAAAGCTAAGTAGAAAAAAGGCAAATTGTCTTCATGATTGCTCTAGATCAATACAGAAAAATTATTACGGAAATAAAATTATATCTATTTGACTGTGTGCTTTTAAACACATCTTAAATTATTGACTACACTCTACTTTTGTGTGTGTGTAGATTTATATGTGGATGTGTGCATACATGCTAATGAATCTGTGGGCTTTCATGTTCATGAAACAACACCCAAATGATTGACTGATAATTGTACCTGACTGGATTTCTGACTTTGAACAATCTGACTGATCCTAATTAAGCTGAAGGTTCAGTTTGTTATTACAACTTATAATCTTATTGTGCCACAGAAGTGTTTGCTTTTCATGCAATTATTAATTAGATAGCAGATTTCTTCATTCGGAAAGCTTCATTGTTTGGAACTCGCTGTAATATATCAGTAGCAATGAAGACATTGTTTGATAGGTCACTGTTATTTATGACAACCTAAACCTTCATTTGGGATCTTAGCTGATACATACCTTACAACTGAAGAGACATGTGGCTGGCACAGATCTTTCCTGTGAGAATTTTCTTGTGTTTTTTATAAACAAAGATAAAGTTTGGATGTTATTAAAACGGTTTCTCGAGATGTGCGCAGTTCGGGCCTGGCCAATAGGCTCAGGGGGAGGTTTCGGACTGACCAATCTGAGTGACCTCTGAAAAGTCTATATAAGTTGGGAAAATAAAAAAATAAATCTCTTTTTATCCACACAACTTCTGGAGGGTCTTTTCTCTCTGCTAGCGGCTCAACAGCGACAGAGACAGACCTTGGGAATAAAACATTTTAAAGTCAATCTAACTAGGAATAAAATTTAATTCTATTGAAAACTGTGTTCATTAAGATTTTGACTGTGTTTGGACTGGAACTCTTATTTTTTAAGGTGTGCAGATAACAGTCAGTGTGAGAGGGAAAGCATACAGACTGTGTTCCAAATCTTTTATGTTTGCTAAAAAATTGCATGAGAATGTAAAAATTATTGAATGCTACAGCATCATGCAGATTTTGTGCTTTTAGGCAATGCCTGTGTCAGTAAATGTCCTGCTCCAACATTTTACCAAAGCATTTATTTAAGTCAAATGGTGTTACTGTGTATGTGATGCCAAAGTTTCAGAGATAAAACCTCTGTTCTGTAATTGTAAAATCTCTGTTTAGTAATTGCATTTTAACTTGTGTTATTTTTCTGATAAAATGTGAGCTGAAGGCATTCAGCTTGTCACTGAAATGCTTAAATTACATTGTTCACTTGAGAAATCTTTGAGATACTAATCAGCTTAATGAAAACATTTCAAGGCAATATGTTAAATCACTCTCACAAAACAGAACTGATGTTCAGTTCATTTGACAGATTGTGTTTCAAGCTAAAAATACATTACTGAGTACCATGTTTCTTAGTTTTATTTGAGACATAGATATGTTAACACATATAGATCATAATAATTCTTATTTTCTGGTGTAAACACTTTGACAAATAAGATTATTAGCTGAATTGAGACACCACCTACTAACATTCCACACATCCAGAAAGAGGCATCTAGTTTGCAAAATAATCTGGAGCGATAGAAGGAAACTTCCAGTGGTTCATGAAGAAAATTCCTTGCATGTTTACAGAGAAAAGACAGAAAAGCATAAAGGTGTTTTTATATATATGAGGTATGGTGAATACTGGCACAAACTTTTGGTATCAATGAGCCTTGGTATATAGTGCCAAGCTCTTCAAACTCCTGGATGCAAGCTGATTGACCTACTGTTTCAGCAGAGTCATTTTGATTCCTTTCTTGTGCACTAGATTTTTTTTTTAAACTGGCATTCTAACAAAAGATCTAGCTCATTTAAATAGAGTTAAAAAAAAAAGTGGAATTTGTGCTTGATATACTTCTTTATATATTTCTTTCAAACGTCACATATTAAAAAGAATCTGACCCTTTAAGACACACACATTTTGTTTGGAATACACAAATTCATGTCGTATTAAAGTCTATTTATTTTCTTTTAAGAACAAATATCTTGTAAACAGAATTTCTGTGTCTCTTACTCTAGACCATGTTCCTTCCTTCCATTTCTGCCAAAGGCAACAGCAGAAGAGCCAGTGAAAAATATTCCTCTACATATATATGGTTATGGACTGGAGTGTGCCTTTTGTTTTCAAGCTGGAGAAGAAAATTTTCCATAGTGGGGGAGAGATGATCAAAGCTGTAACAAAGGAAATGTTTTATTTTCACTTATTATAATTCCTCATATTTTTACACTATAACAATCAAACATATTTTCATACAATGATACACCAGGCATTTTTAAAATAGAGGGCAACTCTGCTGTCGGGTTTCTCGGCCAGTTCTCGGGGCGACCAGTTCTCGAGGCCTTCTCAGGCAGCGGTGGCTCGCCCTTCGGGGAGGCAGAAAAAGGGCTGGGGAAAGCTGTGCTCCTGCAGGAGCTGTGGAGGTCTGGAGATCGAAGGCGGTTGCAAGAAATGTAGGCAATTTCGAGCGGGGTTAAAGAAGGGTTTATTGAAGGACGGGCAGGGAGGTCTGGAGCGGGTTGGGAGGGGCTCGAAAATGGCACTGCTCTGCGCTGTGCAGCAGGTTTTAAGGCAACGGAAGAGGGGAGGGGAGAGCACGATGCGACCAATGGGGTACATGGAACGGTTGATTGACAACAGCTTGGCTCAATGGGGATACAGAAGGGGAGGGTACAAAATTTGAAGGAACCAATGACTAACAAGTCAATGGGGGAACAAAGGAGAAACTTCTAGAATAAGACCTTATAGGGAACAGGGGAGGGGAGAGAAGCAGGGCCAATAGCTGAACGTACTGGTGCATATTAACTGCTCTTGTGGCAAAGGTTACTGGGAGTGCTCTTTCGAGTCACCATGACCAAAGAGCTAACTCAATTCCACGACTCATCTGGGGCTTCACCATTGCACCTTGAACTGGGGGCACTCAACTGCGCCAAGGCCACAGCAACACTCTACCAAAAAAATGCACTTGAAATTTGCTTGTTTATGATACAATGTTGAAAATGTTGAGATAATGAGAATCAGGACAAAGAAAATCACAGAGGAATTATCGGCTCATATTAGATAATTAAATATTATGGTCACATTGTACAATGCCTGAATAAATACTTGGAAATCATAACACATAAAAAAAAAAATTAATGTTAAATATATCAGAAAAGAAAACTAAAAAAAAGAAGAGGATAGAGTGTCTTTTTTAAAGAAAGCACTTCTCATTAATTTTTAAAAACAAAGTTTTGATAGTTTTGGCTGGGGCAGAATTAATTTTCTTCACCATAGGTCATATGGGGCTGTTTTGAATTTGTGCTGCAAACAGTGTTGCTAATGTAGGAATGTTTCTGCTATTGCTGAGCAGTGCTTACACAGAATCCAGACCTTTTCTTCTCCTGGTATCACCAGTGAGACGGCTGGGGATGCACAAGAAGAGGAGAGGGGACACAGCTGGGACAGCTGATCCCAAATGATCCAAGGCATATTCTATGCCATGTGGTGTGATGCTCAATACATAAAGCTGGCGCAAGAAAGAGGAAGGGAGGGACATTCAATTGATGGCATTTGTCTTCCCAAGTCAGCATTACATGTGATGGAGTCCTTCCTGCTTTTCTGGGGATGGCTGAACACCTGCCTGCTCATGGGAAGTGGTGAATGAATTCTTTGTTTTGATTTGCTTGTGTGTGGCTTTTGCTTTACCTATGAAACTGCCTTTATCTCAATCCATGTGTTTCCTCACTTTTACCCTTCCAATTTTCTTCCTGACCCCACCTGGGTGGGGAGTGAGCAAGTGGCTGTGTTGTACTTAGATGCCATCTGGGGTTAACTACAACAAAATAAGATTGGTTTACTTTATATTTAAGTAATTTCAAAATCACTTTTTTTTTTTTTTAATAATGCTCTCCCCCAGTAATTTGGGGAAATAATAGCAATATTTTTATATCATATTCTTCCAAAATTGCTATGTGTATTGATTACTTACAATAGTCTACTTTTTAGTTTAAGTATTATTAGCACCAAAAGACGTTTTCCTGAAAGGCTTTTTCATATTATCACACATCTCAGAATTGTTAGCAATGGTTCTATATTAAAACATTTTTATTCATTCAGGAATTAACTGTCATTCCAGGGGAGCTACTTACAATATATTGTTTTTACATGCCACCAAAACTGCAATATTCTCAAGATTATTTCATTGTAGTTGAATACTCATGCAGACACCCTTCTCTGGGAATCTGATTATATGTTGGGAATTTCCAAAACTCTTTTCTGGTTCACCAATTTGCTGTTGGCAAATGCTCAGATCACAAAGACTTGAGAGGTTAGAAGAGATAGCACTGGTGCAGCCTCACCTTGAATATTGTGTGCAGTTTTGGGAACTGCGCTAATATAAGAAAGATATTAAACTATTAGTGAGTGTACAAAGGAGGGCAACAGAGACATGAAGGGCCTTGAGGGGAAGCTGTATGAGGAGAAGCTGAGGTCAATTGGTGTCTCCAGGAGGCTGAGGGGAGATTTAGTTTAGATATTAGAAAAAAAGTTCTTTACCCAGAGGTCGGTTGGGCATAGGAATAGGCTCCCAGGGAAATGTCACAGTGTCAAGAGTGACAGAGTTCAAGAATACTCTCGGGTACATTGTGTGACTCTTGGGGCTGTCTTGTGCAGGGACAGGAGTTAGATTCAATGATCCTTGTGGGTCCCCTCCAACTCAGAATATTCTGTGTTTCTGTGAAATTTTTCTTTCTGATGGTTTAGTGTGAGATGGAGTAAGATTTGGCTCACCCGTGAGAAAGAGCAATGGTTTTCAAGAAACTAGGAAGGTTCTTCTCATAAGAACTTGTAAGATTTTTGACAACAGTGTGACTCTGCATGCAGCAGGCTCTGCATCAGGTTTAGCTCATTGTCTGAGCTGTTTTGCTGCCTGTGCTTAAAGCCAACCCTAGTGATTGTCTTCTGGGAGATGTGAGAAGGTTCATCAGAGGCTTCCTTCCTCCTCAGGCCCTTACCCTAGCCACTGCTTAAGCTTCAATTTAGGGTGCCTGTGCCTCACCACAAACCTGCCTGATCCTAAACTGAGACCTTGCTTGGCAAACTTCATATCCTGTCTCGACCACAGAGCTTTCTCAACTTTAAACTCATTTGGGTACCCTGACTCTTGTCTGAATTGAGTTAATTTCTTTGTAATGTCTCTGTTCAGGTGCAGTTTTGGGGATGAAGCTCTCTCTCAGGATCTGTGGGAACTACTGATGCACCCAAGGGTTGAACACTGAGTTCTGCTGTAGACTCAAGGGAAACTTTGAATATTTTTAGAAAGCTAGGTAATCTTAAGGATTATAAATTTAGAGAAGACACTTCTATCTCAGCTGAAGGTTAGGAATTTGTTAATCATTTTCCTTTCTTCACTATGCTTGTGAAACCTGATTTCCGTATATGATAGGTTAACCTACATATTTGATCTGGGAAACTCCATTGATGTAAACTTTTTGGAATTCAGTAAAATTCTTGATAATGTTTCTCGTGGTATCCTTCTGGACAAAATATTGCATATTAGGTGATGAGTGGGGAACTGGCTCACAGTTTGGGCACAAAGGATTGTAGTGAATGCAGTAATATCAGGCTGGCTGGTCACTAGTGGGGTTCTGCAGGGATCCATCCTCAGACCAGCTCCTTTCAGCATTTTTATTAACAACCTGGATGCACGACTTGAAAGAATGGTAAGTAAATTTGTTGACAACACTGAATGGGAGGACCTGTTGACTCCCTCAAGGGCAGAGAGGCCCTGCAGAGAGATCTCAACGAATTAGAGAGGTGTGTAATCACCAACTATAAGTTTAACAAGGGAAAGTGCTGCATTCTGCACCTGGAATATGGCAATCCCTGTTGTGTCTAAAACTGGGGAATGAGAAGCTGGAAAGCAGGGCTGTGGAAAGAGACCTGGGGGTCCTGGTGGATGGCAAGGTGAACATGAGTCAGCAGTGCCCTGGCAGCCAGGGGGGCCAAGTGTGTCCTAGGGGGCATCAAGCACAGCATCACCAGCTGGGCAAGGGAGGGGATTGTCCTGCTCGGCTCTGCACTGGGGCAGCCTCACCTGGAGTCCTGAGTGCAGTTTTGGGAACCATAATATAAGCAAGAGCAACACTACTCCAGAATCAGAGCTGAAGTGAGTCTTTAAATATGACAAAGCACAAGGTTAATCCAAATAAGCTCTCTGATATTTGATGTAGAAGTATACCACTACTTTTTTTTCTGTGGAGTATTAGAAAAAATCACTATAGTAGAAATCAATGATACTGGATATAAGAGGTACAAACCAGATAATTAACTGAAAGCCCTATAACTATTATCTAATTATCTTTGATTAGATTGTGTCATAGAAAATATATACATTATTTGCATTTGTCCCTATATTCTAAAAACATAATTGCTATATTGTTGGATGCTATGAATAACTGCTAAAAGATATCTTTGCTCTTCAATATTGGCATAACTCCCTGTCTATAAATATTGATCACTCTTAAACTGTTTATCAATCTAATTAAAAGATGTTTTTTTCTAAGTGACAAGAGCACCAGCCTGGAACACTTGCTCTAAGAAAAACCTCATGGTTTTTTTTATTCTGTGTTTTAGTCTCATTCAAATATCTGGGAAGTAAAGTACTATTTCCTTTGGTTCCATCCATTGTCTGTTATTGTTATAAATTGCAACTGAAACACTGAATATTCACAATAAACTTATAAAATGATCAGAAGTGACAGATAAATGAACTGTCAGATTTCATTTGCTAGGTTATTTACAATATACATTTTCAGGTCTCATTCACCTGAATTCAGCCAGTTGTCAAGACAAAACAACTCTTTGAAAGATTCTCTTCTGATATGTCTATGGATGCTTTACATGAGTAGGTTATTTTTTTCATAGATATATTTAAACATCGTTTTTATTGATGCTTTTACTTAGTTAGACATTTATTATTCATGTCTTTAATGATGTTGCAGGGGGTCGTTAATACAAATAAAACAGATTATAATTAGGTATGGATTTTCAAGCTGTGGGAAGAATATTATGAACACTCCTATTTGCTCCTTACTGGAAACTGTCCCTGTAGCATGCATACACATGGAATAGAGAGTGAGATTACAGAGAGATAGATAAGGATAGATTTAATAAGATAAAAGAACATGGGAAAAGACTGAAGGGATCAGGTTCAGGGCTCAACCAGAAATACATACAGATCATCCTTTTTTTACATGTGACTGTCCCCTTTTACACCCTTTGCTGTCTATTCCCATTTCGTTCCTCCCTGTTTCCCCTCTCCCCAACGCATTCCCTCAGGGGCTGGATAGTTCTGTCAATTCCTACATCCCTCCAAGTACAGGGTCTTCCCTGTTTTATTATATTCTTATCAACTGCAAAGTCTAGGTTGGTCTTTGTGTTAGAATCTGTATTTTCTCCATAACCCATCAGTTAATGTGAGTAGCAACCTTTGTTTCTTGTCAGGGTCTCTCCTACTTCCAGATAGCAGGTGTAGTGACTATAAATCAACATCTGAATTTTAAACCATATATTTTCTTCTTCACATTCCTTTGGATGTCACTGTTAAAAAAAAGTCTATATAACATGCTGAGAAACCTGTTTACATTGGCTGACTTTCTATAATAAAACTTCTCAGTCAAGTAAAGGGATTTTTGTGAGAGTTTTTGTTTCATTTTGAAATGAAAAAAACCAAAAACTTTTCATTTCATTGAACTCTTATTAGTCCCCACCATTTAATGATTTTGGTATCAAATGCATGTATATACTTTTCCAAATGTTTTTCAGAACAAAACCACAATATATGCTACCTGCTAAAAGATGAGTTCTTCAGATTCCATATTTTCTGCATCATGAACAAAGGGCAAGTAGTATTACAGCCAGCCAATGTCCTGAGTTTATGCAGCATAAAGTGCTCACTTGACAATCTGATTAATCACTTAGCTCACTAAAATTATGAATCATCTAATACTTGCTACATGTAAAATATTTAAAATAATAATTTACTTTTTAAAATGTTATGTTGCCACTTTACAAGAATAAATAAATATGGCTTCACATTCAGAGATTGCACATATCAGGAAGGGTAGTCTTTTTCCCTATTGTTCAATGACAATAAAGACATATTTGGTAGCCTTTTGGTGTGATTTTTGATGTTTTAGAGTAACTGGGGGCAGTCCTAATGTTTGGTTTTCCCCTCACCTTCTTTTAGTAATATTGTTGTAATATGTTTCAGTACTCTCCACAAATTGTTTCTAGAACTTTTTAAATTTCAGTTTATTATGGTTTAAGTTTGACAAGTTGGTTGATTTTCTGATATGGAGAAAAACTTTCCTGATGTATTTACAATCTCAAAATAAACAACATTTTAATTACTCACCCCAACAGAAACGTTTTTGTAGCCACGAAAACTCAATGCATTTAACAAGAACTTTTATTTTCAACTGAAAGTGCTCAGCAAATATTGTAATCCAAAGTTAAAACTATCAAGGTATCATCAGAATAGCACTTCGGAGTAGAAATAAAATATGTTTTCTTTTCATCTTTATATCCCAGGTCGTAATTGGTGATTCTGACAAGCTGTGATTCTGTATGTTTAACACAGCTCTGAGCTTTCAAGATGTTATGCAGTAATGGGTTTCTGATAAGAGAAAAAGTTCACGTTTTAATGATGCTATATTGAGATTTTGACATCTTGCATATCTGTAGATAAATAAGAGATTGAAAATTTTAAGCCATCTTGTTTAAAAGTACATAAATGTCATATCATTAATTGACAGAAGAAAGAAAATAAGATTTTAGTGAATTACTGACTGGATAAGTGTCTTTTATTTTTACACTATATACGCCAATAAAATGTATGTCTACCAAAGTAAGCATTATACTGATTAGTGGTATAACAGATGTAGATGAGAATGAAAAGGAAGTAATTATTCAGTTAATTGGTTTTCATAGAAGTAATACACAGTAATTTCAATGTAAGCTTAAAAAAATTAAATAATTTTATCTCACAATTAATAATTTTACTTTATTGTACATTCTTCCTAGGCTATGCTGTAATGTTTCAAGTGATGGAATTTCTATCACATCAACAGGGAAGGTAGATCTCGTTGCCAATATTTTTTGTTAATGTCTTTTTTTCTGAAATCCGTAAAATTACTGTCAGAATATCCCTTCTAGATTCTTGAATAATTTCTTAAATAATTTATAGTTTCTTTAATTTTGCGAGGTCTGAATAGCATTGCATTAGTTTGATACTTCTTGCTTGATTCTACTTACATAAGAAATCTCTGGTCATATGTCTAATCTCTCTGGAACTGTTAATTTATCTTTCTTGTAAGTGTTCCACCTTTTATTATACTATCACCTATGAATCATATTCATGCAGTGTCCTGTAAATCTTCCAGAACATAAAAGAGCATATTAAATAGCGCTGTGCCCAAGATAAGTTCTCCTTCTTCCTCATCAACAAATCCTTGCAATAGAAAAGCAATAGTTTACTATTTTTCATAACAGTTCTTTTTATTAAAAATTCCTAATCAAGAAATTAAAATGGGATATTAATTTCTGAGATCTTTCTTCAAAATAAAACTTCATTGTATGACTGAAATCTGTGTATGCTGCATGTAAGTTCTTGATGTATTAATTAAAATGCAAGTTAAAAACAAAAAACCAAAACCAAACAAATTTCAAAAGCTCTTCAGTTGCAGGTATTATTTTTTCTGAGAGTCCTATTTCCTTTAATCTCTTTGCTCTGTTAATTCTTTTTTTTTCTTTTGGCTGCTTATAGGATAGATTTTGGTGTAAATTGGCATAAATGCTCTGTGTGGAGCTGAAAGGACTTAAAGAATACAGCTGCCTGTCTCAAAACACTGTCAAGGCCACAGAAGGAACTTGCCATAAGACACCACAGCAGGAACCTAAAATAAGCACAGACAGGGTAAATTTCTGCTAGGAAGGCGTTTATTTCACAGCTGGCAGGGGTTAGATCTGGTTAGCACATCCTGGTTAGTGTGTCTGGCCAAGAATTCCCCCTGTGGCAAACTATGGGAAAGGGAACAACTACTCAAACACATATCACCAGTCAAAGTTCACCCAAAATTATAGGAACTGCATCTGCAACCACCCCGTGGAGATCCAGAATGTGGACTGCATTAAGGTGGTACCCCTAGATAATCGAGTTGAGATCCTCATCACTGAGACGCCCAGGGTGAAGGAGGACCAATAGGATGCCTCTGAATCCACAGGATCCATGAGTGGGAACTATCTTCTGCTAAATCTCTTCTCTCTCTCTCTCTCATTCTCTCGATTTTTCTGCTAGACTATTATTCAATGTCATCTGTTTAATTTTGAATCTGTACCTGTCTTTTGTTTTTAAGAAACAGAAGTCAAAATAAGTTTGAATTTTTTTGAATTCCATTATATACTAATATTTTCATTGCACACAGATATAATATATATGCTACTTTCCTTATTTTTAAAATTATTTCTGATTTAAATATTAGTTCTTAGTTGATTACTGATTTGAACTGATCAAAGTAACTTTCTTAATTAGTTGTTTTTATTACAAATCCTTCCAAATTTCAATATGAAAGGTAGGCATTAGATTTCTCTTTAGAATAAACAATCAATTTAAGCAAAATATTTCAATTTATGATCATTACATTAAACTCATTTTTAACTTGAGATTCCTCAAGCAATCTTCAGTTCTTTTAGTCTTCTTTTCCTGACACTGTTTTCCTTTTGACTGTCACTGCAGGCCTTTTTTAAAAAAATGTCATATTTTGTAACCATGTTATATAATAAATCATTTTGACACTGTAACATAATTTAACCTGAAATTTTAATATTTGCACGTATGTGAATTATTGGATTTGCTGATCATCATCTTAAAAAGAAGATTTTCAGATTATTTAGTCTTTTTGTAAGGGACCTTTATTGATTTCCCCTTCCAAACTTGCAGATTTTCTCTCCTCATGTAAACTACATTTTTGTAGTGCATATTAATTTGAAATACCTCCAGCTACATATCCATTTATCCTGGACATTTTTGAGTAAATTTCTCGGATACAAACTTCCTGTTCAACAGGAATGTCCATTTGATCAAATCTGTTTCCCCTTTCTGTCTTTAACAGAGCTGACCTGCCTTTCATGATTTCCTGTTTTTTCTTTTACATCAATGAGAAAAAACATTATATGTAGAAGTTATGGTTTCTGTGAACTTGGAACAATGGTTGATAGTCCAATCCTATTCTGGTTTTGTTCTGCAACCTTTTACAAGTCATTTAAAATAACATTTGTCAGTATTTTTTTACAAAATTAAAGATTTTTTTCATTTGTAGAGATCACATTGTTTTGTTTTGAAGCACTTTTTATTTTTAAGGAACTTTCTTATTTCAAATATAATGTCTACAACTGAATCATAACATCTTGAAAATTAGGATCTTTTTCTGTTAATCAAGCAATTAAAACAAGAACCTACATCCAATCATTAGACTTGCTTCTCATTTTATAATTTCATTATTGATGTTAGGTGGTACGTTTTACTTAAGACATAAAATCACGCATCTTTTTTTTCTAGAAAATTTCCCCTCCAAAATAAAAGGCAAGGCTAACATTTGACCCATTAACATCCCTGAGAAAAGTAAAAAGCTGAGAATTTTTGCACCATGTCCCATTGTGAAGTCATAAACTGTTCAAAATCTGAAAGACTTTTCTCACAGAAGACCCAAAACCAGATCAGTAAATTCCATAAAGGTATTAAACTCACAGCATTGGTTGCCTTGCCCAATGTTTAATTGGGAAAAAAAAGCTGCATGTTTTATACAGGAATATCAGTGTTTAATTTTGAATTTTCCTGTCTTTGACAAAAACTAATTATTTGAGAAATAGTTCATTTTCAGAAGGTATGGAATTTTTATTTCCCTTTCACAACCAAATCCAGATCAAAAAATGTTCCATTCTATACAAAATACAACCACATTTTCATGCTGTTTTGCATGAGTGAAAAATAGTGTGCATAGAATCCACAGCTAACAAAATTCACCAATAGCTGACGTTTACTGTCCTGTGCAATGGTCTTATTTAATTTCAGGTAAAATTGTTATTTTAGTTAGCATCTGTTTTTCTGTTTTTTTAGTCCATATGTGGTATCTGACAGATTTAAGAGTATTTGACACTGTACTGGGGTTACCTGGCAGGGGTTTGGTAGCAGAGGAGCTACAGAGGTAATTTCTGTAAGAAGATGACAGAAGCTGTTCCCATGTTGGACAAAGCTTGTTTCATTTGACTCCAAGACAGACCCATTGCTGGCCAAAGCTGAAGAAATCAATGGTGTATCAGTAGTGCCTCAGTGATGTTTAAGAAAGGGTAAAAAAATGCTGCAGCATCTGTGAGAGAGAGGAGTAAGAATGTATGACACAGCCCTGCAGACACAAACATCAGTGAAGGAGGAGGGGCAGTGGTGCTCCAGATGCCAGAGCAGAGGTTGCCCTGCAGCACATGGAGAACTGCAGAGGAGTAGATACTGACCCTGAAGATCATGAAGGACCCCACACAAAAACAGGCGTATGTTCCCTGAAGGAAGCTGTGACCCTGTGGAGAGCCCACCATGGAGATTGCTCCTAGTAGTAACTGTTGCCCATGGAAAATAGCCCACAAACAGCAGGTTTTTGTCAAGACCTGTGACCCTGTATCATGTCTGTACATGACTGTACCTTGCGAAAAGGATCCACACTGGAGCAGTTCACAAAAACTGCAGCCCATGGGAAGAGCATATTTTGGAGGTTTGTGAAAATCTACATTCATTGAGAAATACCCCCCACTAGGATGGGGGAAGAGTGTGAAAAGAAAGGAGCAGCAGAGATTGTGTCTCTATTTTCCATTGGCTTGCACTGTTCGGGTGGGGAGGTGGTAGAAGAGTTAAGAAGGAAGTTGAAACGGAGTGGAAGGGAGAGTTGAGGGGAAAATATTTTAAATGTTTTTTTTATTATTTCTCACTTTCTTACAAATGTCAATAACTTAAAGTAGTTTCTCCAAGTTGAGACTGTTTTGCCTGTGGTAGTACTTGGAAAGTAACCCCTCTGTCCTTATTTCTATCCTTAAGCCTTTTGTCATATTTTCTGCCTCTGTCCTGTTGGTGGAGGGGGACTGATAGTGCAGCTTGGTGAGCAACTGGCAGCCAGTCAAGGTCAACTGTATAAGTTTGAAAACAAACCAGTGGGAGATCGCAAGTCAGGATTATAATTTAATAGGAAAATTAAAAATAAATGCAATAATACAAGAAATAAAACACTGACAGAGTCAGATACAACCCGACACCCTGTTAGCCAGCGCGATGGTAGCAGTCTAAGTGAAATAGTTAGGTTGAAGCAGTGATCCTGTGGAAAGTCTGGTCTCTACCTGAAGGTCCAGTGGTAGCTCTTGTCCTCTGGGAACCCAGTGGACAGGGCTCCCTATGCTGTTCAAGAGCCCAGGTTATATCCAGGTGGGAATGCTTGGCTCCTCCCTCCTGAGCAGAGCATCTCTCAGTAGGATAAGTCCATGAGTCCTGCGGTTGGTCCTTGATGGCCCATTGTCTGTTATCAGAGGTGAGTCATAAGAGGAGATAACACCCAGTGCCCCACAGCTGGTGGTAATAGAATAATAAATACATCTATATTGCGACCTAGGACATCAACCCATCACAAGCACATGTGAAGGCCAAAAATAAAGCATCCAACATAACATTTTAAAGTAGTTATTGAATTAGTCAGATATACTGAGCTCAGCAAACAGGGCTGCCAAGTAGGGACTAAACCCTTAATGGCTTGTGTGAAAGGGTACAGAGTAGAGGTGGTATCTGAGGTTTGAGGGGGCTGGGAGAGAAAGGGCATGACTATGACAGTCCTGTGTCACAATAGACAGTCCCTGGCCTGCCTGGAGCAACCCTTTGATCTCAGGTTGTTGGCTGTGCCTAGTGATTCTCCCAGTGACAAGAGAGTGTCACTCTGTACAGCAGGATGGACATCTCATGGCTACACTAAACAAGTGGAGGATTCAGTCTCCCAAAATGGGGGTCAGAGAATGTTGTGACTTCTGACAAAAAGAAAGACATTACTCTCTTCACTTCTAGATGAGCACTGTTGAAACTGGTAAGGGCTATGATGTTTTATAGGGAAGAGCAAGTTTCAGAGAAGATACTTGGACCAGCTTAGCTTGATTCATGTACCAGCACCAAGTGGAAGCAGCAAGTGATTGTAGCAGGAGACATCATTCTGCAGGGATCAGCATTTGTCTTCCAAACAGATTTTCTGTATTGTGAAGTTTATTGCTTGTCAAGAGCTCAATCTGGGACATTGAGGAGAAATTGCAGGGGTTCATCTGAATTCAGTCTTTGTCTTGTTGGTCATCTGCATTGACATCAGTAATACTGTCAGGGGAGTTTACAGGCTGTAAAGCATGCAATGTAGCAGCTCAGGGAGCACCTTAATTCTGTCAAAGGGAAGGACTTACATGTGAGCAGATGGATCCAGTGATGAAATCAGTGCCTGGTTGGTTGCATGATATTTCAGACCACGCTTTGGCTTTTCTGACTATAGTTCTCTCTCTGAGAAATCAGGATTACTGGGGAGAGGTAGGATACACCTGGTGAGAGGAGAAATATTGCCTTTGCCAGCAGGCTTCTTAACCTATTGAGAAGGCCTTTGATATAGGGTCACTAGAGGCTTGTGATGGATACACTTGACCCATGGCCATACTTTGGATTGGATTGAATAACAAGGAAAATTACTCATGCCCTGGAATAAATCTGTGAGCTGGAGAGATCCTGGCTCACATACAAGGAAGTGAAGATGCCTTAGAAAAAGATATTGAAAGGTGGTTTCAAAGCCCAAAAATGCAAGAAAACCAAAATATGGAATAAGATAATACCAATGTTAAAATAAAGACATTTATCTGTCTATACTACTGTCTTAACAGCCAACCGCTTCACTCTATAATTACCATCAGGACAAGGTTCGTTTGAGCTCTCCCTGAACTGCACCTGGACTGTACACCAGGTATATTTGCTTTTGAGCAGGGATGGATCTCAAGGTTTGAGAACCCTTATTGAGGCTATGAGATTCTTCCTATCTTAAGGCAGAGAGATCTGTTACTTGAGACAGATCCTTGGTAAGTGGCTGATATGCTGAATTAATGAAACATTGCTAATCCATGTAGCTACTCAATATTATTACAAAGTTTGTATAGATAATTCCATTCATCATAAACCATCACCTGAGTTTGAGACTAAGATTGGACCTTGCTGCATCTATGCTCCATAAGAATGATAGAACACAAGAGAATCCACTCACAACCTTGTGACTCAGCAGAAGGGTCTCTGTGCAAATCTTTCTAATTCAAAACTAACTTGATTTGCCTTTGTATCATTCTTTGATGTAGTAATTAATAAGGTGAATCTTGCTACCAAACTTATGGAATCTTGGTAAACTGCTGTTAAGCTGTCTTAAATTTCATCAAATTTATTGAACTATATTATTTTCCCTCAATAAAACATGTTGTTGCTTCCTTTTTTTGAGTGAGGTGTGTTCCACATGACTGTAGGACAAAACCAAATGCTGCTGCGAAGAGCCAGCATAGATTTTCCAAGGACAAATTGTACCTGAAGGACCTGACTGTTGTCTGTAGTAACTGATCCTGTGAACAACAGTGGAAGCTGCTTATCCTGACTAATAAGGTGTTTCATATGTTTTCGTGTAGCCAAATTGGAATGGTGTACTACAATATGGAAAAGCAGCAGGAGTGCTGGCCTGTGTGAATAGTGGTCAGCTGTGTAAAATCCACCTGGATAAAATCCTCCAGGAGCACCTGAAGTGATGCTCCTCAGAGATGAAGACTGGGGCCAGTACTATTCAACATCTTCATTACTGGTCTGTATGGTGTGTAAGGATGCACCTTTAGAAAGTGTTGTTGTTGATAACAAAGCCTATGAGAAGAGGACAGGACTGATACAGAAGTACCTGGGCAGGTTTCACAAATGGACTAAAAGAAATTATATGAAGTTCAGCAAAGGCAAATGCAGGAGTAATTCCATGCAGCTCGGGACTGAATGGCTGGGAACTGTCTGCAGAAAAGGAGCTGGACTTCCTGAGGACAACAGGGTGAATAAATGTCATCAAGGAGAGCTTTCACTTTGGACGGCCATTGCAGTAAATTGAGAGTCTGGATCCAGATTTTATTTCCCAGTAGAAAACAGACATGGACAAAAAGCAGCAAAGCAAGCTTCATAGAAGGCTACAAAGATGATTAGAGGCTTGAAATATGTGATATAAAGAAAGAGAATGAGAAAATTGTTTCCTCGGTTTTTGGAAGAAAAGATGGAGGGAGTATTTTACTGTGGTTTTCAGCAACAGGAGGAGGATAGAAGAAATTAAGTTTAATGTGTACAAGATGCAGCAAAAGAAATTTTTGCTAGATTTTAGCAAAATGTATTTACAGTGAGTGTGTTTAAATACTAGAACAGGTTGCCCAGAGAACCTGTGAAATCTCTGTTCTTGCTGATATTCAAAATGGGAGTAAATTTAACCCCAAGCAGTTTTAACTTGGAAGTGTATCTGCTTTTAAATGGTCCTTTTTTTGAGGGGCTTGAATTAATCCCTTCCAACCCATGAGTTTGGGGTTTTTTCTTTCTCTCTCTTTTTTTTTTTTAAATCTGTGATTTTAAATGGTTCCTATATCTCAACAACTTTGCTTCTTCAGTGATTTACGGTATGTTTCATGGCAGTGAAATTTTATTTGATGAATTCTGTAAGTAGAAGTGTTGATGAAAATGCCTTAAAGATTTTTGTAATGCATAGTAAACCGTTTTCCCTCAAATGTTAACTTGGTATAAATAAATATTGGAGCTTACATGATATCACTAACAATTAATAGTGGACAAGGTTTTGTTCCAGTGCATAAATACTGTAATGTGTACCATTTTTTTAAAACACAAGTTTATTTACATAAAAAGCCTTCATGTTTCTTGAAATTGTGTAGTGTAGATAATAATAATGGATAGGAATGAATCAGCATATTAACAGGCAGACAAATACAGAGCAGATAATTATTAAACTTCATATCAGAGTATGACTTCAGAAAAACTCTTACATATTTTTCTATGATGCCCATGCTGTTAAGAATAAGAGACTACATCAAGACAATTTCAACAGAGGCTGAAAAAGCAATTGCATTTTGATCTGAGAACCTCTATAACAAATTCACAAGAAGAATATTTTACCAGTATAAGTTTTATAACATTTGTGTTCAAAGGTAAAACAACGGTTCATCAACATCTGCACAAATATTTTCCAACACCGATAATTATAATCTTATATAAAATCTTAATTAAATCTCTATGTCATTATAGGTATTGCTAGCAGGTCCATGAAATTATAGTTTTTAACTTAAAGAGCAAACATTCAAGCAACTTCATAAAAGACTAAGTAGATTTTTTTTCTTTTCTTCATGATATTTCCAGTAGGTAAATCTCTGTCTAAAGATGGCAAGGTTTTCTTTCATCCTTGGAGGTCAAATACTCATTATGTAGTGCATGGTCCATGGGGTACCAGATTTACCATGTAACTCTAATGATCTGAATAAAATACTTTTTTTTTGGCCTTGAGCTGCAGATGAACAGTAGAAACAAATAGAGGTTTTCCTAATTTATATTCTGAGGGCATTTCTGTTATTATTCTCTGGATTTCTTAAAGAGCCTCCAGAAATTCACATTCTGTTTATTCATAAATTTTCACTATTAACATAGAATAAAATGTCCTATACATATACACACATATACACCATATAAGAGATTAGAAAATGCTAGGTAAAATAAAATTACCTCAGTACATTCTCATATATGTAGCAATTTCTCAATTTTCAATTTTTGTTCTACATTTAAAATTTTTAAAATACAAAACATATATATGTGCATTTTAAGCAATTTGCAAATCATCTGAAAATACTGTTTATAAAGCACATTTATCATTCTTTGGTTTCTATATTAATATCAGGAAGACATTTGAATATTTTGCAGAAATGGTCTGTAATCATATATTCCAGCCTGAATATGATCAAGAAGTTGTGTTGACTAGTGTCAAGTGCCTCTTGAAAGAATCAGACCCACTAGGTTATATGAAAGTAGCTAACCATGTAATAAGAACTCCATTTACAAGGTGAGGTAGAGGCCTGTGAGATGAATAAATGCCAGATGAACATTAACTCTACTTACTGTACTGATAGCACAGAAGTGAGTGTCAGCATGTCGTAAGTGTTTCAGAGAAAAGGAAAATGTCTTGATTAATTTTTCAGTAGTGGGAATAGGTTTCAGATCCCAAATGAAACAGATCTCATATGTGTCTAAGATATTCTTTGGTTTAAGCACACTAAGAATTTCCTTATGTAAAAGTCTTCTGCGAAATGAGTAATTTTTAAGTCTAATCTAAAACTGTCATCTTCATAATGTTGCCTACAGGTAAAAATCTGTGTCCCTTCTCTGTCCTGCAGCATTAGATTTGGTTCTGTTGGTGCCACTGAACCCTTAAATATATTCTGCAGCTGACATATATCACTTAAAAATATGATATGCTCTGACATATTCCCCTCCAAAATCCTTTTAACATGCAGGTCATACAGCAGCAATGATACATTTCTTTGTGCTCAGACATTTCATTGCTGCAGGATGGATAAATAGATTTCTTTTTTTTCCTCTGAGAATATCTGTTTTCTGAAGAATGGCATATTTCCAAACCCTTTGGAAGAATGAGATTAAATAGATTAAATAATCTCCTAAAGTAATTGTGATCTAGAAGGTCTTCCCATTCTGAGAAAACACTAAGTTTGTTACTAGAGGATTGCTTCAGTTTGCAGGCTAAGTTTAGGTAAAAATTCTTTCCTGTAGAGCCTCATCTATTATCTCTTGTCTGTATGTGGAAGAGATTTTTCAGTACTACACACATCAGTACCCCTTGCATTTATTTGGGATATTTCTCAAAAAGGTATTGATTACTTGGTGCACAGAACTGTGAGGAAATGTCTAAAATAAAATATTTGGAGAAGAATAGGTAAATCAGTTGAGAGATACAATTTATTTATATTGATGAAATAGTGATGCATATCTGAGTTTTCTGAGACTCACTGTGATGTCTGGACACGGCTGGAGTACAACCCTATAGCTAACAAAGTACACATTGGCTATGAGGTCAGTCCTTTGGCAGTCTGAGAACTCACAGATAACACCACTTATATTAAATGGAGCTGCTGTGACAGAAAATCCCCTAAAATTTCCAGAGGACTGGGAAAGAGAATTTCATACTGATGAATGTGTATTCATGTCTCCTGTTGGTTTCTGCAGAAGGCTTGTGCATGCCAGATGCCACGAAATATATTAGGGTTACCTAATGTTTCACACAAAATTTAATGTGAATTTATTAATGCACACAGTGCATCAGCTAGCTGCCTGAATAGGCAAGAAAATAATTGACTTTTCAGTTCCCAAGACATCAGACTCTGGACAGGCTGATTAGGATATTTTCTTAGAACATACCCTAGAACCTAAATAAAAAAGGCAGTTGTGGAAAGTGCATCATGGCTTTCAAGTGCCCAGATGTAGTTTTCCCTCCATCACTCTCCTCAGCTGGACAGGGCAGTAAAAATAAATCAAAAGTCTTGTGGATTGAGATAAGGATGGGGAGAGATCACTCAGCAATTACCATCATGGGCAAAACAGACTTGATTTGGGAAAATTAAATTAATTTATTACCAATAAAATCAGAGTAGGTTGTCAAGAAATTCTTGAACCCAAATTCCCCCCACACCTCCTTTATATCCCAGGCTTAACTTCACTCACAATTCTCCCTTCCATCAGCAGTGCAGGGGGATGGGAAAGGGGAGTTATGGTCACACATTAACTCTGGTGCTCCTTCCTCATTGCAGAGAGGATTCCTCACACTCCTTCCTTGCTCCAGCATGAGATCCCTTGCATAGGAGACAGTTCTTCATGAACTTTTACAACTTCCTTCCCGCAGGCTGCAGAAAGTTATCTACTTTGTAGATATGGGCTATGACTCTGTTTTGCTTGTATTCAGTGTTGTATTCACTATTGTAATTGATGCAGTAACAGATTTTAGGAATGCTGACTCTCGACTTAGCCTTGCATTTTAAAAGTTTTAAACTTCTCTTTCAAACATGAAACAAATACCCAATTCCAGCCAGTAACCTAACACTGACAAGTCTACCACTGAACCATGTCTCTAGGCGCTGCATCTACACATTTTTAAGTATCACCAGGGATGGTGACACAACCCTGTTCCAATGCCTGACATCCCTTTCTGTGAAGAAAATCTCCCTAATATGTAATCTAAACCTCCCTTGGCAGAACTTGTGACCATTTCCTTTGATGTTATTATTTTTTACCAGGGAGAAGGGATCACAACCCACCTGGCTACAATCTCCTTTCAAGAAACTGTAGAGTGTGGTATTGTAGAATCATAGAATGATCTGGGTTGGAAGGGACCTTAAACATCATCTAGTTTCAACACCCTGCCATGGACAGGGACACCTTTCTCTAAATCAGGTTACTCAGAACTCTATCCAGCCTCACCTGGAACACTTTCAGGGTTGGGGTATCCTGTGCAGTCTCCCCTGAGCCTCCTTTTCGCCAGGCTAAACAACCCCCTTCAGACACTTCTCGTAAGACTTGTATACCAGACCCTTCCCTACCTTTGTTGCCTTTGTCTGGACACATTCCTGTGGCTAGCACAGACCTTTCCCGTGAGCATTTTCTTGTGTTTTTATAAACAAAGATAAAGTTTGGATGTTATTAAAACGGTTTCTCGAGATGTGCGCAGTTCGGGCCTGGCCAATAGGCTCAGGGGGAGGTTTCAGACTGACCAATCTGAGTGACCTTTGAAAAGTCTATATAAGTTGGAAAAATAAAAAAATTAATCTCTTTTATGCCACACTCTTCTGGAGGATCTTTTCTCTCTGCTAGCGGCTCAACAGCGACACATACCAGCACTGCTATATCCTTCTTGTAGTGAGGGACTCAAAGCTGAACACAGGATTCAAGGTCCAGCCTCGCCAGTCCCCAATACAGAGGGACAATCGCATCCCTTTTCCTGCTGGCCACACTATTTTAGATACAGGCCAGGATGCCACTGGCCTTCTTGGCCACCTGGGCACACTGCTGGGTCATGTTCAGCTGCTGCTGACCAACATCCCCAGATCCTTTACCATGAGGCAACTTTCCAGACACTCATTCCCTAGCCTGTAGTACTGTGTGGAATTGTTGCAACTCAAGTGCAGGACATGGCACTTTGCCCTGTTGAGCCTCATACAATTGGCCTTGGCCCGTAGATTCATCCTCCAGATCCTTCTGTAGAGTCTTGCTACTCTTGGACAGATGAACGCTTCTGCCCAACTTGGTGCTATTCAAACGTAAAAAGTCTGAGTGAATACCTCAGAATTCCATAAGTTGATGAATATTTATATGTATTCATAAGGCTTGACATCTGCTATGCTGTGCATATTTATGATCTGGTTCTATGTTAGAGATCTTGAGAGAGGTCAGGCAGAATAAGCCCTTATTACTTTGCAGTGCAGCTTTTAATGTTCCTGAATTTGGAATGCACTTGCTTGGCAGGTTAAATGAATTGCCACTGCAGGCCTACTATGAAAAATCTAAATTTCATGAGAAATAATGGAAGTGCATAAAATACTAAAGGACAGCAATTTTAAAACTTTCATATCAATTTTCATAAAACCACAGAATCTTTGAGGCTGGGAGGCATCTCTGGAAATCCAACTTCCCTGCTCAGACAGGATGAACTCAGGTCTTTGTCCAGTCAGGTTTTCAAAAACTACAAGGATGGGGAGTCCACAAGTTCTTTGGGCAGGCTATTTCAGGATTTGACCACCCACACAATAAAAATTTGTGCCTTACCTCTAAATAGAATTTCTTCTGTTTCAGTCTCTTTAAATTGCCTCTTGTCCTGTCACTGGGCACTGCTGAGAAGATTCTGGATCACTCTTCTTCATTCCCTCTCATCAGCTATTTATACTGATAAAATCCCTCTGAGTCTTTCCCAGGCTAAACTGTCCCAGCTCAGCCTTTCCTTGAATTTAAGTTACTCCAGTCCCTTTGCCATCTTTTTTGTCCCTTCTTTGGACTTGCTTCAGCCTGTCTTTCTTGTCCTGGGGTGCTCAGTACTGGACACAGCACTCCAGATGCATCTCACTTGTGCTGAGTAGATAGGAGGCATCACCTGCTTCAGCCAGCTAGTAACTCTTCTATTGTGGCAGGACTTTTGACTTCCTTTGTTGCATGTCATGAGGTTCCTGTTAGCCCATTTCTCCACCCTGTTGAAGCATCTCTGAATGACAGGCCAATTGTCTGGTGTATCAGCCATCAAACTCCCAAGTTTTTATTATCTGCAAATTATTTGAGGGTCATTAAGGAATTAATTAAACAGTATTGGTCCGAGAATAAGCCCCTGGGGTACAACATTAGTGACTGGTCCCCAGGATGGTTTAATGCTTCCAGTTATATTCCTGTAAGCACTCATTTCAGACAGTTTATAATCTGTTTTGACCTATTTTTACTTACATGTTTATTTATCAGGTTATTATTCAAAATTTTAATTCGTAGAATGCTGCGAAACCCAACCTTGAAAGCCTTGGAAAATTCAAAACAAGCAATATCCTTCATATCTCTCATTCTCTGAACCAAATTTTTCTCACTTTTACCCTTCCTATTCTGTCTCCATCACATTGGAATGAAATGAGTATTTGGGTGGGGCTTGGATGAGATTCAGTTAGGATTAGGAAATATGCAAGCACGTCAAATGTGCGCTAATTGGAATTACTGCGTAGCAACAATACAGGTAGTGTAATTACATCATGGAAATTTGTTAGCATTATTTCATATTACTGAATTAAACAAGTAGTACTGTTTATGTAAATAGTATATACCAGTATTTTAGAATGCTAAAAATGTCAATTTGTATTAACTATGGATAGATAGTTATTAATCCATACATTTATTATTAATTCATAGTAAAGTTCAGTGGGAAACCACACATCATCTTAAAATGGTTGCAATCCTTAACTGTATTTTGATAACATTAAGGAACCACAGTTGTGAATCATAAAGTTATCACTGTGTGTTATGATCCAATTATTAAGGTTCTTTGAGAATACCTCTGCCCGAACTATGGTACAAACGAGACCATATGCCAGTCAGCAGTATGGGTTTTATTTGATAGGAAATCTGAGAGAGAGAGGGAAGAAAAGAGAGAAAAGAGAAGTAGGAAAAGAGGTGGGAGGGACAGAAAGAGGGAGAAAGAAAATATCACCATCCGTGGATCCCAACGATGTTGCGTTGATCCTCTCCATCTGGTCTTCTTGGTGGTGGTGGTGGTCCCCCCAAAAAGCACAGAATGCCATGGGTTAATATACACTCAGGCCAGGGGCAATGTCCAGGCATGTCCCCCCAGGGGAGGGGGGCAGTCTCTAGCAGCAGACTCTGCTTGCATCACGTGCACTCCTGCGGTGCAAGGCCTAGAGCTTTGGGGGGTCTGTGATGGTTTGTGACTCCCCCTAAGCTCCTCTCACGTGGAAGTCCCATGGATGTGGTCTGTGGGGTTGGGGGTTCCACAGCTGGGCCAGTTTGTGTAAACCTGGCTCCTGTGAGCTGTGCTCTCCCCTACCCCAATACTCAGCCAGGGATCATTTTCAGTGCAGCTGGTGGCTTTGGCCTCTGTGGATGCATTCCTTTCCCTCAGCCTGAGATGATTGAACAATAGGTTTCCCTTTTTCTAACTCAGCAGTTTGACTCAGTCCAAAGTCCCAGTCAGGTATCTTCAGGGAGGCTTCTTTGACTGTAGCTTCTTCATACACTTTTTGTTATAATGAGCAAAACTTTATATCAATGTTTGAGGCATGAACTATTTCAGTCTCTGACACTGTGCTAAGCAGTATACAGTTACAGGATGGAAAAAATGATCACTGTTGTAAGGAGTTCAGAATATAAGAGCAAAATTATTTTAAAATATGGTTGTAGACCATATTTCCAGCTAGTTACTGCATCTACATCTAATCCTGGAAATTAAGGAACATTAGAAAATTTTTTATGCTCACTGGAGCTTAGGTGACACTACTGTAGTGGGTTCCCAAGTACTTTGGATTTACTACAAATGTAAAAGTCAAACTTTGGTTTTACTAAATGTGATTGCTCTGGTTTCAACATTATTTAAGTGGAAATACAGTGGTATCATAAACTGTTTATATTCAGTTTGTCAAGATTTCAAGGTGTTCTTAGTACAGAAAACCTGTTTAAATGTATTGAAAATAGATTCTTGTAAAGATTCCAGCCTGAAAATGAGAATTAGTATTTCAGGTATTTTTTACTAAATGCAAATGTAGTAATAGCAAATTAATACCTATAGTACATGATTTATAAAGGGGAATTTTATAATAGTATATCAGTTTTATCTGGTTTTCATAACACTATAGATGTTTATTATAAACTCATTTTTTGGGAGGAGATAGTCTGTGTCCTCAAAGGATATAGCCAAAATTCCAAAAGTCACCTATTCAGTTCCTCTTAAATATATGAAGAAACATATAGGAATAAATTTTGTTCACCTGTCAGTTTTTAGGAGAAAAAGAAAACTAATGAATATCTTTAGCTTTTGAGTACATTGTTTTCTTCATTTCTGTTTTTTTAAGGATTTAAGTACTTCTACACAAGCTTAATTTCCAAAGTTAAGAATGCTTATGACTCCCCAAAACTTGTCCTTACTTTTAAATTTGCTTTACTTGTTTGCTTGCTTGCCTGTTTTATTTCTCTTTATAACCTCTGTACTGCTTAAAGGTCTTCAATCTGAATTCCCAACTTTTAATTTTAACTATATGTAGGGGTTCTCCCATTTTAGTTATGCCAATATTAAGAATAAGAACAAAGAGAACAAAAATCTTATCAGAACATAAAACTTCTGAAACAGACTTCCTTCATAACAATATTGGATGCCAGTCTTGAGTCTTGCGATTTAAAAATTCTTAAAAAAGGATACTCCATATCATATAATGTCACAATCAAAAATAAAAATAGTTGTTTTCCAAGGTAGGTGTTTTCCAGTCACTATCTGGGCATCAGTTTGCTTGTGAGACATGCTGAGTGGTTGCTTTTACATAACCTTTCTTTTTCCCCTTTCATTTATTAAACTTTTATATCAGCTTCAAGTTTTTCACTTTTGCTTTTTCTATTCTCTCTTCTGTCCCACTGCTAACTATAGTTTTGTAAAGTAGATTCTTATGTATAGAGTAATACTGGGAAATACAGGGAGAGGAAAGTACTCCCACTACCCAACTCCAGCCAAAAGAGTAAAGCATGCAAGTTGTGTAATTAATTTCTATGCTTGGGTAGAAACCAAAGGATCCAAGAGAAATTCCTACCCATTACCCGTATTTACACCAGTCTTTTGCAAGCTGAGAAGAAACTCATCTAAGCAGTCCAGAGAGGAAAAGCATACTGCACTTGGCCCTTGGATCTGGAAACTGGGGGAACCTGAACACCTGGATGCAGTGAAACCTCTATTCAGAGGTCAACTGCTTGGGAAAGAAATTCACCTGTAGGAATGAAACCACATCACTTTGTTTAAGCTCATGATCTGAAAAACCTTCCCAACGTTTTCTCTGTTTATTACTATTACACATATACTATAGGGCTGGCCCATTAATTGCATTTTGGACATTCTCTCTTGAATGACTCTGACTAGATACTAAATCCCTGAATTCTATGCTGAATAGTTCTAAAGAAGAGGCCAACCCTTGACCATGCACAGATTGTAAGAGTAATCTGTGATATTATTCTGGCTATAACTATTGCTTAATATTATTTAAGATTTAGGACTAAGAATTTGATGCTGGATAAAACAGGACCAGAATGTCTTCAGGATCAAATCAAGTTACTGGCAAGTTACACATCAGTAGATCAGTGAAGAGTAAATGAATAGAACTCACCAGAAACTAGAAACATGCGGCACACAAAAAGTTCCTCTAGATTATATGAAAGAATAGCAATAAAAGAAGTTTTTCTTTATGAAGCTTTTGAATAAAAAATCTTTTTGATGTGAGCCTAGTCAGACATACTTGGATATTCTCCCAGTTCCAGGGCTTTTTTTCTCAGTCATCTTCTTTCTGCCAGGAATGAATTTGTTTTGATGTAATCCTGTATTTTTAACTCAGAATCATCTTTTTTGTCTCACACAGCTATCCCATCTGTCATAATGATTGTACTTTTTAAAATTTATGTAACAGTTTCTAGCATGTATTATGGTTTTATGAATAGATATTTAGCATTTTGTATTTAATAAACACTTGGCATAAATATTGAGCTAGAATTCTTTAGAAACAGGTACAACAATTGAAAATGAAACTAATTTTTTTCTTGACTATTTGATTAGGAAAGTAATGCAGTAGAAATTGGCTGTGTTCAGACATTTACTCAGTAAAGGACTCATTATATTTTGTCTTCAAAAATGCGTATTTCTTCACTATGTTTAGAAGAAGGATCTGGGAGTTTTTCCTCCTTGTGCAAGGACGGATAGTAGTGTAGCCATGAATACAAAGTTTAGTTTTGCCCCCAGCAATGTAGCCACTGATGTTGTTACCACACACAACTGATTCAACAGACCAGAAACCACTGAGTCCTTCCAAGAACCCAGGTCACCTGATAGCCTTTATACCTGGTTCTAGGCATTGCTGTACAACACATTTTTTCCTCTGATGGAGAGTCAGGTTCTGAATCTTTTTACTTGAACTGTCCAGATCTAGAACTGCTCCTGAATATCTGCATTCTGTCTCTGCTTCTTCCCTTCATACTTTGCTTGGAGTTCAGCTCTATCCTTGTGTTATGGTTTAACCCCATCTGGCAACTGTGGCCCAATCAACCACTTGCTTACTCCCACACCGGTAGGATGGGGAAAAGAATCAGAAGAGTAAAAGAAAATGCTTAGGTTGACATAACGACAGGGAAAGCAAAGTGAAACAAGGAATTAATTCACAGTTTCCCACAAGCAGGCAGGTGTTCAACCATCACCAGGAGAGCAGGGCTCCACTGGAAGTAATTGTGACTTGGGAAGACAAAGGTTAACACTCCAATTGTATTCTTCCTTCTTCTTCCTCCTGCTTTGCATGTTGAGCATGATGACATATGGTATGGAATATCCCTTGGGTCTGTTGGAGTCAGCTGGTCCAGTTGCTTCCCTCCCCAGCTACTTGTACACCCCCAGCCTCCTCACTGGTGGGATGGTGTGAGAAGCAAAAAAGTCCTCAATGCTGTGCAAGCATTGCTCAGCAGTATTTTATTACCTATATTATCAGTAATGTTTTCAGCATAAATCCAATATATAGCCACATACAAGGCACTGTGAAGAAACTTAGCTATAGCCCAGCCAAAAACAACACACCTTGTCCTATTATTTCTCTCCAGCATTCCTGAGTTTTATCTTGTCCCAGCCTCTTTCTCTGGTATTCCATCAGTGAACTTCACAAACATGTAAATCTCTTAGCATCTGACATAATGGATTTTCCAAGTGCTACATCAGTCCTGAAGCTTGAATAGAATCTGACTCAAAATATTTTAAATACTTTAATCATGATGACAGTCTTTCAATAAGAACTAATGGTTATAAAGATGGCAAGAAAGGTAAAATTACTTCTATGAACTGAGTCACTGAGTAAACTAGACCTATTGAATTTGGAGAAGAAATACTCGAAGGGGAACAAACTATGACAAAATCATGAATTGCTGATCAGAGAATGCTTTATGGACTCAGTTTGTTGGGACCATGGACAGGCCGTGATTCTACTGTGCTTTTATGCAAATAATTTGTGCAGCAACAGGAAATGCGTCTGTGCACTTTTTTAAAGGCAGGTCATAACTGGGACCATTATCTTTTACAGTATTTAGGTGTTAGAAGATGAAATTTCTATCAATTGTTAAAACAAGCAAGTCCTCAAGAAGTAGTCAAATTAAATTTTGTTGTTCTAATATTTGAATTGTTGTAAATATTTTTGCTAGATAACTGTCTCATCTTGTGGACCTTCCTTACTGTCCTGCAGTTTTATCAGAGACTGCCGAGTATATACGTGATATTTACTACTCCACATGAGCTATATTCCCTTTAAGCTGCACGGACTCAACACTGTGAAAATACAGACGGTAAAGGTCATACCTTCTTGCATAATCTGTATAAACATACAAATACTTTGCTGAAGAGATTACATTGAAATTAAGAGTTAAGAATAACTTTCTGTGTTGTGGTCTCACTCTCTCAGATGTTTTTTCTTCGAGTAATTTTCTTTTATCAAAAGGACCTCAGCCTTTTATAATTGTGATTAACAAAATTTATGTAGCAATTTTCAGGATTTTTGTTTTAAAGACATCTTTTTCACAATAAAGTTCACTGTTGCAATGGTAGTTCACTGTTGAAGACAACATCCTGTTAAATTTTGAAAAGTTCTATCTGGCCTCCTCTGGTAGACATTTTAAGACTCAAACACTGTTCAGTGAGTCACTAAAAAAAAGAACAAGGAGCAATATATCCTCTATCATCTCCTTGGAAGGGAATAATAAGTGAATTGAGTGTGTAAAGTAGCCAGAATAGGGTAATTTCCTATGTGTCTATATTTTAAAAATATGGCCGATGTATCAAAAAAAGTAATATTTTAAGGTTCCCACACATACTGTTTAATGTTTATTATATTTTAATTGATTAACGAATCATGTTTCTTACTTGTCAACATCTTATAATAATTATTACATTTTTATTATAACATTTGTGTTATGACAAGTAAAAAAAAATCAGTTACGTTGTTTTGTACCCTTTTTGCATGTGCATATTTTCTTTTGCATACAGCTAATGTAATTCCTGGTATTTTTTTAATTGTCATTCTAAGCTAATAAGAAACAAAAATATAATAATTCAGTCATTTGTTTCTCAAGTTTTATATAATTGTGAAAATTATCAATAGTTGATTAGAAAGCAAACATTCTAGAATGCAGACTTTTTCATTTAATATGCAAAGCTTTGATAAAAGGGAAGATTTTTGTTTGAAATGATCCTATGAAACAGAAAAAAATTATATTTCAGATGCCTTATGTGATATCTTCAACAAAGACCCTTGTATCTTTGCAAACTCACACACACAGAACCCAACCATCAAATAAAAAAATCCCCAAACAAAGAACAAATATATTTTCATAAATTGCAAAGTGGTATGTTTCAAGATAGCTACATTTCCATTCCCTCATTTATCTTAGGAAATTAATATGCTTCTCTTGGTCTTCATATTAACAACTGATGTAACTAATCACAAAAGAATTGGCAGGACTCTTTGGCTGGAAAATTAATTACCTGCTCCAGCTTTTCCCACTTAAAGCAATGTATTTCTATCCTAACTATGAGTAAAGGGTGGAAGGCACCTGTTTGTCATTGTTCCCTTATATACAAATATGATAATTCAAAAATTATTACTTGTCTTGCAGTGAGGGAAATAAATTGATTGATATTTGTAATTAAACCAGTCCCTTTGTTCTGTCTGCTCAGAGCTTGGTAAGTATACTCTGAGGTCCTGGATTGCCCCAAGAGATAACTAGACAAATATTTTACTGTCCCTGTTTGTTTTCTCCTTCTCCTTGGAAATTAAGTAAGCTTTTTTTCCATTTTGTTCTGTCAAATACTTGAGTCAGTGAAAAACAAACATATTTTTTAAACAGACAGTGGAAATGGTTCTCTCTTAATGGATTCTAAAACTTAGCTGTCAAATAGACCAGGAAGAATGAAAGAGCTCTTCATTTTGGTTTGTTTCTTAACAAAGCTTTTACAAATAATGAAAGCTTTGCCTCTCACACTATTTTTTTTCACCACAAAGTGTGTGAGAAATCTAGGTTTTTCAGGTAAATTGCAGCCTTCTCAGGAGATTAAGCTGATACTTTTGAAATAAATTGTTTTCTCTCCTTATCCAGGCAATGGGATCTTTGTTTAAGGGAGGTTATTTTCCTCCTGTGTAGAGATACCCGAATTTCCAGTTACACAGTCACAAAATACATTGAACATCATTGAAACGGCAGGGAAATGTTAAGGGGGAAAATGTTAGAGTATAAATCTCCATTCAGTTTGTGGGCTTTGAGGGGGATATCACAGAGGGCTTTAAAACCGCTTGACACTTTCCCTTTAGCATCAGCATGTACTCATGTCTCACAAGCCATAGGCAAGGATTGCCTCTCCCATGTCTCCTGCACAATTTAGTTAAAAAGTGTGACTGTCCACTGCTGAGGTTTACTTAAAGATTTGTAATGCTTCAGAAGTTCAGAAAAATATATTTCATAAAGCTTTTTTATGTAAAATATTACTGTTAATAAGAGTGTGTTTTAGAATGAAATTCTGAAAATTCCCTTATCTTCTATTTAGGGTGGGAAAGTGTTTTCATTTACTTAATGTAGCTGAATACATTTGTGGTCCTAACCTGAGTGTCAGAACTTTCTCAGGGCCATAGTAGCTGACCAATACCTGGTATTACCTGTGGAAGAAAATGGTTTTAAATTAAGGGATTAAATTCTATGATCAGCATGCCACAGAAAAAAAGAAACTGTGGAAAAATTGTTCTTTGTTACTGTTTGTCCAGACTATAAAAACAACTGGAAGATGTTTAGAATAAAGTGCATTATATTTTCACAATATTGTAAAGAGTTAGATATTGTAAATGAAGTTTTACAGATGTTGAACTTCAGTAAACATAATTTCTAAATAGAAATCCTATCTATTTCATAGGCAAAGAAAAGAAAATGTAAGCATTTATCCTATTTATGTTTTCAAATTTCAGAAATGTAAACCTTTCAAAACATCATAATTAAATGTTTGTTTCTTATATGGTCATATATGTATATGCAGCTATATTGTCATTATTTATCATATAACTTGTGTCTGTTTCCTACCTTAATGTGTTTTTTTTACCTCATACATCTTCATATTTTAAACACAGAAGTATGTCCTTTAGAATTTTAACAACATGAAAACCAACAATAATAAGAAAACCTATAAAGAAACCCCCACCATCCCAAAATCCCCTTCAGATTCTTCCTTAGGTTTTTCTTTACTCAGATGTTGTGAAGTAGAAATCTTTTGAAGTTTATCTTTCTTCTTTTTTACTTATAGATTTCCCTTTCTCCTCACTTGTTTCAAAGAGAAAGTCAAATAAACAAAGAATAATATAGAGACTTGGGGAGTTGTCTGAAAATTCAGACATTTGAGTTCAAAGACTCAGAAAGGAATCTTTCTTTTATAAATTGGTGTTTCTTTATAATTCTGTCTATGTTTATTTATTTTTTTCCAATTTAAGGGAAAATCCAATTGCTGCAGTTACTTCCCTTTTTTCATTCATTTGTTAAATAAAAAAAATGGTTCATGAGAGTGTAAAAGAGCAAGCAGTTCCTTCTTTTCTTTTCTTTTCTACTATGGTGTTTCAGAGATTTCTGCAATTCCTGACAGTAGCAAGTATTGCATCTGATTTTAAAAGACGTCTGAAAAGAAGGTTTGTCTTTTTGCATTGCAACTTCTAAGTCATGCTTAAGAATTTGTGCTTACATGAAAATGTTTGGATGTTGATTAAAGGGGCAACTTGACTTAATATTATGGGAATTTGGGAAAAACATTAGTCTTACAACTGCCCTTCAAACACATAAATAAATTTCGTGGTCCATAATGAAAACATGAACAAACAGAAGAGTCCAACAAGGATAATTAGGGGACTGAAGTATCTCTCAAATAAGGAGGGCTGAGATGGCTGGGACTGTTCAGCTTCAAGTAAAAAAGGCTAAGGGGAATACTTAGCAATGTTTATAAGTATCTGAAGAGAGTGTGCAAAGAAGACATACCCAGAACCACTTATCAGTGGTTTTAGTGACAGAAAACAAGACAATGGGCACAAACTGAAACATAGGAGATTCTCTCTGAACATCAGGAAACACTTCTTTACCGTGAGAGTGACCAAGCACTGGCACAGGTTGCTTGAAGGGCTCGTGATGTTTCCTCCTTGGAGGAGGAAAAATCAAAAGCAGTCTGGGATGGTCCTGTGTGACTGGCTCTTGATGGTCCTGCTTCAGCAAGGGGTTGGACAGGATCGTTTTCATAGGTCCCTTCCAATGTCAACCATTGTGTGATTCTGTGCTTTTCAGTTTAGGCAATTCAGACAATATCATGGTTTAATCCCAGCCATCAACTCAGATCCACACAAGCCACTCCCTCACTTCTCTCTGTGGGATGGAGAAGAGAATTGGAAAAGTAAGAAAAGCTATGGGTTGAGATAAAGACAGTTCAGTAAGTAAAGCAAAAGCTGTGCACACAAGCAAAGTAAAAAAGGAATTCATAAGCATGACACCATACGGTATGGAATATCAATGGTATTGGCTGTCCTAGCTGTGCACCCCCGGTCTCCTTGCTGGAGCAGGATGAGAGGCAGAAAAGGTCATGACACTGTGTAAACGCTGCTCAAAAATAACAAAAACATTTCTATGTAATAAATTTTGTTTCCAGCACAAATCCAAAACACCGTCCAATGCAAGATACTGTGAAGAAAATTGACTCTATCCAAGCCAACAATTAGCCTAGACAATTAGGCTTCTCTTCTCCTGGAAAATTCTTCATTGTTAATATCAAAGGTACTACCCATAACGCAAAATTCAGTTATGCACAGCACACAGTGTATTTATTGTGTTACTATGATAAGGTTAAGTATGTTTCAGGGGGTTTATACATATATCTTACTGTCTAAATGTGAAAAGGACAGTAATAAAAGTAGTGATGAAAATATTTAAAGTTCTCGATGAGTGTAATTTGTTTTCTTCACACTGAACAGTAGTTTACATCAGAAATTCTACTGAAATCAAAACCAGAGAGGAACAGTGAAGCAATTAGGTCTAAAAGGAGTCATTAATTAGCACAGACTTCACCCATTCCAATAGTATTGGTAAAAACTTACTGCAAACCCATAAATTTTTAAGGCGAATGAGTTTTTATTTAATTTTCTGTTTTCCCGGTCTGGTATGAAAGAAACTGCTCTCTAGGCACAGGAAAATGCTTAGGAAAAAAAAAACCAAACAGTAACAAGCGACAGCTACCTGTAGTAAAGCAAAACTCATGCAAAAACTGTAGCAAAACATCTTTTTTTTCTCAGTTGATTTGCTTGGATTTAAAAGCTTGTCAAGGTCTTTCAAAATGATGCAGGAGAATTCTTCCTACTAGAAATAACAGGACAAATATATGATTCCTCTGACTTGGAGAAATTATCTGATGAATCTATAAGAATGTGTCTTTGTTTCATAAAACCACATATTTTCATCAAATAATATTTAGCTTTTTTTTTTTTTTTTTAATAAGTAATACTGGGACATATTCACGGGAAACAGCAAATGCTAGAAGAGGCAATTATTTGTATGAGAATAAATTTAAGTACCAAGTCAGAAAAGCGCCCATTGTAAGCTCCTCAAGAGCTTAGTCCAAATAAACAGAAGAGATAAAATGATGGAAAATAAATGTACTGATTCCTAGTGTTATCTGGAAATGAAGAATATAATTTCAGATTTTGATACCTCTAAGTATTCACATGGGATACAAGAGATCAATGTAGGAGGAAGAGAGATCTTTATTTTGCTCAAATACATGAGAAACTTATGATTAAAAATTGGTCTGGTTTTGCCTCCAGTTTTAACTCTGACTAGAATTTATGTCTTGGATTTAGAAAAACATCCATGATAAAAATTCAATTAACTGGTGATGAAACAAATCTTTTCAACAGTAAAGAATGTTGTTGAAAAGTTCCCTATAGATTCTTGATTTCTCATCGAAAGCAACAGCAATTTGGTCTCAGGAGTGTAAATTATAACCCAAAATTTTGTTGAGCTGATCCTAAATAATCCACCTAAAATAACATAAGAAATATGCCATGGAGTCAAGGATTAAGCCAATGTCTCCTGGCTCAGAGGTAATTTTTTAGTTTGTACAGAACAGGATAAATTGCACTGAACAGCATTTCATAGTGTCACTGAAAAAATGACAGTAGTGGTTAAACCATTTTCTGCAATAGTCACAGAGATTGCAACAGTGCAGATTTTATCTAAATTGTTTTATTTAAGTGCAGGCACATCCTTTGTCCCTTGCAACATCAAGAGTTACCAACTTAGTGGTGACTACAAAGAACTGAATTTTGTTTGATTTTAAGGAATCTTGATTAAATATGAATATTCTAAAAATTTTCCAAATTGACATGCTCAAATGAGTAAGTTAGGAAAATACGTCTTTTTAAGTGTGCAAAAACACTGTAATGGAATTCTGAGTGTTTATTGAAAACATATTTCTGCAAAATATGGTGTCAACAAGAGGTAGGGGGGAGGAGGCAGAAAATGATTAGCAAAAGAATTTCCACCTAAAAATTGGCTTCAGTCTGAATAGTCTACACCCTGTACATAAACTAAAAAAATCAGCCTGGAAATAAAAAGAGGATTGTCTGGGTAATGGGCAGAATTAGAATTCCTAGAAAATATACCAATTTATTTTTAATTTCTAAGCATGAACTGTCATGAATTAAACCCCATGCAGTGCCTAAAGGGAAAAAGCGACATAGAGTTACTAATTGATGAACTGATAAATACACATACAGAAAAACAAATTGTCTCTAATTAAATATTTTACTGAATATTTATGGTATCTCAAAGAACAATTCAGGGCAAAAAAAGAAAAGGAAAGAAATATCCAGCTATCTGCCTGAAGGGTTTAGATTTGGACAAAAAGTAAAAGAGAAATGGAATAGATCTCAGACTCCAGTCAACTATTTCAATATTCCAAATTGATTTTTGACTACAGCAGGAAAACACTAGACATTCCAGGATTTGAAAACAAGAGGCATTTCATATCATTATCAATGATATCTATGATATTAATAGGGATTCTATATCTCAAACTGAATCAGAAAACTTTAATCTGATCACTAGTCATTTATTATATATAGTATTTTGAAATTGAATCATCTAGCACTAAACTAGGGACTACTTGCAAAAAAAAAGCTACTTTTTTACTTTACTTAGAAGTCAAATTTTGCTCCCACTGTCAACTGATCTAGCTCCGTGACCTCAGCCCTGTCTCATTATCTAATCCTGGGGGATGTTTGTGGTAGCAGTACCCAGGTAACACCCAGGCAGCTGAAAGAAAACTTTTTTGCCTGTGTTTCAGAGAGCTTTCTTCTGCAAGAAACCTGCCCATACAAGGTATCTCTTGTCTACCCACTGGAGGTAAGGATGCCAGTGGATGATACCAGAAGAAAACCTTTACAGATTCATCTAGTCTTCCCTCAAAGTTCATATGATGTCTGTAGTTCAGCATGAGCTTGTGGCCAAACTCTGCAGAAAACATACAGGAAACCACAATAGAAACGCAATAATGGTTTAAATTTTCTTATCAACGTTTATATTAAACACATTTACATTTTATATTTTCAAAATCCTACTTCTTTTACCTGTGAGTTATTTGTATTGTTATTTCCTAATCCTTCTCTGCTGTTAGTTCTCTCTTGTTACTGTGTATTGTTTCTTACAAGCTACATTTTGTCCTTTCCCACAATAATTGCCATGAAAGAGTCCTTACTGTCATTCCATCCCCTTATCATCCTCTGATAATCAGTCTTTGCTTCTCTTTTGTTTTAATTTCTTCAGGTTTTGAGGTTTTTTAGTGTGTATATTTGTTTGTTTGTGGGGTTTTTTTGTCACCGTATTTCATATATCTGGACATAATGTATGCATATATGCATGTGTATTATATATGTGTGTGTGTGTATGTATATAAAACATTGATGCCTTAAAGATTTCTAGTTTTTTTACTCTTCATGTGTCTGTAACTTGGTGTAGTTCTGAGCTTCTTAAAAAGTGCTAAAAACCTCTGTTCCCAGCCCCTTTAGCCAAAACAATACCTCTGAATAGAAAATCCAAGGACACACTTGTTTCCCTAGGGTCCAAAAATATGTTAACAACAGTGAAATGGGGGGAGTGGGCCTGAGGTGGTTAACATCATCACCTAAGGGAGTGACTGGAGAATTAGGGGTCAATATGCTAATAGGACAGAACTTATGAAGGGCTCATGACCCAACACCCATTTTTTGGTGTAATCCCTCGAGGGGAGCTTTGCTTGCCTGAATGTACCTTGAAGGCCTTGAATAAATTTGTCTGCTTTTTGTACTCCTAATTTTTCTTGGCCTCTGTTTCAGGTAGCTTGCTTTTAGGCATCAACATCATCTCTAGTTTCTTCCTCACATTTTTCCCAGCCTTTTTGCAAAAATGGTGAATCTGTACACTTTCATAAGCCATCTACACAACATAAGCAAGGAAAATTGTTAGGACCTGAAGTCCTTCATTTCAGAGAGTATTTCACTTGTCTGTATGCATACACATAATTACAAAGCAAGGCTTCAGAATACAGGGGAGGGAAGAATGTGAACACCGTAGATGCTTTTTCTAGTTTTCGTGAGGTGCTGGAATTTGGAAGATATCTGAGAATTTTTGTTGCTAAGGAAACTTCATCTTTTAACTCTCTTTTCAGACCTGTTTCTTCTGAATTTATTGCTATTAAATATTTCTTGAGAAAAAAAATCCATCTTCCAAATACAATACTGTTAATATTCACTTTCCTACTTGGGTCAAAATATTAGGAAAGTGTATTTGGAGAGACTCATATGAATACTACAGAAATTGACAGATACTGAAGAAAATGTATTCTGGCCTAAAAATATTCAAATTGATATACTTTTTCAAACTGGTCCAGTCCCTCAATATTGCCAGCATTAAGTGTTTAGAGACAGATTAATTTTCAGAAGGCACGCTGAAAGGCCACACTACAGAATTTTTAGTTCATTTGTTTTTTCCTAATCCTGGGAAGCCAGTGTCCTTTCTATAATAATAAAGCATTTGCTTAGTCTCTTCACATCTTTAATATTCCGTTGCAGTAAATTGTGTTACTTTTTATGGCATCCCTTGAGTAGTTATTTTCAGAAATTAAAACATGTATCCATTTTCTGTTCATTCTGTGTGTTCCTCTCTGTACATATTATGGAAGAAAAATTAGGAACTCTCATTTTGCATTAGAAACCTATTTAGGTAAAATATGAAAGAAATAAATCCTGACCAAACTCACTGCTTGGATGTAAAGCATTTCCACTTCTAATAGATAGTCTCTGGGACAAGAGGAAAATGATTGAATTTTGCATTCTAAGAAGTCCAACTTTACCTGCATGCCTTTACCCACCTTTACAACTCTTAGTAGTCACCAGTGATTTTGAAAACTCTTTTATTACCACAAGTATGGCATTGTTCTTACTGCCAATTAACTTTATACTCATTATGGAAAAGAGTGACTTATTCAGAAATTTTATGTCTATTTGCAATAACTAGGACAATTAACAGACCAATTTGTAATTTTACCCAAAGAATTTGTGTTTAACTTGTTTTTTTGGGGTACATTCTTAAGGCATATTTATCGACTTGAAAAAAGACTATGCACACAAAAGAACTCCTTGTACAAAGTTCAGAATAGCTTATTTTGAATTATAAGTTATAATTTTTTGGGGGAAACCTGTTCACCTGGAGAGCAATACTTGGTGTATTATCTGACTTTGGAAATGTGTACTCAGATATATTTTCTGTAAATATTCCAAATATGCTTCAACTCTGTGGGACTACTAAGGTGATGCATTCTCCGTGTTTTCTCACTCCCCAGCTCCGCACCAAGATTGCCAGTAATAGTTTGATTTATTATCTGGTCCAGTTTTCAAATTGAATGCTTGTTTCTTGGAAAATTTTTGGCTGATAGGGAAGGTATTAAAGATCAGAACAGTTATTTTTCATCATTATGACAATAAGGAGAATTATTATGAATAGTCTTATATTTCTCCTATATCAGAAATAACAATACAAACTTCAGGGGATTTGCAATAATATTAAACTGCCTGAGTCTCATGTTTGTTTTGAAACCTGAAAGGGTTACACCAGTTGCTTCAGTCTGTTGTATTATTTGGCTTGACACACCAGCTTCTTGTAAAGCAGAAGAGTGGCAGAGGTTTCCTTTTCATTGCTGATCTCAGCTCTCTAATTCTGAAAATGTACTTCATTTTTGTCATCCTTGACCTATTTCCTTTTCCTATCATATGTTATTGGATTTTTTAAAAATTAATCTCTTAAACTTTGCTTAATATTTTACATCCAATATCCTACACACTTACAAAACCATTGGCTTAAAAACTTAACTCAAAATTTAGGGTTCCAACTTAAGATTTGGCAAGGTTCCAAGAAATATTTTCTTCTGGAAATTCCTAAGTTCTTAGGTATTGCAATCTCTGTGGAAAAACGAATGGAGAGAGCTATTTACTGTGCAACTGGTAGTCTTTCTCAATGTTAAAGAGAAATCAGATCAGTATATCTAGTATTTATTTCACTGTTACAGAATTTTTGAGATGTTATATATAAGAAAATGTGTGGGGCAATAGGAAGTGAGCAGAATGAGACACAGAGCTAAACAAATCTCACATGATAAATTTTTCAAAGTACTGTTTTGTTCAGGGAGAGTATAAATACGCCAAAATGGCAACAGTACAGATGGTCTAGATACCAATTTGTTAGGATAATGTTGATTGAAACTATGATGGTGTTCCTGAGAAATGACTCTGCTGTTAGTCTGTCTCCAGTTAGTCTTTTTCAGTAACAATCACTGGTAAAAGAATAGAGAAACAGGAGAGCTGTGAGAAACAGGAGAGGTAGGAAGAAAAAGAATCAACTTCTACTGAGTCACACTGCAAAAGATATTGTGTGGACGTGGCTCTGGCCGAGCTACCAAGGGACGCTCCCTATGGGGATGAATGTCCACCAGAGCCCTGGGAGGATTGAGGGTTTGGCCCAGGACACCCCTGGTGATTGAGTTGGTTGTGCCCCAAGGGGACGGTTCCCTGGCTCTCAACCCCTCCCCTGTGTTTCCCTAATAAGGGAAAAGTTCTGGAACATTCAGCTTTGTCTTATCAGTTAATTGTAAATCATTGGTCCCTTATGTTACAAGTCCCTCCTGTGTTATGTAATCATTGGTTTCTACATATGTCAATCCCCTTAAAGTCTACCCTGGTTGGCCCTGAAGGCTAAACCACGCCCTTTCCCTTGTCCCTTAAAACTTGTTGCACAGAGCTCCTCGGGGCTCTTGTGCGCCTTCCCTCCGCCTCCCAATAAACCTTCGTTCCTTTGCTGCAAAGAGCCTGCATCTCATCTCTGACACTTCAGCTCCTCGTGCTTCCTAGCGACTTGAGCCTCAGCTGCTCTTTAGGCCAGGGTCTAGGAGTCGAGCCAAGACTGGCGGCTCGAACTGCCCCTCTGCTACAATATTGCTACAGACAGGAGGTGGGGAGGCCTTTTATGGTGACAATCATCTTCTCCCAAAGAAAGATTCTTCTGACAGAATACAGGAAGATAACTTTAGAGTGTTTCTCTTGAAGTTTGAATCTAACTGGTAACTTCACCCGTGAACTGCTGTTTAACACATTGGAAGAGGAGAAAACTCACACTGAGTTCTTAAAAAATCTTATTTCTCTGTATTGGCTGTGAAGATGAGTCCATTAACATAAGAAGTTTAGCTGAGCACATTGGCTCTGTTGGGTGAATCAGATTTTCTTTTTGAAGATCTACATAAATGTAATGCTTGCAGTTTAAAACCTGTGGGATTATGAATCTGGGCTATTTCACATTTTAAGATATAGTTTTTGTATTTCAGAATAATCAAATTATATGTTTTAAAACATTTAAAATTTGACAGAGCTAAATTTTTTTATGTAGAAATCTGTTAAAAACTTGACACATATTGATACAAAGTAAATGTTGACAGGTATCAGCAAATGCATCCATTTAAGCCTTTCTAAAATTTGTTTCCTTCTGGAATTTTTTGTTTGTTTATTAGATAGTGTAGGTACAAAAGACTATGCCTCCAACACACTATTATTTTATTATTAAACAATTATATTAGCTAATTATTTTGCACCCAAAAGTGTACTAACAAACAAAGCAGAGTGTCGCTGTTGAACTGCTAACAGAGAGAAGTCCAGCTCTTCAGTGTGGCAAAATGTGTCTTTTATTAATGAACTCCAACTTATATAGATTTTCAAAGGTCACTCGGATTGGGCCAATTCAAACCCTCCCCCCAGGCCGATTGGCCAGGCTTGAATCATCCATATCTCGAGACACCGTTGCAACAACATCCAAACTTTATCTTTGTTTATAAAACACAGGAAGAAGAGAGAAAAATTTCTCATGGGAAAGATCTGTGCTTGCCACAGCAGAGATTTTGTGTCAGTTTACAGATCTCAAAATGTATTGTAGTATATCCATGAAGTATAACAGCTTGATTACTAAAAGAGTTCTGAGTTTAATCATTATGTCACTCATTAATCCAGTTAAGAAGTATATACTCCACATGCTTGTGCTGGGATGGAAAGCAGACCTACTTTCTCAGTTATTCTGAGTTATAGTTCATTATAATATAATGAGATAGGTAAAGATGTACACTATTGTGTACATACAACTCATTCTCTTCCTTTGTGTTGTAACATGAGAAATATTCAACTGCTTTACACTTGTGAGAGTAGCTTCCTGGGAACAGCTTAGGAGTCAGACTATTCCAAGGTTCATCCCTGTTAGGCTAAATGCAGCCAGCCCCTGGTGCAGTCCATGCTCTGTGAGCATAAATTCAGAACATTTGGTGACTGTCAGCCTCAGCAACTGGGGACATTCCTCAATAAATATAACCAATGCCAGCGTGGCCTTAAGAGTAATGCAATACACATCTGTTTTTATTCCTTTTAAGGCTGTAATGACCCCCTCAGCCTCTTCGTATATGCTGGCTAATAATATCTGGTCCATTCATACAAGAGATATACACATAAAATACCAAAGTGTCACCTTTAAATAATTTCTGTATAAATAGACACAAAATACTGACTTTGTAACGCTTATGATATACCAGTGCAAAAAAAAAAATATATATATTAAAAAAGAATAGTGGAAAATCTCTGCAGTTTTCCTAATTTATGAAAGAGTTCAGCCTCATTGAGAGCTCAGATGAACCCCAAAATCTGTTAATGAACTGCATAAGATCATATACCAGTACGAAGAGAGCAATGGCTAGGAATGGATAGTTTCAGATACTGAAGATTTGCTTTAGGGGGACTCATCTCCACTCTGTTTTATCTAGCGCCAAGTACTGATATCCCTGCTGAGGATTTCCTTTTCAAATCAGACTCAAGAGAGCCTATATGACGAATTGCTGCAGCTGTTTGTTACTAAGGTTGCTGGTCCAGGCTAAAGAGTCAGACTTCAAAATTACTAAGGTGTTCTTACCTTAGTCAGTGGCGCCTGTGCTGGATTCAGCTGCTCAGTCGTAACTTCAGTTGTTATGCCCATTGGGGTAATGCAGGTGGTACCACTATGTCCCTGAGCTGTGTCTGCATTAACAAATTAAACAGAACCATGTTTAATTACTGGGCATAGCAATTATTTTTTCTTTACTAGTAAATGATCAGAATAGTCCTTGACATTTAGGACTTTGGGACTGTGTAAACTAGCACTTCCCCAAATGCTGCTCAATCATAGTTTAGAAGTTAGGACGGTATCATCCCTGGCTGGTTTTGGAGGCTGAGAGAGCTTATAAAAACAGATGCCCAATTCTCTGGACCCACTGGCCTTTGTGTCTGGCAAAATACCTCATCATACTTCCTTAGGCAGCACAAGTGTACTCATAAGGACCAGCTAAAAGGGAGTTGTGTATTTCCTCCATGTTAATAAAAAGTCTCATCTTTACCAATTTGAATAGAAGACATTGAACTGCTTGTGTGAGACTCCTGTTGTGTCTGAGTAACCTGGTCTGATGAAAGGTGTCCTTTCCTCATGGCAGGGTGGCTGGAACTAGATGATCTTTACGGTCCCTTCCAACCCAGACTATTAGTCTATGATTCTTATTGAACTACTTTTTTTATTTTGAATATACACTTTTGTGCTTAAGAATGAAGAAAATCAAAGGGAAAAACGCATAATGAAAGATATTTCCATATACAGATGTATATATTATTTGTTTATGTCTTGTGAATGAATGTAGGAAATGTAGAAATTCAGAATGTAGGAAATAGGAAAGTATTTTAGTGTATTTATTTACTGCATATAATCAGTTTTTCTCCACAAACCTCCGAATAATATTTGATGTGAACAGAATGGATTAAAATCTTGCTTTGGGCAAAAAGAAAAGAAAACAGAGCCTCTCTAACCAGAAATTTTATATTGAATAGACAACATATTTTAGACAGTTGTCTTTGCTGAGACAGTATGAAGCCTCAGCCAGTGGACATTAACTTTTAAAACTGAGCTTCCCTGGAGTGCATTTCAAAAGAAGCATGTAGACTGTGTTTAGGAAGAAAAGCAGGACAAAAGGAAGGCAGACACCAGAAGCCATGGAGACTTAGAAAGCCGCCATGAATTTTAAAATATGATTTGGGTTTGTTTTGGCTCTGAGAACTTTCATTCTGTAATTCCCCAAACAATTAACAATTATTTGGTTTAAAGGAAAAACCTGTTTCTTAGAAATTATCACTGATGACCAGCTGAACTTCCCAATTTATCCAGAGTGAAAATCCCTCTGGAGCACTGACAATAAAGAGAAGTATTCTGACTCACAGTCCTACAATTACAGTGAAAGAAGCCATAAGCTCTAACAGTCAGCTTTGAGACTAACTGAAGAAAATACCCAAAAAATAAGAATTCTGACCTAAATTCAGTTGCATATTCCATACACTGTAGAAATAACTTATTGAAATATGAGACTACACCTTGGAAAATAGAGTGAGAAAAGCTGGAAGCCCTACTGTCATAGAGAGAGTGATCACAAGAAAGGAGTGTCTTTCTCTAGACCAATCTGATATTTTTCACCACCTTGGGAAATATGGAAGTAGCTATGATAACCAAATAATTTTACTGCTTTGCTGTTCCATGCAGATAGATTACTCTTCCAAGCTGTAGAAGCAACTGTAAAAAGACAATTTTGTTTCCTTGCAACTGTTTTTACATTTAAGGAAGTCTCCAAACTCTTTCAAAAAAACCTGATTATGAATAGTGAGAATCCAAATTTTCTGTATTCCAAATCATATATTTGGCTTGGAATAGTTGCAATCACCAAATATTTGAAAGAATGAATCATGATGTGAATGTGAGGCTTTAGTTATCTGCCTTCTCACCTCCTCCTTAGGATTAGAAGTGCCTTCAGCAATCCACATTCCTCCAGCTATAATGAAAATTATTCCCAGATATGAAATACTGTAAAAAAAAAGTATTTAAGAACAATTTTATAAATCATTAAGGAAGTTGTATTTTACATAATTAATTTTCTGTTCTGGAATATTCTGCCAGGTCTGGTAAGATCTTCTGATGCAAAAATGAGCATTCGTATATGCTCTTGGAACCTAAAAGGTTTTTCTTAATTAGAGAGTCCCACTAAGAATGGAACAGAAGTATTGGGAAATATGATTGAAATCACTGTAAGACAGTAAATTTCTTTTTTCTTCCAGGAAAAGTTAATCAAATAGATTCTTCTTTTAGTTGTAACAACAAATTTTCTATTTTCAAGTGACCTGGTACTTCCTTTTTTTTTAGGGGGAAAAAAATCAACGTAGAAGAGAAAGACAGAAAACTGAACTATTTTTGGCTTGTTCTCCTAATGTAAAAACAATACAACAAAGATCTCATATCAAAGCTGCACAATATATCTCATCTATGTCTTAACAAATTGTAAAACAATTAAGATTTTAAAATCAAGAGAAAGTGATTGTAAATGCATGTAAGTGTCGAATGAAGGGCCATTAAGTATCTTAGAACAACAGTATCCACTGCAGTGTAATACTACATTTAATAAAAATCTATTCATATGATAGACTTCCTTTTAAGAGATACAACAGTTTATCATGAGATAAAGTGATAAATCATCAAAATGATTCACAATTGTCTATCACACCTAAAACCAGCTACTAATAACTTTTATATTCTCCCTTAATATTTTTTAATTATATTTTAGGCTTTCACTAAAGTAAAAAAAAATAAAATCATTGCTTGTATACAGAATATATTAGCACAATTATTAGCAAAGTGATTATAAAATAAGCACATAGCTTCCTATATAGAAGTAATATTTTCTAAATCTTGATGACAGGCGTTTAATGAAAGGCATAAATCTAATCTTAATATTTGCAAAAAATCTGTTTCAAGATTGCGTAGACACGAAACACTTCAGTTTCATGTTGCAAATTAAAATTTCATAACCCCAAAACTGAGGAGATAGCTATCATGCTGCTTTTAAAGAGATAGAGAAGTGCTATGGAACTACAGCTCCCATCTTATCTTTTAGGGGTTTGAAAATAAAAAGTGAAATATGAGAGTTTCAAGAGACTCTGTGTGATGAAAATAATAGTTTCTAGGGACCAAGAGCAGGCTCATGTTCAAGAAAATTATTGCATGTGATAATTGGGTTACTATTTGGCTTCACCTATTTTGCTACAAACTTCTATCCCAGGGAGTAGTCTCTTCCTATTGCTGGTAATTTGAGCAGTACAGAGTGGATAACCCCTTCTGAGATGTCTCGTCACTTCACACCACTCGGGTATCAACAAGAGTCAGCTTTTGGGCTTCCTCTAATCTTAACTCACACACACACACATACACATATATACACACAAACAGCCCCCATTTTATATACCAGTTCATACTATCTGGATTTAAGTAAAGGTTATTCTGAGTAATCAAATATGTTAGAGGATGCAAAGTCTACTGAATGGGTGTTGAAGCATATCTTTTACAAGGCATAGATAGGCAGAGCTGATGTGAGGTTTCCTCGCTCCGGGAGGCAGCAAGACCCCGAAAAGCCTCACAAAAACAGGGTCCCCGCTGCCGAACTCCCACNAATCTTCAAAAACCAATAATGAACTGCAGGTAAAGGAACATTCTAGCTATTAACTCTAAAAGGAAGAAAGGGAGGAGAGCTCCAGAAACCAATACTTCTGATTCCTGATCCATATTCATGAGGCTAGCCTCAAGGTGTCTTGAGGGAGCCCTTTTCTGTCACCCTGACCTGAAGGTTTCTTCAGACCCAGGGGGCTTCATCAGCTAGGTCAGTCTCCAAGCCCATCTGGGTCAACTTCACTGCTACACTGAAGCAGTCAAATCCATATTTCCAGGATTCCCTTTTGTGAATAATTCCCTAAACACAAAAGTTTTAAATTTGTGGGAACTACTTAGGATATACGTATTCTTTTAGCCTTGGAATATGAAAGTGTATATAAATTTTCTGACCTTATCTTCAAAAGCTAACATTAGCAAAGAAAAACAGGAATTGCAGTTTTAACTCTAAATTCTGCATTCAGATTATGCAGTTAACGAGCCTTATCTAGTGAAAGATGTCACTGCCTAATACAGGGGCATTTAGATCTAGGTGATCTTAAGGTTACTTTCAGCCCAAACGTTTCCATGATTCTATGGTTCTAAGAAATCTGAGACCATTTTAAAACATACACTTGTATATAAAACACTATAAAACACTAGTATGACCAGGAATTTGAAATATGTTTGAATTTCTGTTAGCAGTACTATACATCTCTTCCAGCAAAACATTGATATTCTGTATTTTAATTTAGATGTTTTCTTTCATGTGTTGCTCGCTACATACTTTCCTTACTTAGTCTCAAAAGATTTTCTGAACTGGACTTCTGTTATCTAAACATCTATTTGTCTTTTGTTGCAAAACAAAATAGAAAAAGAATTATAAACAAAAGCTGGAATGAATCATCTGAATTGGGTTCCATGAAAAGTAACACAGTACAGAGTCGAAGAAATTAAACAGGGGAATAAATGTGAAAAGAAGGATTATCCTCCTTTAATATTTTCTTTTTCTTTCCTATTCTATAAAATTTATAACTATGCTTATAATTGAATTCAGAAAACTCTATGCACTAAATAATACAAGATCTTTTCTCTGAAGAGCAACTAATTTTTCCCCCTCAAGTAGAACTTTTCTCTTTGTAAATCCCCTGATTTTGTTCTGAGAAAAAACAACAAAATTAAAATTTTTCATTAACATATCAAAATATCATTACTCCTGCTTCTGAATTGAACTTCTACTAGAGATGGGAGTGACTTCTTGCATATATTATATGTCGATGAAAATGACAGCTCACTTGTAGCAAGATTCCTACATATTCAGCATGTCCCACAACCAGGATATGGGAGTTATTTCTTTTTAGAGCAGCAATCACTGTAAGTCCTGATGCAAAACAGCCAGATACTTTCTGCATAATCTTTCTCTTCTACATCACCACATGGTAAGAGGGAAAGAAATAAACAGCACAGCCAAATACAGAGCTAATAAATCTGAAACATCCAGGAATAATTGAACAACAATAACAAAAAAAAAGAGCAAGTGCTCACTGTGAGGCTGACATGAAGTAAACACCAGTGCTGTGTTTCAGTAAAGTAATGATATATCACATAGCTTTAATGCTTAAAGTTGGTGTTCACATATGGAGCTCTTTGTTTCATGGTTTGAAGTGTATGACAACTATAGTGGGAAATAAAATTAAAGATTTGAAAAAGAGATATAAACTTTATGAATATAAAGAGACTGAAGGAGCTGAACATGATGCATTTCAGCAAGGTTCAATTAATATTAAGATACGATCAATGCTTGAAATGTAAGATCCTAAACCATAACAATAAAAATCAAAGAAAGGAGTTATTCAAAGTCTTAGAATATGACAAGAGAAAAAGCAATGGAAAAATCTAAAACAGAAGAAGTCCAAACTGTAAAAAAAAACCCAAACAAACAAAAAAAAAACCCACAAAAAAATTAACGAGAAAGACCTATTAACAGGAAAAGTAGTCAAGAAGATTCTCAGATTGCAAAGGAATTTGGGACAATCAGGATTGCTGGAAACTATCTTACATTAAAAAGTAATGAGTTCTCCAGAAAATGCTGAGGAACAGAATGTGAAATGAGAGAAGTCCATCCTTGTTCTGTCACTTATGATTCATTATAATTTTTGTTTTCTTGTTGATTTCCTTTATAATTGCCTCAGAAAAATTCCTCTAGGCATTAACTGGATTAGATTATTCTATTAAAGTATCATTAGTTTGAAAAACATTTTCCCTCTATCAAGTTTACTCTACAATCTACTTACTTTCAATTCTTTGGATGATTTTAATTTAGATTAATTTCCAGTGATTTAATTACATCCAAGTGTCATGGATGTCCTTATTTACTGTTGCCAGTCTTTTAGCTTCCTCCCTGGAATTGACTGCAGAAATTGTGCTGCCCTGTTTTATTTTGTCTGGTAGATGGTAGCTTCAGACAAGGCATACTACACCCCCACAGAGCTGTCACATCTGTATGCTCTCTATGTTGTATTGATTCTTGAATTCTTTTCCTTCTTTTTTCTCTGGAAATGCGATCCAAAGATTACTGTAGCAATGCAATATTCATGTAATTCTGAAGATCAAAAATCGCTGACCTCAATGTTCCCAATGAATGCTTATTTTAGAATGGGGAAAGAGGATAAAATGGGGGTGAAAAAGCTCAGAAGTTTCATTGTGGCATGCAAGGTTAAGGAAGCTTAAAAAAAGTAAAAATACTTCAAACTTTGCATTTTAAGAAGACTAAGCACAGGCAAGAAAAACAGAAAAAAGGACTTTATCTTTCACATTCAGAACTACAGCTCAGTTCCATTGCCACTCCCATTCTCTAGTGCTTTCTTGCTACCCGTCCCTTATCTCAAATGCTCTTGCTTTGTCATTTCTTTAATCTATGGTAACAACATCCAGAGCTCATCTTCCACTTGCAGGATGTCTCTATCAAATAAATCATTGATAAAATACTTGATTCAAACATTCCTTTTACTTCTTGTTGCTCGTGAGTTGTCACAGATTTACGTTAGTAAATCAGTATTTAAATTATGTATTTTTTCTCAGTAAATACATTGGCAGAACAAATTGTTGCTGTTCTTCCAAGAGGAAAGAGATGGAAATATTCTGCTTTAAATATTTATATAAATACATGGTACTTAACCTATTCCATGTATAACTGATAGTTAAATTATATAACCTGTATCTAACCTTCATAAACATCCTCTGTGACCTTGAGTACAATGAACATCTCTAAAATATTGATGTATGGTATTTATGTATTCACTTGCATTTCTGATGTCTATAGACACATCATGTCAAAGACTGAGTGGACGAACCCATGGTCATAACGCCTGGAATATCCTTTTCCATTATTTTTTCCTCATCCTAAACATGTAGCTAATAAAACTTGATTTGTCACTGTGTTTGCACATTTTTCTTTTTATACTAGAACTGTTTTAACATTTTTCAGCTGCCATGTTTTCAAAATGAAATAAATTTAGTAAACCTGAAGTAAATAAAGCGAATTTAAGCAACTGAAAACTTTCTCTTATCAGTAAGTGATACAACTTTCAATGACAACACATACATATTTTTTCCTTCATTTGCATCAAACGTGTTTGTATTATCTGACCATTTGGTTGTTGTCTTGGAGGATTTTTAATGATTAATGTCCCCATGCTGCTGTGGGAGGTCTAGGTCCAATAGAAAATTTAGATCCCATTCTTCAAAGGTACTACTCTTCCAACCAAAATACACATAGTTTTGATGAAATTTGGTCATCTGAAGTCACTACCTTGTAAAATTATATCCAACTGTCACCCACACATGTCTGAAACCCTTCAGTCTAGACAGAGATGCCCTACCAATATTTAGGCTGGATCTCAATGGGACAATTATTTGAATTATTTGATTTCTATGTGTTTTTTTATTTAATTTGGACTTCTCTCTCGGAGGCTCATCCTGAGACCATCGACTGCAGCAATGTTTGTGCTCACATCTGTGTCTTAACTGCTGCTTCCCATTAGTCATGCAGCCTTGTCTAGACAACAACCATCCAGGCAGGGTCTGCAGCAGTTTTTAATTATGCTGGCTAGAACCTGAGTATGCCACAACATCGTGAACTATCCGTGATGCTCACAGACAAATTTGTCCAAAGTGATCGTAGCCCTGGCCATACCACTCTGTTCTGCTGTACTCTTCAGAGCTCCCACGAGAGCTTACTCATCAGGAGTGAAATCACCAAGGTGATTCTCATTTATAGTCCATCGCGTCAGTGTCTTAACTTTTGTGATAGAGAAGTAGCCAAGGAAGGTATGTCCCATAATATAATATAGATGTAAGACAGTAAATCCTTGGTTTATGTGTTTGGCTCTTTCAGTTCTCTTCAGCTTCTACTCTGACAAAACTTTAATTTAGTAATATGATATAAATACCTGCTTCAGATAACCCACACTTCAAGTACATCCTCCAGCTTTATGACATAAAGCTATATTTTGGTAATGGAAATGTAGTTTATATTCCATTCGTGTCTTTTTAGAATAAATAGATGAATTGGCAGGGTAAAATATCCTTAAAGGGTGCTTTTCTCATACATTGTAAACAATAAAATAAAGACAATATAACTGTAACAGTAAATCACTTGTTTGAAAATTGTCAAAGTTGTAGTTATTTCTAGGAGTTTTGTATATACTGAAGTAACAATTTAGATTAACTATATGTTATGAGCACTCTTCTGGGAATGTCAGGTGAAAAGTTCATCAGCATGTATTGAAAGTCCACATCCTGGGGGATGTTCATTGTAACATATGAAATGATCTGTGTGATCTAAGCCCATTGATTTCTCATAAGAAATATTTAACAACATATAGGTATACTCAAATGCTAAACATGGATGGAAAACGTAGCTATATCCCTAAAAAGACAAAAAATTTTACTTTAAAGAATAAGGCTGAGAAGATGAGTTAGTCTGGGGAAAGACATCTGATGGTGTGTGAACTGCAGAAAGAAGACAAGGGAGAGGGATTTAAAAGAGACCATGAACATTTATTTTCTTTCAGTTTCCATGGAAACAATTAAATTAATGAAATTCATTAGCCCAGCACTGGAGAAACAGCAAGTTGGCATGATCAGTGACCTGTGGCCCATATTTAGAACTCTTGTCCATGTTCCATTTGTCCCAACCAGTCCTCCAGTGTTCATAGTTCAACCCTGTGGGCTTGTCTAAACACTGTGAGCTATGACACCTCGGCCTATTTGGTCCAAGGCAGGTGATCTCTAAGTGTCACAACCACCATTAGAAACTTTGCATTCCACCTGGTAGAAGGAAGAAGTGCTTCTGACAATGCTGACCTCCCTGCTCTTTGATGCTCAGCTTCTCATTTGTGCCAGCACACGTTGTTATTCACTTGAACATAGTGAGGAACTGACCCAGCTTTAAAAAAAAAAACCAAACCTAAAAATCCACAAACCATATGATTTACATATACATGACTGTGACTATGTTTCTTAATGTTTTGTTCACATAATAGGGAATTTCGAGGAGGACAATTGACCAGTCTCCAAGTAAGAGTCTTTTTCTACTTTCTTAACGTTTAGAATCTTCCATTTTATAAAATTTCTATTAATTTCTTTGTGTAAAATAAATAATTAAACTAAAATAAAAATGTCATGGATAAAAACTTTAACATCTTGGAATAGCAAGGCACTAAAAAGGTTTAAGTAGGAAACCTAAGGCAATATATAATATTGCAGGTACATACCAGCCAATTTTTTTACATTTCTAGCTTTCTTTCAAATTTTATTCTTACGAACAAGGGGAATTTCAATGTCATTATCAGTTTAAAATAATCACTTTACCTTTTTTTCCTTTCCACAGGGTTCCTTGTTATAAGTAAATGGTGCTGATTACAGGTGTAAAATTTAGTTTATAAAAAAACATAAAATACCTAATATTCTGTAACTTGGAGCTTCTGTCTTTTCAGTACACACACAAATTTTTACTGTTTAGAGATAAGAGATACCCTTCCCTAAGCAACGTTGGGGTTGTTTTCTACAAAGTGCTTTCTTGAAGCAAAAGTTGTCTGTAAGGTTTTTTGTCCTAACAGGCATATATCAATTACAGAAAGCAGTATTTTACATGGATTTGCATTAGATTAAATCATAGCAGATATTTATTACATCTGCTTCTGTAATAGCAGCCATGCAATGCAGAAATTTATGTGGAAATAATTGTTCTCAGGGCAGAGAACATACTCAAACAATTTTAATCTCAGATATAGACCACATATGGGTAACTGCATCCCGTTTTAGCTTCCAGTATAAAGAAAGAATTAGATAAACTCTAATGCGTTTAGTTGAAGGCTACAAATCTGGATGAGGCTACAGCATTTGCCCTCTGAGTAACAGCTGGGGGAGCTGGGCTTGTTCAGGCTGAAGAGATGTGAGGGGGCAACACCCTAAAGTCATGACCAGGGGAGCCTTTTCCCCCAGTGGTTCTTTCTGCTGGCACCGGCACAGGGGCTACGCACGAGAGACGAGAGGGCTTCTGGAGGTCGACTTAGAAAAAGACGAGATTGAGGACTCTTCAGTTTATAAAAGGTGGGGTTTATTTGCTACATGGAGGTCAGAGCTAAAGAGTATAGAGAGCTCACGAGTCTAGGGAGCTGAAGAGTCTAGAACAAAGGCTATGCATCAGGTTATAAAAGGGGGCTAACAAGGCGGGATTACATATTTCAGAACTAATAAGAAAGTGAATACAAGTGAATTATAGAACAAACAACCAATGCACTAACACTGAGATAAAGGTAAACTGAGTGGTTGGAGGGAGATAGGGGCCCATACTATCTGTAGTACAGGGATGGGAGGTCAGAGGGAAAATCCATTTCTTCTTCACTCCCCTCTGGCCCATCTCCAATTTCTTTCCAGTCCTCCACACTTTCAAGGACACCAAGCTCTAACTCAGCCACCTGGGCCGCTACAGAGATGTATTTGGGGTACCTAGCATCACCCTACCAGTAGCTATGAGAAGTTAATGAGAAGACAGTCAGGTAATTGACTGAGGAGCAGAAATAGGAGAATGAATAACTGTGGTCATAAACTGAAATTAAAGCAGTCTGACTTACAGGGAAAAACTTCTACTCCACAAAGACCACGAAGCATTGAAAGAAGCTGCCTCATGAAGCTGTGTATCTGTTGTTGAAGGTTTTCAAGTTCTGCCTGAGCACCCTGGTCTGCTCTCACAGCTGGGCCTGTTTGAGCAGGAGGTTGGACTGCAGACCTCTAGAGATCCCTTTCAGCCTGAATGATTCAGCAATTCTATGATATTTCAGTGAGTGGCTACATAGACAGAGTCCAAGTTTTAAAAGGCACTGAAGTGTTAGATATTTTTGTGTTATCTGGTCTGGTATACAAAAGAAGTACTTTGGAAAATTATTAGTTAAAAATTAAACAAAAACACCAGTAACGTTTCTTAAAAGCCTATTATCCTACAACAAAAATCAGCTACTAAGGGCAAGACTAACACATCTGCAATTTGTGTCTACTTATGTAAAAGACACAGAAATCAGTACCTTTTTTAACTGACTGAAAATCATAACAAACACATTATTTCCCCTGAATATTATACTTTCTTATTATTTACTTATCAGTTAAAATACATGTCATAAGAATGGTTTGGTCTACCTCATTTATACATGGAACAATAATGACCATTTCTTTACTTCCCATTTATTACTGTTCCTATTTATTACTATTATTTATTACTCTATAAATTGCCATATATCATCTGGCCTGGACACCATGTATGATTGAAGTTTTTTTTACTTCTTCTGTATTTTAAAATAAACGTAACATTCCGCCTATAGTTTCTAGTAGAATTTATCTCCCCTTTTCATATTATTGCACTTCAGTAGCTTCTGTGTGTTTTTTCTTCTGTTTTGATTTGTTTATACCCAGTTTTCTTGCATTTCTTCCTAGATCTTTTTGATTATTATTCCTAATTATTGCCTTCATTTTCCCTCTTATTTAGGGATTGGTTTTAAAACTTATGTTCCTCTTTCTGAGGCCACATCTTTCTCATCACCTGACCTTAAAAATACACTCACTTATGATAAGAAATAGTTTTCTCAAGAACATCACAGAGGATGCAATAAGAAGTGACCCAGAAGACTGTTATTTCTGCTTCCACTTCCTTTGGTTTAGTCATTAAACCATGCATAAAGAAGAGATAAGGCAAAATACACTATACTTAAATGATTAGCCTGGTTTCTTTTCTTTCAGAAATTTCAAATACTCACATACTAAAGTTAATGAAGCATATATGAATGACTGCAGTAGTTACTTAGAAAGACATTGCTGATGGACCATGTTTAATCAGGGTACCGTCAGAAATCAGGTACAGTATCTGCATATCACAGTAAAATGAATAGAGAACTTAATTGGAAAATTAAAAGGACAAATTTAGGTTTTATTTGTTGGAAGGCATTGCTCTCAGACTTTTTGCATGCAGATTCATAAGTAAAATGTTGGCGAAAAAGAATGAATCTTGGCAGCATCTCTTGATGGGCATTTTGCACTAAAGCGTCAAGTCATACTTCCCTGAGGACCAGCCCTAAATCTCTGAAAAGAGATTATTATAAACAATTGAACAGAGATGTCAGAAACCATATATGACAAATCCCTGGCTGCATCAACGTATGCACACACACACACGCACACAAAAAAAATGTATCCTGTGTGGGAAAAAAAAATTATGTAATTCAAGGGAAGCAAAACTTGTTTGTTATTTATTCAATATCATGAAAACAAACTTTTGCAAAAAAATACTAGAAAAAACCTGGGACTTAAATTTTTAGTTCAATAATAGAAAATATATATTATATGTTGCTATTGTGTGTTAATAACTGCACTTCTCTCATGGCTTTCATCTAAGCTATTCTGAACATCTCAAAGGACAGGCTTTTACCCAACAAATAATGTCTGCAACTTCTCTTCCTTCAAGTTCACAAGTCATTCAGTATCGTTCTTCGAATATGGGCAGCACGTGCTCTCTTCCTTGGACAGAACCTATGGCTAGTAACAAAAGTATGTGTGTCATCAAGTCACTCAGAGAGCTATAAGCAAACGTTTTTTACCATGAACTTATCAATTCTTTCTCTAGAATGATAACAAAATATTATTGAAAGTCAGTATAAAGGAAAATTAACAATCAAAATTAGGATTATGAATCTATATTATTCAATTATTTTCTTGTCACATACTTTCCATCATACTTCATTTATGTATTATGGATACAGCTGTGGTCCTATATCTTCAGTCCATACTGTAGATATAGGGGTCAGAGACCTGGATATGTCAATCAATATATTGCACTGGTAGCTCATACTGTAAACTCTGGAGTTTGGGATCCTGGTTTTTATTGCAATGTCTCTCAGTATTTAAGGAGTATTTTCTATGTAAATATATATGAAAATAACTATGAATAATAAAGGAATATATATAACTAATGCCCTTGATATATTTAGGGTGTCCCAAAAAACTATTGCTTTTAATGACCACTTTAAATATCATATATTTACATTATTTACATTAATTAATTGAAGTCAGAGTTTACTACTGTCATGGAACATATAAAAATGTTTGAAATTTGGGCAATAAATAAAATCCAGCCATTTAAAAAAATCTTTTTATACAACGTTGTGACATTTTGATTTTGAAGTGTCTCTTAAACTGAAAATGAACAGCTACCTTTTATGTTTTTAAGGTAATTCTTTGTATATAACTTACCTTGAGCTGGTTAGTTTATGAATGTTTCAAATCTTTCATTTTCGTAAGAAAAAATAGTATTAAGAGCAATGTGAACAAATTAAATTTCACAGAGATATTTTATCCACATTTATAACTAACCTACCTAAGCTTAGTCATGAATTTGTTTCCATTCTTCACAGAAAGAACAGATTTCTTGCAGCTTTCCATGCTCTGGTACACACTCACACATCCAGCACAATAGATAACTATGAGTTCTAGTTACCTTTAGCAAATTATTTTCTTTGGAGTCCACTCATAGTAAAGAATTATGTGCTCTTATGTTATAGAGATATATGGGCTATTTGAGGGAATGAATTTGAAACATTTTTTAGGCTGAATAGAGTTAACAACAAAGCCAAAAACGTAAGGAAAATATGCAATTTCTTAGGGAGGCAAAAAAGAAAAGATCTTAGGGGAGATCAAGAAAACCAGTGTATAGAGGCCACTGTGAAGGATCTTGGCATACGTAAAATTAACCATTTAATTTTGTATGTAGGAGATCACTTCTACTATTTAACAAAAATATGAATGAATAAACAAATGCGTAAATAAATATTTTGTAGTAAGTTGGATTTTTTAATTTGAAATTTCAATGTTATCTTCCATATTATTTAAGAAATTATCACCTCCTAAATATTAGCAATTAGTACCTTTCCGTTATTCTGATTGTAGTTTCTATTTACAAGGCCATATTCAAGATTTCAAGAAGTCTATGATCTTTCTTCTGTAAAGTATTTCCCAGCTGTCCAAGGCATAGCATAGTTCAATGGACCTCTAGGAAATACTAGCAGCTGCTTATGGGGATACTATAAAGCTGCAGGCAACAGACATCTACTGCTCTATACTGAAATAGAAAAAAAAGTGTGAACTTGCATAAATTCTTGGAAACTGTTTTGAGCGTATGTAATGAATTTATGGGTAGAATATGCAGATCTTGGATCTCTAAGACATCAGACATGGGCAGCTTCTGATAATCCAGAAAAGAAGCATTTTATCAGTACTATAGACCTAGCAAGGTAATCATAATACCACTAACACTGAATTGTTGTAATTCATGTTCCTTTTAAACACAGTGAGTTTGAAAGAACTCAGACCATTACTCATATGGTTCATGAAGAAGAATTTGAATTTATGAGGCTTCTAAGGAATTCAATAGACCTTTCTGAACTCTGTTAAATGGAAGAGTGAGTCTTTAATCTGCCATTTCCTTTCCAGTTATAAATTGTACTGCTAAAACCATCAAATGGATGGAAAACTAGAAGAAGAAAACACAACTGACATGCAAGCAAACTTGAACAAAGGCTTTTCAGAATTTTATAAACTTCACATATATTTTTGTTTAAAATTATAGCTGTGTGTACTTAAAAAATAGGATGCTTCAAAAATAATTCTCTTACATAGTTCTATAGCTTGTCAAAAGTAGGAGTAAATTGAAATTCTCTAATAGATGTTTTTTCTTTAATATTTTTAAACAGCTTGTTAATTTTAGATATTTTGGGTTTGTTGGTTTTCTTGTGGGGGTTTTGCTTTCTTTTGGGTTTTTTATTGTTTTTTTTAAATAAGTACATTATTATACTAACAGTTCATTTATCAAACTTCAGCCTGATGGAATTTGAAGTGGCTGAGTCATTTAAAGACCTGTACTCAGGACTTTGATTGTGGAAGAGTCATATCAGTCTTACCTATGTTGACTTTTCTGGCAAAGTGATAATAGCAAAATAGAACATCCAAGAGGGAAAAAGTTAATCTGGCTTAGTCCTGCTGCATGGAAATGGAAATAAAAAAATTAAAAGGAACAAAGATTTGGGAAGAATTAAAGGATTTATGTAGGCAGAAAGGGAAACCTGAACATGATAGCTATCTTTCAGTCTTTGATGTGTCCTGTGCAGTCATACATATATGCATACACCAGACATTCAGTGTAATATCTGGCATGCAGCAAGAATTCTGTATATTACCAAGACACCTTGAATGTTGTCTAATACAAGATACTGGCTTTATTATTTTTGCTGTGGATATAAATTAAAGCTGAAGAAATGACCCGGGAAAAAGCAGTAATAAAGAATAGCAAAGGACAAAATACCACAGGAGTAATTTTAACTTTTTTTTGCAAAAGCACACACGAAGTAACTACACTGCACTACCACACTGTTTATAAGATGGATCTCCTTAGTAATAAATTATCCAGCTTTTTTGTCAGGCTGTGAAGTTTCAAGCACTGCAATAAAACATGCACAGATTTGACTTCACTTTATGGCAAGAAGCATGTCCCTGAAAGTTTCAGAGACCTTTCTCTAGCATTTTAGTGAAAGTACTACGAAGACTTAAACTGTTTCAGTTAAAATTATGTTGTCATTTTTTAATGAAGTCAGTGAACTAGTCAGGGAACCAGTTAGTGAACTTTAAAGATAGTGCAAATTACGAGATTTTATTCAAGGTAATTCACAACTAGTCAAAATTGGGACCAGTAGTTTTAATAAGTTATATACTTACGAAGCACAAACTTCATTATCATGAAAACATTTATCAGTTATTTTATAGGTAAAATGGGTTGCATGAGAAAATCAGATTCCATGATATGTCCCCCACAGAACAGACTCCTGAAAACCTTTTAGATAAGAAATAGGTAAGAAAAAAATGCGTGATTATGGCTAAATTATCAGATTTGTGATTCATCAAGTCCTTACCTCCACAATTCTTCATAAAAGAAAGCAAAACCATGGAGAATAGATGAAGAAAGGAACCAGACAATCTGTCACTCAAGAGATGCCATTGTGAGATGGAGAAACATGAAGAAGTGAACTGAATGATTGCTCTCATCAAATAGTGCTGAGATGAAAAATAATGATTTTAGAAACAATGAATGAATGGAATTTTTTATTTAGAAAAGACAATGCATAACTCAGAGATTAAGATCCCACGGCCTTGAGAAAATTTTATAACGGGAAAGTGAAAAATGCACCAGAAAAATATAAGAAAACAAAAAACAGGAAAAGGAAAAATAAAGACAATAAGGAAAAAAAAAGTTAAGAAAGAAGAAAATAAAAAGGAAACAAAAAAAGAAGAAAGGAAAGAAAACCAGAACCTTTTCTCCCTTCACTGAGACCTCTAGCATTTACATTTGGATATTGCTCTTTCAGTGACCCAAGAATTAAAACAGCCAGTGAAAGTGATAGAGAATGTGCATGCTTAAGGAATAAAATGTAGGAAGGAGCTGTAAGGGACCTGTTTGTATTTCAGTAAAGCAAAATAGCCAAAAAATAGCAAGAAGCTTGATACATATATATGCAAAAACATGAATATTTTCCATTTTAACCACTATACATGCTATTGACACTAGTCAATAACAAGTTCACTTGCACAAGAAGGGTTCACCCCCACTAAATTAGGGTCACTTAGAAACTAAGATGAATTTCCTCTCCTATGAGCCTTGTTTAATCTTTTTTTATTTTCATGTATATCTCTAGACTCTGTCAAGGGACAAAGCAGTAATTCATTCATATGCAAATATGTCTAACTGCATCTATTAGTAATTTTTTTTTATTGAGTCGAATTTGTCTTTTGAGTATACTGAATGAGTGAATACTGCATCCATGTTAACTAGCATCTAATTTGCACTATGTCTGTGAATTTAAAGTTTCAGTTAAGGACACTTATAGCCAAGAGCATTCTATCGAGGTGTAATTACTGAAGTTCTGTTGTGAAGCACCGATAATGCATTAATTTGCAGACTGAAATTCTGCTTTCAATTTATATTACTCCATATAATCAAGATGAAAACAAAAGAAAATGTACCATACTGTAAGAGTAAAGTACCAGCAAAAGCACTGGAGATTTTCCAGTGAATGACAAGAGCACCTGACTGAGACAGGTGAAAGAGCAAAGTTGTTATAATTTCTTAAAGAAATGAGAAAAAACCTTCCCTGAAGCACTGAACATGGCCAACAAATAGTGATGTACCTCAGAATTTTTCATCATCTCATTCTAAATCTGTGTTCTCAATAGGAATGTTCTTAAGTGATTTGAGGAAAAATTCACCCACCAGGATGAGTAGCATCATGCTATTTTAAGGGTTTTCTTAGGTGTAACTGTTATAGCAAGAAATTAATACATTTATACAGTCTTATCTTGCCTAAAAAATACAAAATTAGAAACACAGAATCACAGAAGGGTTGAGGTTGAAACAGATCGCTGCAGGTCATTTGGTCCAACACCCCACCCTGCTCAAGCAGGACCACCTGAACCCAGGACAAGGTTCAGATGGCTTTTGAATATCTCCAGGGACCAACATGGCACAGTGTCTGTTGACTGGGTGACCTGTTCCAGTGCCCCATCACCCTCAGAGTAAATAAATGTTTCCTCTTGTTTGGAAGAAATCTCCTGTGTTTCAGTTTGTGCCCATTGACTCTGGTCCTGCAACTGGACATCACTGAAAAGGGCCTGACTCTGTCTTCTTTGCATACTTCCTTTAGATCACCATCAACTTGGTCCCCCAAGACCTTTTCTGAGAAGCTCCTTTCCAGCTGTGTGGCTGCTGGTGTTTATTGTTGTGTGGGGTTGTTATCTCTCAGGATTTTACACTTCACCTTTTGAATATCGTGTAGTTCCTCTTGGCCCATTTTCCAGCCTGTCAGAGTCCCTCTGGATAGCAGCATGACCCTCTGGTGTATCAGCCATTCCTCCCAGTTTTGTATTGTCAGCAACCTGTCTGAGGGTATATTCTGCCCCGCATGAATAAAGGTGTTAAAAAGTAGATGCAGTACTGACCTGTGGGGTACACACCACTGGTGACTCATCTCTAACCAGTCTTTTAGCCATTCATCAGTAGCCTCTGGGCTGCTCGGAAAATCATAGATCCAGTTTTCAGTTCACTTTATTGTCTGCTAGTTTAGCTCAGAAGTAACTCCCAGGAAGGGAAATAAAGTACTATAGATATTAGAAGTATATGCTTTTGTCTGCAAAGATTAGCTGCCTTTGGCTAGAAAAAAAGATATTTGTACCCATTAATCTGGCAGTATTGTGTGAATTAACACTGTATTTTTTCTCACTAGCACGGGTTTACTGGCCTCCAGGACCTCTCATCTAGAATGGTCTCATCAATACACAGGTAAATCTGTTTATGAATTACAGTCTTGAAAATATGGCTCACAAACCGCTTTAAATCATTCTCTTTTTTGGGTTTTTTAATCTCCAAAAAATTCAAACATGTAACCAACAAGAAAATTGTCATGATTTATTCCTACATAAACCAAAAATAGCTTCTTTTGATCCTTCTCCGATCTGATAGTATCAAAGAGTCAAAGTCTGTAAAATAAGATCTTCGCTAAGAACTTTTGTTTATCCTCAACAAATTTCTTTCCTTCTTCAGTTTGCAACTGCTCTTTCCCCTTAAGAAAGAGAAAACCATGAAAATGCTAAAGTAGAGCACTATGCTGCTTCAGAAATTTTCATCCTTACTAATGCTGAATTTAATTCTAACACTTTACATTAAAGTATAAATGTGTATAAAATATAAAGTATAAATTCTATGCAATACTGAAGGCAATAGGACTTTAGCAGAGCTTCATTCATTCTAAAGGACACAGAAGTGTCTTCATAGCCTCTCCAGCTCTTAAGTGCAACCAATATCTTCATGCAGCTTTATGTTGTAATGGGACTTGTATTTTCACCATTTCCCTGGCACTCCATTCAAGAGAAATGGAGGTTGATAACACAAAGGAGAGAAGTTCATCAAAGCTGTGGTCCATAACAATGAAGAATTGTTGAATTATTTGAAACCAGACCTTTGTCTGTTATTTACTGATCTTAAATTTTGCTAGAGGGAAGCTTCCTGAGAACTTGTGGAAGATAATGACTTAAAACATAGCATCAAGAAATGGTAAGAGTTAGGAATAATGAGAAAATGGAAAAAGAACATTATAACCTAGTACTTTGGAAAAGTAATTTGCCTTAGTGGAAAATTACTTTAGAAAATAAACCCTAAAGAAATATAGTAAGTGAGACCCGCTAACCCTACCAGCTTCTGAATAAAACTCCACTCTGGAAACCTAAAAAACATCCTGGAAAGCATGCCTCAATTCTCCTAACACATTTAAATATGTGTGCTGCTAGCCATTTTTTAGTATTGAAGTTCTTTTTATGTTATTAAGCAAAAGAAAATCAGTGTGTAACTCAATAGAAAATGTTTGGCCATGTGTCTAACAATGTTACTGTATGGAAATATATTACTTTTTACTGGACTTGAATGCATTTTTCATATACCTTCTTAGATGCATTAATAGTAGCAGAATTTATATGTATTTTAAATCTCCTGTTGCTTTAGCTTCATTGTAGAGCCTCTCCTGGAGCTTTTGGAGGAAATGGCCCCAGTTCAGAAAGCCCGTATTTCTTGGCAGGACCCAAGCTAATATGGGTCCTACACACTCATCATTATGTAGCAAAGATATGGAACTCTGCATCATCAGTTTGTTTGTATAGAGTCAGTATATCCCTAATGTGTCCATACTGGCAAATCCTTATAAAAAGAGACTATCCTATACCTGCAATATTGTCTTTCACTTGTAAAATGAAATATAGCAACTAATAATATAAGTTCACTTTAAATGACACAAACACTTACAATGTTACTTATCTGATTATTAAACTCTCATTAGTAATACTATCAATTTTTTTAGAGAGAACACTCTAGTATCTAGTCCTTTTTCTAGCGTGTTATGCTCACATGTGGTGTTAGGTTCACTGAAGCAGAAATGAAGAAAGGATGAGGTGGTCTCAGGGTTCTAAGTCCTCTGCTAGGAGTATTCCCACTTTTTGTTAAAAAGATCATGTTCTATTCGTCAATTCCTAGCTAAAGTTTGAAAGTTGCACAAGATGAGAAATTTAGACTGGGATAAAAAGAAGGTTCTATAATGTGTGCTTGAGATGTCTTACCTTGACAATGTTTCCAGATATTGTGATGGTAATAGCTCGATTCAGAATTTTCCTCTCGAAATAAGAAATACCCAATTCTTCCCTCTGCATCCACCAACATCCTCAACAGCTACTCTTCATTACTTTTTTATCCATAGTATGGATACAATCTATTGAATTTTTCTGCTAGATGATATTAGATCACCTATTCATTATATATTAAAAAAAAAACAACATGCAAAGTATCCTAATCCTAACTAGCTTTCTGCATGCTGCAGTCAGCTTTCTTGATAATGATACATTCACCTCTACAGTGTGATTTCTTGTTCTAGCCACTGTACTTTACTTACAGGTACTAGAATTGGTAGTGTCACAGGGTGAGTTAAACCTTCAGAAAAGCTCAGCCTTAGCCTCACATTTTAGCAAGAGTTTAAATTTAAGGAATCACTCTGGTCTGCAAGTTCTAATGATGGCAAATCAGATCTATTTATAAAAATGAATTTTATTATCATGAAAAATGATTTCTTATCAAACAAGAGATAACAGATGAAAGATCTTAATCAGAATTACTTACTAAACAGTATAAAACTAAAGAACTACTAAGGATTACAGCATAATGTAAAACAGCATGCTCTATCAAGGTGTCTATATTAAAGCTACGAAAGAAATAGAATTGATTAGGAGTTAAATGTAACTTACTACCAAAATGACAATAATGTACACAGATTCCTTCACTTAACCCCTGGGGAGTAACCATCAGGCAGGTGTTCCTACTTGTGAGAGAAACTCCACACATTTCCAGGAAAATGTATACAAGATTTCTGCTTGGTGAAAGTTTAATGTGGTTTTCATAGTTGTAAAATGAATGGATGTCAGTCACTCAAAAATCCAGTTTGTCTTTCCAGATCTGACTTCAACAGTAAGATATTTATTGGCAGTTGGGAGATGCCAGACCAGTGTTAACCCATGGTGCCAAAAGAACTCGCTACAAGACAGCTCGTCCTGTTCAAGTTATCTGACCAGTTAACAAACAGCAGATAAGCTCTTGTGGGGGCAAGATAAGCATCTTGTGAGATGCCCTGCTACAGATAGTCCCAGTAAATTGAGTGAATGATTCAGGTGATCTTTTCCAGAAGAATCACAGAATCATAGAATGGTTTGGGTTAGAAGGGACTTAAGGATCATAAAGTTCCAACACACCTACCATGGGCAGGGGCACCTTGCACTAGACCAGGCTGTTCAGAACCTCAACCAACCTGGCCTTGAACACTTCCAGAGATGGGATACCCACTTCTCTGGGTAACCTGGTCCACTGTGTCATCACTATCCTCACAGTAAAGAATTGTTATCTAATATCTAATCTAAACTTACTCTCTTTCAGTTTGAAGCCATTTCCACTTGTTCTACCATTACACGCCCTTTTAAAAAGTCTCTTTTCATCTTTCTTGTAGTTTCTCTTCATCTTAAGGTACTGGAAGGCCACAATTAGGTCACCTCAGAGCCTTCTCTTCTCCAGGCTGCACAATCCCAATTGTCTCGGCCTTTCCTAACAGAAGAGGTGTTTCAGCACTCTAATAATTTTCGTGGGCCTTCTGGGCTCTCTCCAAGAAGTCGATCTCCTTCCTGTGCTGGGGTGCCCAGAGCTGGATGCAGTCCCCCAGTGGGGTACCATGGAAGCAGAGTACAGGGGCAGAATCCCCTCCCGTGCCCTGCTGCCCACACTGCTTCGGGTGCAGCCCAGGACACGTTTGGCTTTCTGGGCTGCAAGTGCACTTTGCTGGGTCATGTCCAGCCTCTCAATCACCAGCTACCCCAGGTCCTTCTTGGCAGGGCTGCTCTCAATCTGTTCATGTCCCAGCCTGGATTGATACCGGGGGTTGCCCTAATCCAGGTGCAGCACCAGCATCTTGTTTTTGTTGAATCTCATGAAGTTTACATGGGGTCACTTCTTGAGTTTGTCCAGGGCACTCTGGATGGTGTCCTGGTCTTTAGGCATGTAAACTGGACCACTGAGCTTGATGTCAACTCTTTTAGATCATCATAAAGGTCATCAGAGACCTCTTTTTCTACGATTTTCAAGATGAATTCTTCTGAACTCTTAATAGAAATGTTTATTATTTAAACTTTTAATGCCTGTGTTTTCAATTCCATTCTGTTAACACATGTTTCAGGACTCCCTCCTTTGGCTTATTAAAGTATATTTCATGTTGTTAATCAAAAAATGGATTTACTAAATACAAATAATTCAAAATTTTTTAAAGAAAAAAATTTAAATCAAAAGTATCCAAGGAAAACTGAATTTTATAGATAGTGAGAATATTTCATAAGAATATTTTTTAAATTTTTTGTTTACACAGACTTATAAAATCACAGAATAGGTTGAGATAGAAGGGACCATCAAGGATCATCAAGTCCAGCTCTTGGCTTTGCACAGCACCATCCCCAAGAGTCACATCATGGGCCTGAGAGGATTTTCCAAACACTTCTGAATTCTGTCAGGCTTGGTGCTGTGTTTGATATTTAATAGAAAGGTTCTTTTATGGAACACTTTGAAACAAAGGTCATTCTAAATTTAAAAAACGTAGACACTTTTAATGCTGGAGAATAATTTTCAGTTCAACACTGTGCATGCCATTTTTGAAGATATGATCTCAATAGTTTGTGCTCAGGATGATCCAATTTCTGTGCCCTACAACAAAAAAAATGACACCAAATTCTTCTTAGGCAAAATATTTAAGAAGATGATTGCTCAGTGTCTCATTCTGCTTCTCTGCTTCCTCACTTTGACAATAGTAAACATGTTTATCTTCTCTGAAAATGCATAATTTCAAATTTTACTCTGAGATAATATAATCATAAACATGGCCTACATGAAAAAATAAGTGGAAGCAAATAAGAAGAAAATAAATTTAAGAAAGAATTTAAAAAAAAGATTTAGAAAGGGACAAAAACATGCATACACAAACTGAGAGTGGTATTCTAAACACTGTCAAAATATTCCTTGGACAGTAGAGAATAATAGACAGTGACAGAGAGTGCAGTCAAGCTTATATCACTGGTAGGTAAATCCCTAATCTATGAAAGAGTCAATAGTAGGAGACTTGAAGGTAAACTTTTTGAAATTGCCACTGACAGTTGTGACATTGATATGTTTTTCTATCCGTATGAAAGAAATTCATGTTGGTTTTAACATATTTGGCAATATAAAGGCTAATCTTTTGAGGCAGGAAAATCCTACAGGCTCAGCTTTTAACTAGATCACCATTTGTCTCAGGGCTCTGTTTATGTATCATCCTCTCAAAATCTCTACTTGTCTGACATTTCTTATGAGTTCAGGGCACCCACTTTTTTCCTCTTCACCTCTTTTAAAAAATCATAGTGACTTCAATGATAATTGAGCTGTTTTTCTTGTGCTCCCAGTGTCAACCTCCCACGGTCAGATGACAATGTGCCCTAAGCATCCACAGGACTTGTGCCAATTCTCAGAAACCTGTCTTTGCTTGCATAAAATAGAAATGTAAGGCACAAACTTTCAGACAAAGCATCCTCCTAATTCTCCTATTTCCATAATACCACCACCCACACAGAACAGATAACTGGTTTTGGATAAGAGAGGAAAGATGTAAAACAAATTTACAGCAAAACTTTGAAGTCTAAAACTTAAGTCTCTACTTCTGGGGCTTACGCAGCTGAAGTCAAACAAAAGTAAGTATCATCAAATAAGGTAGGAGTGAAAATATATCAGAGCTAGTCAGACGAAAGAAAGGAACTCGTGTCTGGGGAAGAAATGGGGTTTCACATAACTTACCTACTTCAGTGCTTGAGTGACACTTGTGCACAGCTAGTTTGGACTGATATTGCTCTCTGGATGAAAAGAATAAAATTTTAGACAAGTGTTTTTCCAGGAAAATTAATGATAAACAAACTTCAGAAACACAGTCAGATAAACCCTAAGGGATCCTGGATTTTTATCAAGCTTCTGTATCTCCTGCATTTTCAAATTATTCTTCCTCAACAGGTAAGCCTTTCTTCTCTGCCCCTAATCACTTCTTTCAAAATGTCTTATATCCAACTAATTTAATAACATTTACTGGGGAATTTTTATGTTTCAGTAGGGAAGCAATGTCAACTCCATTAATCTGGGTGTGCGTACTACTAGTTTGGTAAATAATGCTCAAAAATGCAGTATTTTCCAGATACCTGTCATATCTCAAAATATATGAAATAGCAGTTTATCTTGATTAAGTACATATAATTTAACATAGATTTCAGAAGAAAAAACAAAGTAAGGGGAAATTTGTTACAAATCCAAGCTTAGTAAAGCTCCAATAACTGCTTTGTCTCAAGTTAAGAGTGATAATATTTTAAACACTTTTTGCATTTGTTTTCTAAATTGTTTCTGATTCACTAAAAATGACATTAACTAAATGAGACTGGTTCCCTGAGGAGACTGTGTACCAAGTTCCTCATTTTTAGAGGGTAAACGTGCGTGATCTTTCTATGTTTCTGAAAATATTTTTTCTGTTTCAATCCAACAGAAAGCTGTGAGGTGGTTTGAAGGTCCCAGTAGGAAAGTAAAAAGGAACTTGCTTATCGGAGTTGCTACAAAGCACACAATCTTAATACTCCATCTCTATCACATATGCAGAAACATCACAGAGGTATAACAAGCCTTAGTGTGTACCAACAGCAAAGTTTGCCAAGTTCAAATAAAAAATAATTTAATTGTAGATGTGGACAAATAAAGAGTGCCTGCTTCTTAATGCTACCTTGGTGTTAAGGAGCCTTATTTTACTAATTCTTTTTTTAAAGTACTATTATGCCTTGATTTCTGCATACATTAAGAGAAATTTTGTACATTTTATTTACTATATATAAAATATAATGAAAACTGAAATGAAATTGCTCAAAATAGAGCTACTTTTACCTTGTAGTTTATGAGAATCAGTACATTTGTATTTTTTCAACATATTTTTCTGACAGATTTTTGTTTTTTCAGATGCTGATCATACATCTGTTTACATACTGTGAAGTGATGCTGGTCATGTATATTCAGTGCTCACTCACAACTGCTGTCCAGACGACAGAAAAGTTACTTCAAGCCACTTCAGAGGAAGTGCTTCTGCTTCATTGATTTTCAGTTATAGAATCTACCTCCATTAAAAAATGAAGTAAGAATTTCCCAGTTTCTCTGGTTTTCAACATGCTGACATGACTTTCTCTTAGAAGGTTCTCTTTGTATTGTTATCACTTGTATTCCAATTGGTATTCTAAAAGAAAACAAAAAAGGCTATTTTTTAAAACTAAGAAAATTTTTAAAAGAAAATAAATTAAACTAAAAAAAATTAAAATTTTCTTCATATATGGAAATTTTTCACTAAGAAAATTATTTTTCTGAATTCTTCTTGTTGTCTGTTAAGGTATTGGCATATCTCTTCAGATTATGTACATAAACCAAGGAAATAAAGGCTAAGATTAATGAGCATATGGTTATTTTTTTTATTTTCCTTTAAAATCTAAGCCAAATTTATACAGCATGTGGTAAAAGTATGGAAAAACACAGTCTAATAGGGGGAAACTCAACGCAATGTTAATTAACATGCTTCATACAGGTTCAGTGCCTTAGGAATATTTGATTTTTAATTACCAATAAAGGTTTTCTTCTGTTGACCATGTTAACAATATTATCTCTGCTCAGTACGGCAGCAAAAGAATGTTTTGCATTATGAAACAAGAACATTTTAGAATGGAAATAACTATAATTTTCAGTTAATAAAAAATACAGAGACAAAACCCCCTCCCAATTAAATCCCAAAATATTAGAGGTTTCTTTCTAAGCTTCAAATTCTTGAATAAGTCTCCCACAATATTCCTGTCATTTATATAGGCTGCATATGTGAACAGACCTCTAGATTCAAAGTCCTTCTGAATATTCAGGTTTTTCCCACCTTATTCTTTGAAGATTTCTGAGGTTTTTTGAGTGTAAGATAGTGTGAATGCTGTTTTGTCCGCCCAGGTTCTTTAAACTGGGAAAGGAAATTATGCTCTGACACACTCTGTTCCAAACATGAAATGGGGAAGATAGTAAGCATCCAATAGAGTTCAGTAATGAGGGAATATCACCCAATACCATGTGCAGGGAGAAGCAAAACAGCTATTATGAAAATAATATGTATAAACGAAGAATAGTGCAAAAGTCAGTGGATAAATCCAGTATATCCCAGCTTTCTTAACATTTGAAACAAAATTTTAATAGTATGCATTTAAGTTTTGTACAAAATATTTTGCATGGCTCCTTTTACATTCCTTGACTTATAAAATAATATTTTCCATTATTGTAGCAGTGGCTCTTGCCCAGATGGGCTCGAGCGACCAGCTGCATGGGGCAGCAGCCCCTGAAGAGGAGTCCTGGGTGTGAGGAGAGATCGTGGTCAGGGTGACAGAGCATATACACCCAGGACATCTTGCAGCTGGCGCCATCAATATGCAACAGGCAAGCAGCCCATTGGCCCTGCACATCTCCCCTCTGCTATCCCTTATTTGGTCTACGTTCTAGAACTTTCGCCTTTGTTTGCCCCAGCCGGATTCTCCCATTGGATTTTCAATTTTTGTACCCTCCCCTGTTGCGCCCCCATTGCTCTGTACCCCTGTCTATCCCAGTTCCAACGTGCTCCTATTGGTTCTGTGCAGTAAACCCCTCCCCTTCAGCCAACCCTCTTAACCCCTTGTCACCGTGCGCTCGGGGCTCCTGAGCCTCGGATCCAGACCTTTCTCCAACCTCCTCATCCCGCTTCACCTCTGTGACCTTCCTCCTTCGCCCGCTATCCTCAATAAACCCCTGGATTCCAGCCTCAGTCGCCTGAGTTTCCTATTTTCGTGCCGTGGTTCCTGTCTGCCTCCGTCCCCCGGGGACTCAGCACTCCAACTTGCAAGCTTCACTGCCATGGCTAGTCCATCATGGACTCGGTGCCACTCGGCTCCGCAGCCCGCCTCTTGGTTGCGGCTTCGGGGCGAGCTGCCAGACCAGAGAGCAAAACCGCACATTATAGTTTTAAAAGTGAACTTACTTCCTTTTTCTCTTTTTTTTTATACAACTCTGAAGCAAAATATGGCTTTCAGAGGAAAACTCTACTGCAAATCAAAGCAGGTAGATAAAGTCTTGCAAATACATTCACAGGTTTATCAATAAATATAAGTTTCTATTTTATTGTGTGTTTTGTGGGGTTTTTTTTGGGAATGGTCCAATGTAAAAAAAAAAAAAAGCTAGATGTGTAATAGCAGTGAGTTTAACTCTTAGTTTTCTTGTAAACTTTTCTTTCATTTATTACAAAAATTATGGAAAGTAAACAATTGTGAATTATAATAACTGTAGCAACCTAATTCTACTTAAGATAAAAGAAAGAGGTATAGATTTAATGCCTAATAAAGATACCACCATCAGCTGAGATATGGCTGCTCAAAACATGACTGATCTCTGTGACTTATAGTCAAGATTGATTTGTAAAATGTAAAAATATGTGTGAATAATTCAAGTAAAAGAGTAATAAAATATCCTAAAAGGAACAAATGACCAGATCCAGAGTGGATCTACAATGGGGTTTAGAAGAATTCTCATGCTAAGTTTCAGAGAATCCACTGAGAAATTGTTATGGAAAGATCTAGGACCATATACCCACGTCTGAGATTTGCTAAGATCAAATTGAGTCGAAATATTTTTAAAGGGAGAATAAAGAAAACAGCACTTGCTATCATGTACTCAGAAAGCTGAGAAAGCAGACAACTCTGTTCCCATTAACAATACCCCTGTTTGGTTTGTTAGTGGGAGTAGACTAAAAGTCTATAAGTATGATAAGAACAATATGGTAATCACAGAAATTAGGTTTGAAAGGAGTTTAATATGTTGCTTATAGTCTTTCCTTTTGTCTCCATCATTTTGTTTCTGGATCTCCAGTTTTCAGCATATTCAAATTTTTTTTCTTTTGGGGAAAGTAATGGGTGATGTATGGATTATCTGTCAATAATAACATGGACTAGTCCTCACTTGAGGACTTGTATACAAGACTCGGAGCCAATGGTCATTTAGTACTGTATGGATAAAGAAGGCTACCAACATTTGCAAGAGTTAGTATTAGCTGTATATTTTTGTAGCTTATGCTTCAGTTCTTATACTGAAACAAAATATAATATGATTAACTTTTATTTTTATTGGGAAACAAAGCCCTGAGTTTCTATAAATCGATTCAATCCACATAGGAGCCATGTGATTAATAGGCTAGCTTTCTTATGCTATTATCAATACTTTTGCAAAACTAGCACAATGCACAAGAGCTGTCTGTGCAGCTAAAGCCAACCTTCATATATTTGTGGTTTGGGGACACTATGCTACTATGCTGTAAACAAAACAAATTTGTAAAGTCCTGTACTAGACAGATGTATAAATTGGGTAAGAATCAGAAGCTTATTTTATTTATGAGTAATTGAATTTCATTAACAGTACAATCTGCCATGCAATTTTGCAAGAATTATTAAACTTCATTTTCCTCCAGGCACAGCTTCAAAACTAAGAAAATTCTTAATGAAACAGTTTAAGAAACTGTTATATAAAAAAGAGAAAAGGATTGTTATATAAAAAAGAGAGAAGAAAAACTTATTCTAAAAGAAAATTTCTGGAAATATTATTTATGGAATACTGTCACTGAGGATTTTGTGTAGGACAGCTGCAAGAGCCAGACCACACCACACTGTGATGTATAACCTAATTTTATTTCCTAAGCAAGAATAGCAAAATGAGTGAACAGCAGTTCCTATTTCATATTTAAAAAAATATTTCTGGTCATGGAATCACAAAATCTTTGAAGCTAGGATTCTCTGGAGATCATCGAGTGCAGCCCCACTGCTCAGAGCAGGCTCAATTATGATAGATTGCTCAGGGTTGTATTGAATCAGGTTCTGAATATCTCCAAGGATAAACATTCCACAGCTTGACTGGACAACGTGTTCTAGGGTGCAAATATCTCACAATAAAAAAAGAAATTGTTATGTTTAAATGGAAATTTCTGTATTTTTATTTGTGCCCATTGCCCCTTCTTCTCTCACTGATTACCACTAAGAGGGGTCTGGCTTCTGATTTTGGCTTTCCCAGATCAGATGTTTTCATACAATCTTGAGACTCTTCCTGAACCTTCTCTTCTTTGAACTAAGCAGTGTTGACTTTTCTGTTGCTTTTGTTTTGAAAGATGTTCCAGTCCCTCCACCATCTTTATGATTTTTGTTGTCCTTGTTCCAGTCTGTCCATGTGTTTTCTACTGGGGAGGCCAGAACAGGACACAGACCTCTGATGGGGTCTCCCCAGTAGTGAGAGGAAGAATCACTCCCCTGTGCCTGCTGTCTACATTGTTGCTGAGAGACCATAGGATGCTGTTGACCTTCTTTATCACAAGTGTTCCTCACTTACTTTTGTTCAACTTTTTTTGCCCATCAAGAACACCAGGGTGTTTTCTGAACTTTCCAGTTGGCTGGCTCCAGCATGAGCAGGTGCATTGGGTTTTTCCTCTGTAGCTGCAGAATTTTGTGCTTGTCTCTGTTAATCTTTGTTATTCTCATGATATTTTACTTGTACACTTCACGTTCATGTCAATCAAGTGCCAAGCCTCTCCTGCTCATTTGGGATGAATGCCATGGACCAAGCAGAATAATTGCTTCAATTGTCTGCTGTGTCCCAGCCCTGGATGGTGACCAGTGGTTTCATCTTGGGTATAGACTTCAGGTGTCAAATATCAGATGACTATGTTTTCCCAGACAGGGCTAGAGTCTTAGTTTTGGGGTTTGTTTTGTTGGTTGTTGTTTGTTTTGTGTTGTTTTGTTTTGCTTTAAATTAGATTGTGGGCACAAGCTGCCTATTTACTTATAAGTTAAGTGGCTTCAAGCTGATTGCTCTTACTTTCCCATTTTACGATGACAAATTATTATTGTTACCTTTGTGACTATTTAACTTCTGTCCCAATTGATTGAGAAGAATGTAAATTTGGCAACAGTTGCACAGCAAAACCCATCCATGTTTCTCTGCGTAGCAATCTAATTACAGTAGTAATCTAATCAATTAGGGTTGATATACGTATAAATACTGAACAGATGTAGTCCAGGTCTGCTTTGAGCAGTGCTTTCAGATTGGCTTCCTCCTGCAAAAGGTAAAGAATAATTCAAATATCTTAATGCAGAATTTTAAAGTTTTTGAGAAACAAAGTAAGTAGCAAATATTTTAAGGACAAGCTTTTTCCAAGTTTCAAATAACTGGTATATATGTATAAATCTAGTGCTGACCCACAAGGCTCTCTGTACTTGGTCAGCATCATCTAAGCTCTAACATGGTTGACTGCTATGAGATCCATTGCAGTCTTAAACAAAATATCCACCCAGAGTTGGTCACCTGCTTTACAAAGGTAACAGTCTGAGCAGCCAGTAGGTAAAGCAGTATAAGATAAGGCTATGTTATAGCAGTGCAGGCTTTTCTTGGACACTTCCAATTCATCATTGAGTGCTGACAATTTGATTGTTACTGCTTGCATCCTTTACTAGAAAGTCCACAAAAGTGTTGTATTGCCACCAAGTGCCACTCTTGTAGTATTTAATTAACTCAGTTACTACAATAGTTGGATGGGAATTTTCTGAAAACAACATCAATAAATGTAAAATGGAGAGGTAAGAGAGGGAATGGATGGAATGAGTCATGTACTAGCTAAAAGAAAATAGACATAGAACTTTAATATCAGTTTTGTAAGTGAAAGTTTTACTTCTTGATTTTTCTCTTTAGTATGGAGAAAAAATTGGCTTTAACTGTGGTTTCTTTTGCAAATGCTTTCAATAGACTTATGCAAGAATATGTGTGTGTATGTGCATTATCCATACATTGGTTTCATAGCCTTCTGTGCTGCAGCATATTCAAACCAGCCAAGAAAATCAAAACTGCAAGCATAAACTATAAAAATGCTTAAAATAATGATCTCTGGTAAAGAGCTACGGTAAAAGACTACAGAAAATTGACATACGGTGTACGAAGATTTCAGAACCATGCTCCAAGCTAGTCTATTACAGTTAGGGAATATAAAAAAGAAGCTTTAATGTGAAATCCAAGGAGTGCTGCTCTTCCACCATGTTACATCCCCATCACCTTCTCTGTGAAACTCTAATTAGGCCTTTTGACTACTGTTATAGAGCAACTGATGGCTAAACCCAACAGCTAAATTCTGCTTTGTCTTATATTCAGATGAGTCACGCTGAAATGAGAGCAAGTCACTGAAGAATTTATTCTAAATATGTATTTAGAATCCTGAACATATTCTCTCTACATTTTAGCTACTCAGTGTGTATATTCATGTTGTGTGACTTTTCCTTTTACTGTGCCATGCTATATTTATGCAATAATGAGCAGGAATCATTTATGAGGACACAGTTAATGGGTATTCTTAACCCCAGCTGAAAGCAAATATAGGTTCAGGTAAAACTTTGGTATTATGCTTAGCAAACTGTGATTGGAGCTGCAATGCAGAAAGGCTTATTCTCATACACAAAGCAAAATGGCAATTTTCTGGTGGCTGTATCTCAGGAATAATTACAGCTGCCGTCATTAAAATAAACATGTAGCACCTGAGAAGGTCAGTCCCCACAAATGTTTAGTCAAATTTTGTTCAGACTTTTCAATTTTGCAAATAGGTCAAGGTACTAGGAGATTTATATACTTGCTGAGATATCATCATCCCCTAGTATGAACCATTTCCATTAGTGGAAAAAAAAATTAAAAAATGAAATTTGACTGACTGAAGAGTTCACCTCACCAGAACAGTTTTCATTTTTTGAGAAATATTTTATATAAATAAAAAAAAGCATTATAGCTTGAAATAAAACTAAGCAGATAAAAATCATATATTTATTATTACTTAAAAGTTAATTTAGACTTAATACAAGAACATGAAGTTGACTGACAGACTCTGATGATCTAAACTGCTAAAAAAACCTTCTGCAAGAAGTAATCTATTTTTGGGCACAAAACAGCTACTGTTTTAATCAATGGAAAAACTCCAATTTTTTGTAGGGCAGGCTCTAAACAGAAAGGAAGGATCAGAAGATTTTGCTGCCTAAAGAGGGATTAAGCAACTGTAAAAAATCAAAATGCCAGATGCAGGGCTAGCACAGTTTGATGAATAAAACTCAGCTTCCTTAGCATAGGCTGGAAAAGAGACAAAAGCAGAGGATATAAAAATTTCCTTTGCAGCCATTACCAAAAAATTTAAATCTAACCTTGTGTAGTTTCAGTGCAGAGTGCAGACAGGGCAGGCAGCCCCTGCCAGAACAGCAGCAGGGATACCGAGCTGACTCCACACCAGAATTAAACCACATCAGCGATGGCAGGAGCTGCAGGTGGGGGAGGCTTTACCTCTGACTCAGAACAGCTAGGATGGATTCCTCTGGACAGTTGTTGACAAAGAGAGGAGGATTAAGAGCTGCCATTCTGGAAATACAAAGAACTTCAGTTTGCATCTGTAAATCTGTAAAATAAATGTTCACAGGGTGTCTGATGACCAACTTGCATAATGTAGCCCACATCCTTGGTTTAGATTCTGAAACATTCTGAAATGGCACAGCCACATATAAATTCACTGAAAGATCTTCAATCTCTGCTAACCTCTCCCTGTGTCCAAGTCCAGTGGGAGAGAACTGGAAGTGAAAAACCAAGACCATGAGAGGTACTGTTTAAATAATATGAAAATTTGTTGGTTTTCTTTCTTCAGCTGTATTTTTTCATCTACAATAAAGACAAAATTATCACATCCATACTAGTGTACTAGTGTCAACAGCAAGAGAGTGAAAAATCACCTTCAAAGATAGCTGGAAAAAGTTTATTCTTTTTTTTTTTTTCTCAGAGGCACTGAGTACAATATAACTCTGTGTAAGGTTTACTGTAATCAGCTTTCTTATAGAGAAGAACTTGTGAACAAGTTGGGCAAGTCTTTCTTGATGCTTCAGACTACTTAACCATTAATGTGTTGCAGTGTGGAAGAAAAATAATTTTATATTTCCTCTGTAATTCCTTCAATAAAATATTGAGTAACTTCATCACCAGAAAACAAGTGGGAACAACAATACATTTAAAGTGACTTCTCTGTCACTTTTTCTGAGGAATTTCTCTACCATCATGTTTGAAGATTTTGTACTAAGGTACAATCAAATTCCTGAAAAGGAACACTTAAGAAAAAGTAAAAAACACAGTAATAAATTTTACAATATGTCAACAAATTCTAGTTATTTTAATGATTGGTATCAAAATATCTCAGGTTACTTGTTCCATAATTTCATAATTGAATTCATTTTATTGTGGTTGTTTCAGTGAAAAACACAAAAAAATCCTGTGGGTAACACAACTTAAAGGGATACCAGACTTGTTCAAATAATTCCCCACCATCTTTAAATCAATATTCAACTCTTCTTAAATTAAAATTTGAGTTTTTGAAAAATGAGTTAAGGTCATATCAGCTTTTTCTTTGCTCCAGTTGAACTGGTTTATCTTGTCATGTCTTCTTCTACTTGCAATACAAAAATGTTATCTGAGCAATCCTATTTGCTTTCTGTAAGGTTGTTTCTAAGATTCTTTTTCCTTTTGTTTATTCATTTTCAGTCCAATGAACTCTTGTTTTCTGAATTGTGATAATTCTGACAAATACTGGGTGCCTTTTCACTGTAAAAAATTCAGGGGTGTTTTCACAGAAGTGAGTGTTTATCATACCTCTTTTAGGAAAAGGGGAAAAGATAATGGCCAGAAATTGCAAAAATGGGCCTAAATCCAGATTCTGTAATTCCCAAAGACATGGTCAAACATATCATTAACAGGTGTTTGTAGAGTCTCAGCTGAAAGATATGAACTACATTGATATGAACTACATTTACAAATAGAAATTCCTAAGCCAGGAGCTTGCTACTGACTTGATTTTTCAACAGTGCTGAAAAGCTTGTTCATGGTCTGCTTTAGGAGAGAAGTGTTGTGCCAAGTGTTTATGACTCATGGATTTTGACATTTTAAAACATAGACTTTAAAATGGATGTTTTGTTAACACTTGCTACATACTGATATACACTGATGTTTTCATATCAGTCTAGTGAAGATGACATTAAATTTGGAAGGTAAATACAGACAATTTTGATTACTTCTGGAAGAAAGTCAATAGTAATTCTTTTGTATTCTCATCCTCTACATAAGCTGAAAACATCAACCCTCCAGCCAAGTCACTCAATCTGACAATCTGACAGCAGGAACAATACTGAAGGGGCTATTACCCTACAGTTTACCAAGCTAGTCTGACATGTGCTGCAAAATACAGATTGGAAAAAAATAAATCACATGATGGGTCTGACGTTTAACTGTGTTCTTTTCTCCTTGCTTTATTTTTTAGTGTCCTTGCAACAAAACAGTTTAATTTATTCTTCAGTCATATAAAGAACTGTAGTTTTCTTTTGCTGTATTTGAAGATTTATGATTGCAGCAATCACTTATTTTGATAAGAAATAATTACTTATCAGATTTTAAAATTATGGATTTCATACCATACATTAGCATTAACTTTATACAGGTTTTAAAGAGGAGTTTAATCATCCTTTTAATATCAAGCACAATAATTAATGGAGATTTAAGATGTAAATTATTTTGACAATATAACCAAAGAGTACCTTTCCTTGGGTTTTTTTTCATGAGTGTTATCTGTGAGAAATGTGATTGACAGTTCAAGTAGTTTAATTCCTTTCTACTTACCTACATTTTGATATTTCAGTTTTCTTCCAGCTCTTAACTGGAGAGATTTACACATGGAGAACAGAATGAGTTTTGATTGCTGATAGATACATTTATTTTTCTGTCTTTCCAGAGAAATAACTCCACCAACAAAAGAGTTACCAAGGTCAAGAACAGCAATCATAATGTTCTTTAAGAGAGTAAAAAATGTTGCAATATAACTGTAGCTACCAATTGTCTTACCTACTTATAACTTCCTTTAGTAAAGTAAATTGGGCCACTGCTATATTTCTTAGCTGAGCCTCCACAATTTCAGGATCATCACAAAAATTCTGCTTCAGACGCCCCTTTTGAAATTTAGCTTCTTTCTGATGAAAATATTCAATATTTTTGTAAGACTTCAAGAAGGCGGTATTTCTTTTTTTTACACTAAATGATTTTCCTTTGTCATTTGTAGAAATGAACAGTCAATTAACCATAGACATTAAACACAAGATCAGCTGTACAAGATTTTTATCAATAAAGTTTCCCAAGCCCACATTCGAGTATTGTAATTCATTTGCATTCTTGCACTGAGAGAAAAAGAAGATGCAGCATGAAACTCCCTTTTGCGCTTGTCTAGATGGTTGGTAAATTCCTTTCTTGCCTTCCCTACTATCTGCTTTTTTTTTTTTTGTCCTTGAAGGATTAAACCAGAAGTTGGGGTGGTGACCTGGGAGCATCTTTGACTGGAGAAAGAAGTTAGGCTGACGACTGACATGCCTTCCTACATGCTATCTGTTTAGGTTGGTAATGTATGAGACATAGTTAATGGATCCTGTACCAGACTTATCAAAGTGTTCTCATTTCACCAGCCTGTTACGTATTGAAAAAGGTGGGCTTGGGAGAAGAAGGAGGTAATGACCTATGAGGAAATGACACAGGAATGTCACTGCATGTTGATCTACCTTAGCTTATTTCACAGGGAAAAAAAACCAAGGAAATCTTTGTCGCATGAACAGTTATTTTGAACTATCAGCAGTGATTCAACCCAGAGTGAAGAAAGAAGTCATTCACACCTGAAACAACTCTCTGCGTTTGATTAGTAATATTTAGTCTCTGGCATCATAATCAACAAATATAAAGCTGTCTGTAAGTTTAAAAGGAAGAACAATTGTTCTTGGCTATCTGCAAGAGGCTTCACTGATCTAACAGCACTATTTTAAACTTAAGAGATAAAAAGAATTGCAAAGAACTAAACTGACAATGTGGGAACAAATTTGCTGTCTTCAGTACTTTTGTTCTGATGTGAAAACACTTTTTCATTCCCTCTGATAGTTTTCTTTGCATTTAGTGTTTCTGTCCTCATCTTATTAACTACCTTCTTGCCTGGTTATGTTTCCAACCCTCTCTCTCATAAAGCTTATCATGACAGCTTTGTAATGTAGTTTGTTTCTCATTATCCCATCTAGATCCATGGTTTGTTTTTTTTTTTTTTTCTCCTTGCTTTTTCTAGCACAACAAATGCCTTGAGAGTTAAGCTAAAAATTTCCTTACCTGTTATCTGGATCCACCTTTCTAAAAAGCTTCCATAGTGTTTTAAAATATTAATCAATCAAATCAATAATTTGTGCATTGTTGTTTGAGGAGAAAAAAACCTTCCGTTGCAAAAGGATTTGACAAACAATATTTCTAATGTTTCTGTGGCAGTTGCGTTGCAGCTTCCTACAGCCTAGTCTTCTTACCAGAATATATCTGAAAATGTTAGACTGAAGAATTCTAGTCTAAAATACAGACCTTTTTTTTAAATTTCTTTTTACAGCCTCTTTGGTGATGTAAAATTATATATTAAAATAGAATATCAAGATAATTTTTTATTTCCTCCACAACAGAAGGTAACAGAAGAAAGATGAATTTTGAATTAAGGAATTAACATTTGTTTTGCATATGTGAGTATTTCCAGTGGAGTAGAAGTGTTAGAGAATTAGAATTTAACCTTTATTTATTATCTGAGCATCATATTTATTATGTGGCTGAATGTGTCTTAAAGTATCTGAACTAAGATTCGAATATAAAGATTAAGAATATGAACCATATTTTTAATATATTTGAATTTTTAAAACAGTGCCTAGAAAAATGCAAAATTGAACATTGTTTCTTATAAGGACATGGTTTCATTAAGGGATGTTTTTCACAGAACTTTTTCATTCTGGTCAACCCTAACATATGTTTTCTAATTAATTAATTACTAATTGAAGAAATTTACTGTAAAATGTAGTGTAGAGGTTATTAGTATGGTTGAAAATAAAGTATAACATCTGATTGAGACCTCACTGAAATCGAAACGCAAAATAGAAATAATATCCTCTTCTCTCATGCATACATATTTCAAAAGTGTAATTACTTCTGACTACTTTTTGAGACGTTAGGGGAAGAGGAGTCTTACCTATTTCATTAATGTATTTACTCAGCAGTTTATTTATTTATTTTATAATATGAAAGAAGGAAACACAATATATATGTTTTCATTCCACTTCCTTTTTAGTTTCTTCAGAAGACACTGGTGAACTTGATTAAATGTAAAATATCAAGTTTATTCCTGGAGGACTAAAGATTCTATATTGACTTCTGTGCTTGTGCATGTGTGTGAGCATCTGCTTTCATAAGTGGAGATGGCCATGTCAGTGTGACACATACTGACAACATGTGTATATGATGAAAGAGCACTACCTATGAGAAAACCATAAGAATAATTCCGCTCAATTCAACATCCATAGTTCGGAAATGAACTGTGAAGAGACTCCTATTTTAAGGCTCCATCAGTGGGGCTCAAAAGCCTCTCTTTAGCAACATTCTTATATAAAGAATGGAGAGAAAGAAGTAGAAATCCAGGTTAAGTTTGTGTTTTGCTTACTGGAGTAGGCATTATATATCTGTATATATCTGTATATATCTGTAGCTAAAACACTACTTTTAGCTATGCTGAGAATGAAAACTTTCCATGCTCCCAGACAGTACAGTAAGTAAGATGTTTTAGAAATACCTTAAGTCAGTGTTTACTTGGAATACTAAAGTTTGCCTAAGCAATTTGTTACAAACACTCAATTACACATGGTCCATATAATTGCTTATGGATGTGCCTTAATGGCCTCCTGTAGATTAGGTATACTAAGCAATTGTATGTCTCAGAGAAAAGGCTTGAGATTAAATGTATTGGAACACGTTCAGATATGTAGTAAAAGTTACTGGGGAGAAACTTCAACTGCTGTCAGCCAAGTCACTGTAATTCTGATAGCCTCTGTGCGTTACAGGTATAATATGGAAAATAACATTAATCTGCTAGTGGCAAAAATTATTTTTAATACATAGAGGAAGATTGTAGAGCTCATGATTGGTTTAAAATGAATCTCTCATAAATTGGTGATTAACTCCATAACAAAGCTCTGTTATGATGACAGAAATACCACTGTACCCCAGCTGTAAGCTTGTTTTTGGATATAATATCATAATATTAAACAATACTTCCATGAAAAAAGTCAATATTGCTGCTCATTAACTAAGAAATTTATTGCACATATACAAATCTTCAAAAATGTATGTATCTGCAAGGAGACATAGAAGCATTTATGTTTATGTAAAATGCATGCACAGATATATAATTCTTCAATCTGTACTCTATTTATCTAACACTTGTAAGAAAGTGTCTTAAAATCCATTTGCCTGGTGCTTATAAACACAAATCTCTTCCTTTTTCCTGTATGTAAGTTTAATAATACATATATGTGTGTACATTTCATTTAGCCCTGAAACATCTGATAACTCTTGTGGTCATCATCAAACATTAGTAGAAAGGTCTGCTACTATAGGAGAAAAATAGATGATGCCTCACTTTTGTCTCATTATCCATCCACAGAAAATTCTACTAATACTTTCTGATATTTGATTTAGGCTGTAATGGTTTAGTCCATTTCAATGACTGTATATAAATTTCCAAAATATATCAAAAAACAATGCTACTTCTTAATACATATCTTAACACAGATTACTCATCTGTTTGTGTGTGTAGGTATTTAAAATAACAACCAAAGGCCCTTGAGAAGATGTCTAAGAGTAGGAAAAAGGAAAATACCATATCCTGAGTTCATTACCAGTCCCATATTACAAGGATCTTCCTTTATATTTAAACAGCATTTTCTTCTATATTTAAATCGGAGGATACTTTAATAAGCAACAACATCCCTCAAAAGAGAGAAATTATTTTTTTAAATTAAATTATTTCCTACTGCTTTTTCCATGTTTTCCAATGCTGCAGCAGTTTTGGAAAGGCTAGATAAGAGTTTTCTCTAGAATCCTTTATTTTAGGGAAGAGTTAATAGACAACTTTTCTGTTCTTTAAAGAAAAACTCTAAAAAATGTAAATTCTTACAAGTGGATGCTGTTTGTTTTTATATTTTAAACAACCAATGTGACCAACTCAAAGCATTCAGGTCTACTCTCTGTCTAGAGTCTTTTCACTGGGAAGAGTATGTCTACCTTTTTGAGGAAACAGTGACATTTAGAGTTTGGCCCCGAAAGGGAAAAATTGTGTATAAGTTGGATGCCACTCTCCACCTCTTCAATATGTTTTTTGCAATACATCTAGTTCACATGAATCATAGAAATATCTCTGAGATGCCTGCTCTGAGTAATAAGATGAACACTCTAACTGATACAACGTTTAGCTTAGCGACATAAAATCTTACTATCATGTGAAGGAAAATAAGCTCATGAATGGTACTAGATGGGCAAATGTGGCACTGGAACCTTCAGTTGTGTGGAGAGGGGTAAAGGATGAAAACCAAAATTAATATTCAGATAATAAGCATCTGCTTTCTCAATGATGTCAAGTTTCACCTTGTGGACAGAGCATGTATTTCACTGTGTTCTCATAAATATTTCTGCATCAAGTACAGTACTAAAAATAGTTACACTGGGATAAAAACACGTGAGGTGGGCTCATGCCTCACACTCAGCACTGGTTTCTAGGAAGAAAAAAGGAAACACATGGAAATCATCAACTCATGAGTGCACTTGGAGGTAATAGCTATATCTGTACGTGCAACAAGAATAATAACTCAAAGTTATCTATGTTTTGGGTAAGATCAGCAAATTATGTTTGCATCACACCCTCAACGGAAAAAAAGTCCAAAAACCTTCTCTCAAAATGTTTTCATTGTGTAATGAACAAAAAGTGTTGAAATGCACTAGGGAGTGGAATTCTGAGCTGGTAAATTTGTGTAGTGGTGTGCAATGCTTATAGACCTCACCAGTAGGGACACCAGGAAATCAGTCTTCACTGACAGCAGTGAAGGGGTAGCATTTGGCTACCTACACATCACAGCCAGCTCCCTGATAATTAGGGCTATTTGAGAAGCCTCAGCTGGCCTTAGAGACTTTCAAGAAAAGTCTGGCAGAAGCCTCAGAGGACTAGCTGCTTCAAATACCTCTGCTAAGAAGCTTCATCAGAGGCTTCCCCCTTGCTTCATGTGAAAGCTGTTTTAAAGCTGAAGTTTTATACAAGGCTCTGGCTGGAGCTGGGTTGCATCATCCTTACAGATGATAAGGTTGGTTATGCAAATCCTTCATTCAGTCACTAATTGTAAGCCACAGATTTGGCTTCCAGGTTTGACCTCTGACTTGTTTTATCACAATGGACTTGTCTGGCAATTTCTGTATGGTTTTTAATCCTGGCTAATTACTTCCAGATCTATCCTGACCTAGACTTGTGAACTCAGCTTCCTGGGTTGACATCAGGCCTGGTTTTTCAACAGGGACTTGTTTGGCTACCTGGACTCTTGCTGAGCCTTGTTACCATCACCAGATCTGTTCTGCTTGCCTTGCTGGGGTATTGTGGGACTGGGCACTTGCCCGTGACACAACTGCCTATGCCTCCTTTAGTGCTGCCCTTGCATCCTGCTTCCACTTGCTATTTCCTGATAAAGCTGATTGCAGTCTTCCATGACGTAATAAGGAGTGTGCCTGGGGAAGATGATGCCTGGTTCACCTTAGGGGCTCACAGGGAAATTACCAGGGGCAACAAACACAAGCTGTTGGAAATTCCTGCTGAATGTAAGGAGAATTTCATTGTCAGAGTTGTCAAACCATGGAAAAAGTTGGTCAAGGCATTTTCAGACTTTCCATCCTTGGAAATTTTCAAAATTCATCTGGACAAGATCTTTAACAATGTAATCTAATTTTGCAGTTAGCAATGTTTTGACTTGGAGTTTGGACTAGAAGACTTCTAGGGAATTAAGAGGAATCAATCTAGATGACTTGTATAATTTCTTTTTATAGGATTATGTAGTAGTAGCCTCTTGGACACAGCGCAGAATAGCGTGGATAGATACTGTTGTTTGCAATGGTAGCCTAGAATACAGTTTCTGAGAGATAATAATGACTTTTTTATTCAGAAAGGAGAATGAAGAAAATTAATATCAGGAAAAAGATTTAGTGAGAAATACTCAGTTAAAAGATCACGATAAGCAGTAGCAATCTCTGCTATTTAACAGTGTTAAATATCTTTTGTTCTAAAAAGTTTGTTCAAAACAAACAGGAGACAGAAGCCATTTAGTGCTGTTGCCTTTTTACAGAATCACCATGCTGGCAAATTTGTTTTAAATTTAATTAAATGATTGCACATTATAGTTAAAATGAAAAGTAATTGCCATTTGTTTAATATTAAATTAATGGCCTGAGGGAATTCACCTTTGTTTAGACTACAGTATTATTATGAGAAAAATAATTTTTACAAAAATACTTGATTTACTGGGCATAAAAAATGTGAAAATATCTCATGTAATTGGATGATCAAGGACAGAGTAGTATTAAATTGAACTGCAAAGCCAATCAAGTGGGATGTGCAGTGCTATCAGTTCAGTGACATAAACTCACTGTTGCTAGGAGTTTTGATATCAGCCAGAAGTATGCTTAGAAAATTAATTAGAGAAAAATCATTACTGAAGACCTAATATCACTGATCCTCATTACCCATAATCTAAAAAGGGGCTCACATAATTTGATACATTTTGTTATTAATATGGAAACACAGATTAATGTTTGCATAATAATGGTACATTTCACCAGTTCCTGTCAGCATCCTTAAAAAGTTAGTTACAACCTGGAAATGTAGTAAATTATGGAAATCACTACCTAAATTAAGCTAATTTTTGAAGACAGAATATTCAGGTAGTAGAAGTGGAGTCTAAAATTCTGAGGATTTTTAAACCCTATTCCTTGGATGAAACAGCGGATGAAACAATTGTTTAGGTACAGGATAGATCAACCTTATTCTTGGCTTTGCATTGCCCTCCTCTGCTGCATTGAGCAACTTCATTAGTGTATCTTCATTTCCTTTTAATGTACTTAGAGTGTCAGCATAAATCATAAACTCTCCCTTTGCCTGGGTGACCTTTGCTAAACTTTGCTGTGGGGTTTCTACTTGGTCCTAGTAGGAAATTCCAAACTGGTCATACTGGAAGACAACAAGTTTATTAATTTACATTTACAAAGTGTTCATGGTACATTTTGGGAAAATGGAGTGTAGAATACATGTATGAGTATTGAAACACTATTTACAGATAGGTACAGAATTCAAAATTATTTTTTACACACTCTATTCTAGGATAAGTTTTAATTGTTCCTTAAAATCTGTACTTCACTTTGGTGAGACAAGTACAAAATGGGAATTTATTTTGGCAAAATGGAGATTCATACTTTGACTGACATACTCTGCACCTTTCTAGAGCTTCACTGGTTTTCAAATCTACATTGCATTTGAAAATAACCACATAAGTATATTCTCCATGCACTTAATGCCTATTCTCTGTATTCATTGCTATCCTTTATCTGATTTTACAAAGGACCCAAGGTGGGATCCTTATAACGTCCCTATAATGACCACTAATCACTGATCATGGAAGGTAATTCTTTTAAAACAGACATACCACCTAAACTAATGTGAGATTAATCTATGAAGAAGTTTCTCATCGATTAGGTAAGCGTGTACTTAAACTCTTAACAGATATAAACATTCTAATGCTATTTTTTATTATAATCTGTGATGTTTGAGGCAGCAAGAAGAGTTGTACTAAGCATTACTACTTAAAATGTTCAATGAAGAATGTAAGCCATACAGCATGACTGGCGGCAGTGAATCCGTTCTCCACGGTGCACATGCTTGACTCAGACGTGAACTATTGACCCACATTTAAATGCTAATTCATGAATGAGACCTAAATATTAAGGTGTTAAGTTCCCTGGAGCAGATTTCTTTGAAATCCTTCAGGTTCAGCTTTCAGACTTGACCTCTGGTCACAAAGCCAGCAGACATACAAAGCAGTTCTGCCTGGGAGTTTTCTGGGATATGAGGTATATGGGGGCAGACTACTGAATATAGTCCACATGGATTTATTGTTAGTAAATGGCAGCACTTGTGGAAAGTTAACACTGATTTTTGTTTTTTCCGACTTTTTAGACTGCAGTTATACTAAAAAAGAGTGAATAAATGGGAAAAGAAAAACCCCATTACTGTCTCTGTATGGTATCTCAAGGTAACTGTGGTGCTATCTTATATGCCATTTTGTGATGTCCAAACTAGTCATCTAGCATAGCATATTTCTGCATTGCATTATCAAACATTTAAGCCTTTCCTCCCTCTCTCTGAAAGCATGAGACAATTGAGGAGTATATCATATTATAGGCAATGACAATCGGCAGCTTACAGATTTCACTCATTTCATTCAGTATTCAGTTCTGATTACATATGAGTTTCTGTGATATACTGCAGATACCCTTTTTTCTCTCTCTCTAATATTAAAAAACGTCCACAACTTCCTGTAATAAAGCTTAATATTGATGGATTTCAGCAAATGGAAAGTCCATTTTCTGACTTTATTATTTATTGAATAGAGCTGGAGATGTACAAAATACTCTGCTACTTCGGTGACCTTACAGATGAGGACAAAAAGAATAAAGGATAGAACTAGAATAGAAGGAGTTGCTAAGAGTGCTACAGGGAAAATTACCCTGAAATGTACAGGAAAGACTGTGCTCAGTGAGGAAATCATAGCTTGCTTTTTTGAGTCTAATTAACATCACCCCTTGAATACTGCAGAAATTACAGTGTTAAAATGGCTTTATTGTCCTACACTGGGCAAGCAGAGAGTTTAATGTTTCTCTTGAATTGATTCTATACCTGGAGATTTATACTCTTCTGGAATTATTGGTTGTCCCTGGATGCTATTTGCCTTAGTACTAGTTATATCAGCCTAGTGCTTTTGAAACCAAATAATAGAATTATAGAATGATTCAGGTTGAAAGGGACCTTTAAAGGTCACCTTTTCCAATCCCCCTGCCATGACCAGGGACAGCTTCATTTAGATCCAGTTGGCCAGGGACCTATCCAACCTGATCTTGAATGTTTTCAGGGGTGGGACCTCCCTGGGAAACTTGGTCCAATGTTTTACCACTCTTCTCATAAAAAATATGGAGTCTAAATCTACCCTCTTTTATTTTAAAACCATTACCTGTTATGCTATCACTACAGGACCTATAAAAGTCTGCCTCAATCTTGCCTATAAGTCCCCTTTAAGTACAGAAAACCTTCAATGAGGTCTTCCTGGAAACTTCTCTTCTCCAGGCTGAACAACCCCAACTCTCAGACTTTTCACATTGAAAAGGTGTTCCAGCCCCATGATCATTTCTTTGGCTCTCCTCTGGACCTACCCCAAAAGGTCTGTGTCTTTCCTGTACTGATGACTCCAGAGCTGGATGCAGTGTTCTAGGCGGGGGTCTCAGCATTCCAGGTGGTGTTAGAGGGGTAGAATCACTTCCCTCGACCTGCTGGCCACTCTGCTTTGGATGCAGCCCAGGAAACCTTTGGCCTTCCAGCTGCAAATGCACATTGCTGGGTCATGTCAAGCCGCTCATCCACCAGCACCCCCAGGTTCTTCTCAGCAGGGCTGCTCTCAACCTGTTCATTCCCCAGCCTGTATTGATACCAGGGGTTGCCCTGATCCAGGTGAAGCACCTTGAACTTGGCATTGTTGAACCTCATGGGCCCACTTTTCAGCTTGTCCTTGTCCCTCTGGATAGCATCCTGTCCCTCAGGCATGTAAACATCTCTGCTAAGCACTGTGTCATCTGCAAGCTTGTTGAGGGTGCACTCAATCCTACTGTCTGTGTCATTGATGAAGACATTGAACAGTTCTGGTCCTACTATGGACCCCTGAGGGACACAACTCATCATTGATCTCCATATGGACATTGAGCAGTGGTAAAATTTGTTGTGGGAATGGTCAATTTAATTGCAGAAATTGCAACATCAATGCCTTCAATGGGTAATATTACAGGGAACATGAAATAACCTCTCTGTTATAGGATTTTCCCTTATATATTCCATAGGATGAACTTGTCTATGTTAAAGTTTAGATTGGAAATCTCTTGTAAGAAATGTTGTGTCTCAGCTTTTTCCAGCTTTGAAAGATTGACAGTAAATGGACTGTCAGTCTTTCAAAGCTGGAAATGTGTTTATCTCACAATTATAGAAAGTGTAGTGTTTATCTCACAAGTGTAGATTGCTGCTATTGTCTCATTACTTTACTTTGCTATATGAATTCCTTGATTCTGTAGTTAGTTATGTAGATCACCAAATGTCACTGTCTATGGTTGAATAGCTACTCATTTTAGGATATAAACTCATAGATGTTTCACATTTGTATTTTGTTAAAATAAAATTCCAGTAGTAGGCTTCCAAAATGCTTTATCTATAATTTATACATAACTCTCACTAAAACAAAAGCTATCAATATTTAAATACATCTTCAGGAAACAAAAAAACCCCAAACAAAATCAAATAACCCCAAAGAGCTGTAACTGATGAGAAGTTTTCAAGATTTTACTAGAGGCATTCAAATTTCTGCTAACGTAATCCAGAAGTTAAATTCTATTACCACTGGGTCTAACAGTACCTAGAAATTATCCTGAGATGTAGAGAGAAACAAAATCATTCCATGATGTCTCTTAAAATGAGACAAGACCTGGACTGATAGCATTCTGTGACAGGAATTAAGGGACAATATTTTGTAGTGAACATATTTGTTAACCCTGAAAAACCTGTGCACATTTCGCACTAGTGAAATATTCTATAGTGATCCTTCTGGTTGCAGTGCTTGCATTTCTACTATTGAATCAGAGAAAAATGTTCTTCATCCATCCTTCTAGGATATGCTTTGATTTTTTGTAAAAACAAAATTGGATTCACATCAACCTTTGTATTGAAATGTCTTCATTACACCTTGGTGAAATTGGATTAATAAGTGTTTAATAAAGTTAAAAAGAAGCATGTTTATCTCAGTACAGCACAAAGTAGAAGAAAAGTTTTATTTTTATTTTCATTCCTTAATGTGTTCTGAAAATCTTCTGCATACACTTATATATCAATAGTGAAATTTTTCTTTCATTTATCTATGTAGACACACATGTTAATGGCTTTTGCATGTTAACCCATCAAATTTAATCTCAAGAGTGTGATCAGTTAAAGACTATAAATACTTATGTCTTTGATTTAATGTCTGTGAAATGCTGCATATCAACAAACAAAGCAAGAATTTAAAAAATTAGTAACAAATGAAAAGCATAAAGTATTTTCTTAAGAAGAGTAAGAGAATATGTTTTAATCTTGATTAAAACTCATTCATCTCTCTTAAATGATTGCACAAAATAATTCATTACATTCCATCCTGTTATGTCGTGTTATGAAGAGTATTTAAAGATTTCCTCCATAAAACAATTTACAATTTATTTTCACATCTGCTAGTATTATTTCCACTTAATACTGATTTCACAGATAAATATGGTGCCAAACTAGTAAAATATCTTAATATACTTTAAACAATGATTTTATTGTCCTAAGACCTCTGAGATTGTGTATAAATGTTCTTTTCCTTATTTTCTTTTGACCATTATTTTTCAGACTTGATAGTAGCCCTCAAAAATGCTCTCTGCATCAATCTCTGACATTTATGCTTCCATTCCTGCTTGGCTGGAAGGTTTACCTTTGCATAGTAAATTTTCTCTAAAAAGCATGCACTGTTTCCCACACTCCTGCTGTTCACTTGGCATGTCACGGATTGCCAATCAGTGTTGTTATTCATTTTTTTCCCCTCTGTACCTTTTTCAGTCTGTGTCATCTGTGGTTTTTAAAGCAATATTTCCTACCTTAGATACCCATAATATGCTTCTGCCTTGATTTTTTTGTGCACTACATATTAGCAGACTTGATTGGCTCAGCTTCACCTTCTGCATGCATGATTATATTTTCTTTCATCAAAATAAAGAACATTTCCAGGACTGCACCGACCAATTCTTTAAGATGCTGGCCACTGTGAAAATAATGAGCAGTCCTCAGCAGTTCACCCTCACCTTGGAAGTACAGATACTGCCTGACAACACATTCTGAAAGATGAAACACTAAACAGAAGAAAATATTATGCCTTATATGCAATTTTAAACAGCAAGAACACTCCAAGTGAGACAAGATTTCAGCCAAAAAGTCTATTCATTTTTCTGATACAGTTTGCATTAAGTACCTAACTTCAATTCATCTTTAAATTGTGCTGTATCCATAATGTCAGACTATTCTTAAATCATTCAAGGACATCCTTTCAAGTGCATGAGTCTCAGCAGACTGTTCCTTTTTTATGGTTTTGCTGTAAAGGGGTATTGTAACATTTTTCTATTTGTCTCATTCAAGCAGTGCTTTCCCACACCCTGCACAAAGGAGCAGAGAGAAAATGGTTGTAGCCATGTGTGATTGAGAACGGCTGATACCAGCACTCTTGAGGCTGCTGTACTTCAAAGGATTTGAAAGTTTGTTTTGATAAAAGATAACGGGACCAAAGTTCAAGTTCTGTGATCACAAGCACAAAAAAGGGTAACTTGTGATAAGCTTCACTTGTTAGCTTTGGACTGGGCGCATTCAGGCTGTCAAAGTTGCCAGCATGGCTAAGCTGGATAAGAAAATGAGTGACAAAAAGGAAATAAGAGCCACAGGCAAAGCCAGATGAGAAATATATGAGCACTTGTCAATGGTGGGAACACAGGAGAACTGAATCTGCTTCAGTATGTTTAACTGATTTGTACAAGAAGTATTTCATAGGCATGAACTACACAAAATCCAGTACTTGCAGTCTCCCTAAACCAGTAAAGCTCGCCTATAAAAAGGGAGAATCACCCTATGGACAGGTTATTGAATGGGTTTACTTGCACATATTCTCTCCTGCTATTCTGTAGAAATATGGTACTATTTATTTTTTTCTGCAGGGCCCACAAAATCTGAAATTTGATTTTCATTCTGCAAACCATAGGATCACAATAAAATTCACCCTGGAAGAGACCTCCAAAACTCATCTGGTCTGACCTCCTGCTTAAGGCAGGTTTAATTTCAAGGTTGGATCTATTCCTTCATGGCACATGCACCAGCCCCCCTTACCACCCTGGAAGACCTTCACTGGACTTTCTTCAGATTGTCAGCACCTGCCTTGTACAAGGTGGCTCAAAATGGGATCTGATTCTTCTGATGGAACTTTGCAAGTGCTGTGTGAATGAAAAAAAAATCACCTTCTTTGATTGTTCAGTCACAATCCTTTTGATGAAACACAGTATGCTGTCTAGGAGCTGAAGATATCCTGACAGTCTTGGAATACCCCTTTGGTCAGTTTTCACCCATTTATGCTGTTCTTCACTGCAGAAATTAAATAATTACCCACTGAAACTTCTCATTAGAGCTGGAAAATGTAAGAACTCAGTAACGAAAATGAGGCTTAAATTCAAACAGCTGCAATGTAAATATACAGAAAAGCAAGTTGCAATGACAAAGATCTTTCCTGAATGACAGCCTGCTGCTTTCTGACTGAACCTTTTCAAATGAGACAATTGCTGTAGTGATGACTGATTTTATCCTGTTTTCTGTCTGCACCACGGTCTACCTCCATGGAATAGAACTATCATTTTCTCTCATTTCCCTCTTGCTGTGGTATAAAAAAAAACTCATTAGCTGGTAACCTAAAAATCTTTATTTTGTTAAGATAATATTTCATTTACCTCAGAATACGACTTCTATGATTTATACTATAAGCATAATATGAATACAAAACTAAAAAGTGCAATATTTAATATGCTCTTTACAAAATAATTTTTTCTTATGTTTATTTCGTAGTCTCTTAGGTACTAGAAGCATTCCTGTAGTTTTTTTTTAAAGTGGGCAATGATTATACGTTCTCAGTATGGTCCTCAACAACATATAATTTTACAGTTATAGTTTAGAGAACCATTCAGAAAAAGAATCCAGTAAAGACTTTTGGAAAAGAGAGAAGTTCATTAAAAAAACCCTGGTTTCATAACTGGGAGCTGATCACACTTAATACAAAGTTTCACTTATCACTTCAGTGTGAACTTGTCTGTGTCTTTTACCAACGGATTTCTCTTCACATTTTATTTTGTCATTTTTTCTTTGAGCTTTGTTCTTGGCAGTTTTCCATTTATAACAAATTTTCCTGTGGTAGCTCCTTAAATTTCCATACATTTTCTGCCCAGAAGGCAAATCAATTTTAAATGACAGCCTAAGAGAGAGAAAAATAGTTCCTCCTTTAAAAATTTTAAAATATTTAAATTTTGTTTTGGATGGTATCTGGATTTATTTGTGGTAGTTCTAACTGGATTTTTAATCAGTCAGCATTGATTTAGACATTTGAGGTAGTTGATATTGGCTTATTAAGTTCTCATGCAATGTCAAGAACAATAGATCCTTAATGCCTTTCACCACATATTCAGCTTAGCCTATATGCTATCATGTTGCAGTTTGAAAAAGAGGTAAAATATAATGAAATTTAATATGTTTCTTTTGTGTCTGTGGCTTTAATCACTGCTTCCACAGTATGAAAAATGTAAACAAAGCAATTGACTTAATATGTTCTGCAAAATTACCTAGGAATGAAAATATAATGGCTTTTGAAGGGCTGTTCCTTTGTAGTTCAATTCATATCGTGCAATTTTACATTTGAGATTTGTAATTCAAAGTTAGAGGTAAAATCCTGTGGAACTGAAGAAGATGAGAACAGAATGTTAAATATAGGCATTTCCTGCATTAGTGTCTTGCAGCGCTAATTTCTGATCCATTAACTTTCATACTTTTGCATGTTGGTTCACATTTCTAAGTAACTGACAAGGAGAATTTTAAGCCTCATATAATGTTTCTATAAAAATATGTGGTGTTCAACTCAACTTCCCCCTTCTGGCATCTCCAAGCTGAGGATGAAGAGAAAAAGCTACACTAAACTGGTACTATCATGCTGGACTCCTCAGGAGTCTGGTTGTTTAGACTGGCCATTCTGAAGTACACACGCTGTAGCCATAAAGCCTTGAGGAATATTGGAAGTATGTGTGTAAAGTGGGTAAAGGACAGCATCAAAATGGTTTTAAGAGATTACAGAAATAATTTTTGAACAAAATTTACTACACAGGTGCTTGGAATCATGCACCTGAAGCACCCTTGGAGGTTTAGTGAGTAAGAACACTGTCTGCTAAAGGTGGAAGGGCTGATTGAACACCCCCTAGAACGTTTCTGTGTATTGAATTTTTTGTGAAGGATCCGTGTATTCATCAAAGCCATACAGCTAAATTCACTAAGGAGCATATGCAGCTAATTATTATTTAGGAAGCCTGATCCCAACACTGAAGTGGTAATAAAATTTTTTAAAAGTGCAGTAAGTTGTAGCCTTAACATGTAACACTAAGCCTCAGTCACATCTTCTGTTTCAGTTCTACTAGATTTTAGTTGTCTGAGGTTTTCTTGAAAACAGTGTTATCCTTCCTCCAATACTGATTCCTTCCACTCTGGTTTGTTTCCCTCTCTTTGCTAATCATTCAAGGGATCCAGACATTAGCTTCACATAAAAACCACTTAAAATGCATTAAAGAAATACCCACTCTGAAAATTTTAGCCCTAATATACTTATATGTTACAGCTTATACATAAACGGTCTAACCCCCATCCTATGATAGGTCTGTGATGAGTTTGTCGTAGTCTTTTCTGATGGAATTCTGTCATTTCATATGGATTCCTTCAGTACAAAGAGAACACGAACAAGAGATCAATTATTTAGTCATATGATAATGCTCAGTTTAGGGATGCCACAATGGGATATTCATCATTTTACATGTGGCCTCTTCAGTCTGAAATATGCTGCAAGATCACATTTCTGCTATTGTCTCCCACGATTGCCTGTCTTTGGGATCTGGGCAGCTTTATAATCTTCAAGCATCAGTGCATTTTCTTGAGATTCAGTAGCCTTTTGGGCTTGTTTCTTTGCACCCTTTGATCAGCAATATCATGCTCCATTTTTACCACAAAGAACTGTGATTACATAGAAGTTCTACCCCTCTTTTTCCTCATTTCTTATTCCCCCTTAAACTAAATGCAAGGGGAGTTCATCACTGAAGTTGTAATCTCAATAGATGCATTTATGTTTCACTGTCATGATGCTTCATAGTGTATTCATATTTGGAATATATTAATTCTTCCCTCTGTTGAAAACCTACGATCTATGTGATTTCTTATGTAACTTGGATTTTTTTTTTCCACATTTGAAACACAGAGGATTGGATACTTAATAATGTTACTGTAGTACATAAAATATTACATGAGTAACTTTTTCTTAGCCTTCAGTGTCATATTCAAGGAGTTCTTTATGTTATTTTTCAAGATTGCTATGCATATGTCATTTTGGTTGATTTGCTGTTTCAATTTTTATCTGGTTCTTTTTGACTTATCTGAAGGATTAAAATCCAATATTTTATTAATTGGACTGCAAAATAGTATATTTTTTTAATTTTCAAAAAGTTTAACTTGAGTCTAAATAGTTACTGATGCTCTCTAATTCTAGATCAGCAGAACAAGTATGATTTTATCATGCTTGACTTGTTCAGGTTACTGTCTATCCTCACATGTATTCTTAGCACACATAATTCAAAGACATTACCGTTTAAGTCTATACATCATTTTGATTTGATATCCTAACACTAGCATTGGTAGAATTATTCACTCAAGTCACTTTGTCATGAATAATATACTAATTGTGTTGGTTTATGTTTCAGTTAATATGACACTTCTTTGAGGTAACTTTTGCTTATTAAAATAGCAAACCCCACACCTTAACCTATAGTTGAGGTAAAAGAAACTGAATTTTTCTATTAAAAATATTCATTTTTTTTTCACTATATTTTTAGGTGGAAGCTAGGCTCTAGTTTGCTGCTCTATAATCAGGTAATGCATACAAATTTAGTTATGCGAAAGATATACCAAGGCGTGCAACTATGTGACACAGTTTGCCAGGGAAAAACCCCATAAACTAACTGTCAGAGAACTCCCCTTGACAATATGAAATACATATACTTGGTTATTTATATTGTCCAAATTATTTTCCTATTGGTATACTCCTAACAGACGTTTACACTTGGCAGAAGTTTTTGCAGTGGTCCTGCAAAAATAGAAAATAATATGAAATAAATATGCATACCAAAAGAAATATGGAAGACAGTGATAAATTGAAGATACCTGTAACTTTTTACAGACTTATGGAATGCAGAAAGGGTAGCCAAAGAAGGATGTACAAGACAAAGACAAAGGACAGTTGAGAACATGAGGAGCTGTAAAAAAATTTGAGATATTAAGAAAACAGCTGTGAGGAAACAAGATGGAAAAGAACAAGGTTCAGTCAGGAGCTGCAAGAGACAAAGGATGACGAAGTAAATGTTCTTGAAACACCACAGGAGGAAACTAAAATACTGGGGACATCACAAGCTGGGAAAGCCATGAGTAACGGAAATCAATAATATTTTCTCTGTGAAAATGAAAAGAAAAAATCACTATGGATAGATGAGGATAAATACTAGGTACATTTCTGTAAAACAGATATAATTTTTTTTTCCTTGATGATTGCTTATGTTTGAAATGAGGCATTTGTTGGTGAAGATCAGTATCTTCTTTTGAGCATCAGATGAAATAAATTTAATGTGGTTTTCTTTTTTCCTGTTAATCAAAAGAGTAAATATACCGATAGGCACTGAAATTTTATTTACTCTGCAAAGAATTTTACTGTGTAAAAATTTTACTATAAAATTAGTGTCCAAGAAACCTTTAATTCTAGAGTGGTAAAAAATTAAAAATCACTTCAACATATAATTTAATCAATTAAGATGGAAAGTGAAAATAAACTTTTAATGATTTTTGTCCTGGGATATTTTGATTTTTTCTTAGTTCTGCCACATAATTTTTAAAGAAAACAAAATGGGTCTATGAACAGAAACACCATCATTGTGAGTAATGCTGACCAATCTTTAAAGAGGAGAAGGAATTTGATCTTCAGTTATAACTTGTATTCTTCATATGCCTCTGTCTGAGGTAAGAAGTAGAAAAAGACAGTGACAAACTTTTATTGTATCCTACTGTCATAATAATAGAGGTGATATCTACACTAGTAGAAGTGAACAGAGAGAGGAGAAAAAGAACAGCCTTGTAACAAATTTTCTACCTCTGATTTTTATATGAAATGTCTTCCTATATGAGAGAAACAAGAAAATGAGCATATGCTTTCCTAAGAAATTAGCCGCATGTCATTTATGCAGATATGTTCTAAAAATCATATAAATTTTGCAGTCTCCTTTGATGTACATCATTTCAAAGGATGGAAGTATAAATCTCTTTTCTCTTGAAGCTGTATTCAATGTCTTGATCAGCAAAATAAATTATATATTTAAATTTTTAAAAAATATTTTCTGATCAGGGCAGTGTATTGTAAATTCATGATCAAGGGAAATATTGGTTATAAATAAACTAACAAAGCTCATGATTTATTATTATTATTATTGTTTGTAATTTCAACTCCAGGTGTGGCCTTGCCAGTGCTGGGGAAGGATCACCTCCTGGATCCTGCCAGCAAAACTCCTCCTAATGCAGCCTAATATAACATCATCCTTCTGTAAGGACTTAAAGAGCATAATTTCCTGTCTCAAACAGTGTTACCACAGAAGGACTCTGCAATGAGATAAGCACAGAATGGGATTGACAATTTGGTGCTAACTCCAGGCCTGGGGAGGCAAGATCTGGGTAGCACATCCTGGGTAATGCAGCCACACAAAATCCACACAATGGTTAACTGTGCAAAGAAGCAACTGCTTGTACACATATCACTGGTCAAACAAAAATCACTCTTAAGTTATGGGACGGATGGCACCTGTGACCACCAAAACTCTCCCATCCCTGAATATGCTTCCGTGGATACCCTGGAACTTGGACTGTAAATTAAGCCCTTGTGATGGGAATTTGAGATAAGATAAAGGTGGTACTTTTGTCCAGATGTTATCTCAGGCCTAGGGGGAGGTAAACAAAGCTGGAGAAGAATGTATTGCTGATAATGTCAGAATTTATGGGCCACAAGGAAAACCAACTGAGCAACTGTGCTGAAATCAGTTTGGACTGGGCAAAAGGTAATTCTGTAAGGGGAAGATCATGACCACTGAATCACAACAGACCACCGACTCACAACACAACAAGTCCAAAGAAGAGAAAGCCTGAGAATGCAACTAATTAGCGTTAGAAGTAAGGGAATCACTTAACCAATAGAATAATAGAATTCTGTAGCCAATGCGCATTAATTCCTCTGTTTGCAAAAATGTAAAAATAGTGAAAAGTTTTGAACTACATTGGGACCACCATTACCAAGAACACCAGGGTGAAGAAGGATCAGATGCACACCATTGATCCATGGATGGTGACTATCTTCTGCCTGATATTTCAATCTCTCCCCCCCTCTTTTAATATGTCTTTCTCTCTCTCCTTCTCTACCTCACATTTGTTGTGTTGGTATTATTGACTTCGGCATACGATCTAGTTTGCATGTTAATTTGGGCATCTCACACTAATTGGATCTTAACACCTTATCTGTGGCAAGGGCACGTTGCTGACCCATGATCAACTTGGTATCCACCAGGAGGCCCAGGGTAGTTTCTGCCAAGTAGTTTTCTAGCCAGTTGACCCTCAGCATATTCTGGTGGATGGGATTGTTCTTCACCAGCTGCAGGACTTTGCTGAACTTCCTGATGCTGCTGTCAGCCCATTTCTCCACCCTGTCAAGGTTCCTCTGGATTGCAGCAGGATCCTCTGACATACCAGCCACTCTTCCCATTTAGTATCATCTGCAAACCTGCAGAGGGAACACTCTGTCTCATTATCATGAATGTTAATGAAAATTAAAATGAAATGCAAACAGAACAGAATGTGATATTGTCCCATTGTTACTGACTTGTCTCCAACTAGCCTCTGTGACACTGATTATCACGCCTTTGGGTCTGGATGTTCAGCCAGTATTCATTCTAATATACCATGTATTTTAAAAGAATAACCTTGTGGGCTTGTAGTTTGCCCTGGAGTACCTAGAATTGCCAATTGGCTCAATCAGATTTTCCAGTTAATGTGCAATGTGAAGTAAAAAGCTGTGAAGCATACAGTAAAAGAGTCAAAGTCCTGTGACTAGAGCTGTCAAGTGAATTAAATATATAAGGAAAGGTTATATGGACAACAATCTGAACTTTTATAGGCTGTATAGACAGTATATTTTTAATCACATTTTCAATCTGTGTTTGCAGAGGAGAATGTTAGAACAGATTTTTAACAACCACAAGATATTGGAACCAAAGCCATGTGAATATAGAAATCATTAAAGTAATGCAGTGTATTATGGTTATTTAGACATACTCTTCAGTGTCTTTAAAGAGATGACATTTTCTTTCTGGATAGATTCTCTCAGAAACAGCCATTATACCATTGTGCTCAGTGTGTTTACAGTAGTTTGCACCTTTAAAATTTTGCTAAGTTTGTTGACAGCTTTAAAGATTTCAAAGAGGTCCTTTCTCATCTACATTCGAATTTCGTCCCAGAAACTGTCAGAATCTGTTAGAACTAACTAGCAAATTTATTATTCAGCGATTCTCATAGATAGGTCCCCAAAAGTGTGCAGCAGCATTAAAAGTAAAATCTCAGATCATCTGAAAACAAATCTACATATAAACAACTGGTTCAGAATAATAGTGTTTCAATGGAAAGCTGAAGACAGAGACACACTCTATGAAAACAGAAGTGAGTCTTTTCAGAGAGATGTAATAGCAAATGTAGTCTGAAAAATCTCTTCAAAGAGGAAAAAAGGACCCAATGAAATTTTATCTAGGTTTTTAGAACATACAAAGACAGGACTGTTTGTAAATGAGAAAATTAATGTAGGTTGTAAATAACCCTACTAACTAAAGGAAAAGCTGAGAGGAATTTATGGTGCAAAAAAAATTTATCCTGCAAATTTATCCTTTATTGTTTAAGTTTGGGAGCAAAGTTTTCTGATGGAAAAGATTAAAGATAAAATAGTAATTGGGAAACTACAAATGAAGTTTTGGATCTTAAATTCAAAATCGTTAATTTTTTTTTTTTTTTTATCCCATAGGGTCAGTCCATAACTGAAAACTTCCAGTGAGACATTTTTTTTTTAATATCTCCAGCTATGTCTTAGATGGAAAAGAGAACCTCTACACTGGCTTTGGGACAGGGGAGAAAGAAATATCTGTCATTAAAAATGTAGAAAAAGTACATAACAATGTTCTGACCCACAGAAGTGTTACTAGATTAGTCACAACTTATTTCACATGTATTAAATAAAACCCTTTTTATGTTTTTTTTTTGGATGAGATCTCAGAATTTGGGCTGATGAAAATGACAAGATAGAATAGAGCATCTGTGAAAAATGACACCTCTAAATCACAAAAATTTAAAACTTATAGATACGTATATTATAACCTTGCTCAAGAGTCTATTTTGACCATCATGCCCAATGACAGGTACAAGACATCTGCCAGATGGCATACATCTTAATTTGAGCAAAGTGATCTTGCACAACAGCTACTCAGTGTTTGGAGAGTCCCTCTTTTGAGTCTGTATTGTAACATAAGATTATTCCTAACTTAAAATCCTTAAACAGAAGAATAAAGCAGTTGCAGATAATCAAAATAGTATAAACAAATTGCATTTCCTGTTCAGAAATCACCATCAAACACTCTTAAATTCTAAATTCAGAATTTGCTTTTTTACATTATTGGTCCATCTGTCATGCACAACAGCTGTGGGCAGAGGGGAAAACACCTGCACTTGAGTAGTAAAGCTGCCAATTCAGACTCCCCTTTGGCAAGAGGAATAAAAATTCAGCTCTTTCAGATAGGGTTGTCTTGTGCCTGTCATCATCCACATGTTCATTGGGACTATTTTCAACTGCTGAAACTAACAGCACTTAAATACTGATAGAGGCTTGCAGTTGTTCTTAAAACATGCCTAGACATAGTTTTTTAGGCAAAACCTCAAAAAAAAAAAACCACAACAGAAAATCTGATGAACAATGGATTACCAGAAAAAAGGAACTGACACAACAACATTGTAACATATAAGCATGGTTCATAAAATTCTGTAAATGTCAAATTCTGACCTAATGGACCTGTGAAAGCCACTGTAGACCTATGTTGACTGCAATATAATGTTGTTGTCAAACATTCCTAAATTTTTCACCTGACCCAGCCAGAGTTTATTCTGGGTCTTTGTCTCTTTTAGATACAAAAATACCCAAGCACTGTAAGAATGTCCCTTATCCCTTGAGTAACTGATGATAAATTATTATCACTTGCAGACAATTCCAAGTGATTATTCACAATTGTGGAACTGAGAGGTCACAAAAATCAAATCAGTTTTCTCCTCTCTCTCCTCTCTAGGCAACAGAACTTTATTTAAAATAATCACGCAAAAAGGGTTATGTAAAATGAGGCTATGTTCAGGTGACAGTTACTCTGACCTGGTTTAAATATTTTCATTAAGCTGACTTGAATTATTTCCTGCATGTACCCATTTCTCTCTGACTGGCAGGAAACTCAGTAACTATCTCAGTTAAAGATGTCTGTATAGAAGTATCTTACATTCCCCTCTGGAAGTTCAGCATCTTGACAGATGGATCACACTTCTATTATTCAAATGCTTATACTAAAATATTTAATTCTGCAGAGAATTTATGAATAAAATTGCCCTCCTTTTTGCATTGGGAGCTGCATACCTACCTGCAGTCCACTCCCATGACCACCATATAATGATGTAAATACCAGTATCAACAACATTAATCTTGATGGCTTTTCCATGCCATCAAGTAATTTCCTGATATTGAGGGCCATCTGCAATCCTAGACCTCATTTGCTACAATATCAGCTTCTCACTTCTCTTGTTTAGCATTTGATATACAAGATTCAATGCACATTCAGATATATAAGTGTTGCTCTGGCCCTGGCTCAGCTGAGCGTCCCTTGCCCATTGCACAGTGGCAGAGCCCCATCGGATGAATCATGGGAGTAAAATAGCCCTAGAGTCAGGGTGACTAAAAAGAGTGCTCCCAGGGAGCCTTGAAGTGAGATGCTATCGGCCCAGCTCATCTCCCCTCCCACATTACATATAAAGATTAATTCCAGAAAGTTCGTATTTGTTTGCCAATGCCATGTTCTCTGATTGGAAAATTCAAAGTTCTGTACCCTCCCCCCTTGTTCCTTCATAAGATTAAGTTATTGTCGATCCAGAGTTTTGTGTACCCCATTGGCCCTTTCGGTTTCCCCCCCATCCCTTTTTTCCCCACTTTATAAACAGCCACACGACACAGAGCCCCGCTTTCAAATCGCCGATCCTGCCCTGTCCCATCCCTCCTCCATCTCCCCTTACTGTTTAATAAAACCTCCAGGATCGCCAGTTCGACTGCCTGCGTCTCTTGCCTCCGCTCCCAATCTCTGGTTCACGCCGTTCCCCCGAGAGCTATGCCTTTCCCGGCCACCCTGCCTGTTGTGGTCACTGTGCGGCCCGATAGAGCGGGGCAGGAGGCGAGGAGGTGCGGGCGGCAAAAGGACGCACAGCAAGCAGTCTGCAGTTCTCCAGAGGTTTATTGTAGGCGCATTCAGGGAAGGTCCGGGNCCAACCGGGAAGGCTGTAGGGAAGAGGGACAGGGATTCCAACCGATAGTTACATAAAGGGGGAGGATACAAAATTCAAACGAACCAGTGGGATACAACTCAAGAGGGGAACAAAGGAGAACAGTCTAGAAGCAACCTATATATGGAGAAGGGGCGGGGCAGGACTCCAGGCCAATGATCTTCTCTGGTGGTGCATATTTTGCTGCAGGGGCTCATGGGCTGATCTTCCTGTCACCACGACCGAGACAACACAGGCTGTCCCTGCCCCCACGGCTGGCCCTCTGGCTGTTGCAACTTGTGGAGGTTCAACCTCCACATCCGCCTCTCTCCGAGAGCGTGCTGCCCTGCTGGGGCTCCGAAACGGTGGCCAACCTGGTCTCGAACTGAGTTAGGGGGTTGCAAACCCCATCATGTAAGATTCAACAGTATCCCATGTGGCTAGTTAGTGTTGCAAGTCCTTACTTCTTCCTCACACAGTTGTTCAACAGTCTAGACATCACCCTACACCCATGGCACAGGAGAAAGGTAGCAACATTTCATAGGCAGGAATGTAAGAAGCTGCCAAATATCTCTAGTTCATATTTTTGTGTTAACAAGACATGTAACGGCATGCAGGGCTTTGGGTATTGTCCCAAGTGTTCCCCTTTTTTTTGTTAGAATGAGTAGTGCTTTTGAATGCAATTTGCAGATTCCACATGGGGAAATATTGCTAATACTGTTTCTCTTCCATTTCTTTCTCATTTGAGTTCAATATGTCTTTTTCAAAATGAAGCGTCTTCATCTTCTTGATATGAGTTAAAGTTTTCCTCTGGCAGCTGAGACTTGTATCTGTTCATACAGCACTGTGAGTGTTGATAGGTCAGTGAATATTGAATGTTTCCAGCCCTTTTTTTGTTTAATGTATGAATTCACTCATATTTTTCACCTCCTCTAAATAAGGACAAAAAATAAAGATCCCCAGTAGATGTCAGGTTGCAATTTTCTATTTCAAATGATAGGTACAATTGCAGTGATCCTGGAAAGACTAGAGCAGCAGGTAAACAAGAGAAAACAGGAATATTTAGTGTATGGTGTAGATGAAGAGGTGAAGTAGCATCATTCAAAATGGTTCATAAGACAAGTGGTTGTTTAATCATATTGGAAGGGAGAAAATCTGAAGCAGATAGAAAAATACTTCTTTTAAGCAACTAATCTCTTTAAGTCATCATTGTCAGGAAATTCTCTATCAAGGGTTCAGCAAAATGAAACCCAAAAGTTAGAGAAGGAGTACAGACTGATATCCATCAAGGAATCTGCCAATTCTCTAACACAAGCGTGTTAAAAAGGAATCAGGCAATTGTCCAATAGGCAAGTTTTTCTAGACTTCAACCACAAGCACATTCTTTTGTCTTCTTGAGAATTCCCTTTAATCTTAGTGATCCTTCCAGTGTAGTGTCTCTGAAATTAGGACCACTACTTTTAAAAGATGGAAAAAGGCTAACAATGGGAAAATATCAAAGGCTGATATTATAACAAAGCAGAATTTTATTTAGCAGAAAGTCCTACCATAATATGAATATACGCCCACAATTTATATCAGATTATAAATTTCCTTTTTCTTTTCACTTAGTTTTTTCCCCATTGATTTTTGCTGATATTGTTTGTGTTTATACACTAAACAGAAATGTATACAGTATTCTGCATTTTAGAGTTTCAGACTATTTTTGTCTATATTTTGAAAAGCAAATGTATCAGTATAAGGAAATTGAAATTACAAAATGGATCGGAAAATAAGTAAAAGGTAAAAGGACAACATTCCCTGGAAATAAAGAAAAAAAAAAGACTAATCATGATTTGAGACTACTCCTTAATGTTAACCACAGCATGTTTAAAAAAAAAAATGGTGTTAATTTTATTAATTTTTCAAAATTTGGAGGATTTTTTTTCATTTTTAGATTATCAAATCTTACACAAGACTGATGCTTCATACTCATTCTTCTCTACCTTCTCTTTCCTCCTCAAAAAACGTATTTTCAGTGAAAAAAAAATCGTTACAATTTTCAATTATTTTCTGTAGGTATAGTATGAGCAACAAGAAGATGATATAGTTCCTATCCTGTAAGAATATTGGATACAAGTACAGTTGTAAGATCAAATTTCTTTAGGCTTATGTTTATTGATAATAGTAACCTTCTGATATGTTTATAAATGACAGTTCTGAAGATTTTGAAAGTAGAATGAACGTTAGCATTCCATCCCACATTATAACCCTTCCTAAATCAAAGCCTTCTTTCAAGACTTTGATGAGAATGGTGGGAATTATGTCTTCTAAAAGTATTTCTTTTAAATTGCTGTCAGTTGCTTATAGGACTTAGCTTTATATAGCAACTCTTCGGGGAATATTTAATTAAATCATAATTGCCAAAAATATTCTTGTCAGGCACTACAGGACTATTGGGAAATGGGAAGACATGTCGAGGAGAGTCTCATTATCAAAGACTTGTTTAATACAAATTAAAATTGACTTATTCTAAACAGACTAGATGAAATGAACAGCCTATATCTTTGCAAACTAACATAGATCAAACATACTATGAAACACAGATACAAGAGTATATTAAAATATGAAGTATGTACTTGATTGGGATATAAAATAAAAAGAATCCCAAAAAAAACTCTAAAATTCAGATGACAAGAGACCTCAATAATAATACAAACATTTCCATTCTTTTTCCTCTCTTCTTGTGATTCTGCTCCTCAGCCCTGCAATGTGCAGAGTTTCCAAAGGGAGTTAGACAATATATAGAGTTGAACTATCTCATTACTCTTCACTGTCAAAAATTAAAACTTTAATAGTTATAACAATGTAGCAGGACATTCCTGTTACTGTAATTGCACAGATACAGGTCAATCAATTGAATCAAAAAAGTCACCACCAGCTACAAAATGAAATGCCAATCTCTTTACTGAGTCACACAGACACGATATTCTGACTATATGTATTAGATTCGAAAATACAGGTTGTTGCTTACTGGAAATGTCAGCTTGTTGCTCTATAGGTGGATAAAGACATCAAAGAAACAAGTTGTCCACATTTGACTTCAGGAATTTATGACATAAGGATCAAAGAATAACATGAAATATTCAAAAAGAAAAAATAACCGTTAAGCTAGGTACAAAATAATATTTTAGAATGCAGTAAGAGTGCTTGTGGGATTCTTGGTAGGTGATACAGCATGTGTTGTTATAAAAAAGGTCTGTTACTTAAACTACCGTTCCTGTAAATATTCAAGACTCTTTATAATTAGTTTTTTTTTTATGCTTGGACCATAAAGGGTTTCAACAAAAGTCAGGTCCTGTCTTCATCGCTTTCCAGACTTCTCTGTTCTACTACTGCTAAGGTCTTCAGGTCAGAGAGACAGAAAATGTAAACTTGTGTCTCTCCTTTGAATTTGCTTTTTCTTGAGGTATTTTCTGAGAATATTGACTTTTTGCATAGTGTGACAATATGTTTCTCTGTGTCAGGTTTCCTGGCACCATGGAACTTTACAAACATTATTCTTCCTGATAGATGCCTAATTAAAAAATGAGTAGGAAGAAGAAAGCTTACAAGAGGTTTTAAAAAGATGCTTGTCCTTGATGAACAGTAGCATATGTTTCAGTCAAATTCCTGCTTTTGACTACTTGATTTTGCTGTTTTTTACTTAGAACAGAATATTGAGTTGTGCTTGTACAGTGTAGGTTATTGAGTAGGCTTCCTCCACAGTCCGAAAGAAAAGACTGAAGCATTTGTGCTTCCTTCTGTTATATTGCACCAGTGCCTGTACATAAAACTGAGCACCCCAAGACTAGCTGTCATGCACTAACAGGTATTGAAACTCACCATCTCAATGGGATTAGTATTGCTGATACCATTTTATCATAGATTAAAAAGGGAATAGCTCTGAATAAAAACTACATAGAGAGATCATAGTTGAAAATAAATGTTCTTTACAGTTTCTAAACATCTTTTAGAAGACTCGATATCAGTTGTCATTCTTGAGCAATTTACATAAGGCACTCCAAAATATAGAATTTTTGAATTGCTTAGAAGAAAAGCCTAAGGATTAAATGTTCTCACCCCTGATACCTGGTAACCCTAAACCTGGCACTAGTTACTTTCCTGAGCCCAGTACCTGGGTCATCCACCTCAGAAAGATGGAGGAGCAGCAATGTTGGGGCCTTGCTGCAATGGCCTTGGGAAGCTCTTTCCAGCGCCAGTGTGCCTGGAGCTTGAGGTTCTTTAGATCTCTCAAACCTAGCCCTAGGCATAACCCGAACACTAGCCCTAGTTACTTTCCCGAGCCCAGTAGCTGGGACATCCACCTCAGAAAGACGGAGGAGCAGCAATGTTGGGGCCTTGCTGCAATGGCCTTGGGAAGCTCTTTCCAGCGCCAGATGGCCTGGAGCTTGAGGTACTTCAGATCTCTCAACCCTAGCCCTAGGCATAACCCGAACACTAGCCCTAGTTCATTACACGGGCCCAGTACCTGGGACGTCCACCTCAGAAAGATGGAGGAGCAGCAATGTTGGGGCCTTGCTATAACAGCCTTGGAAGACTCTTTCCTGTGCCAGTGTGCCCTGAGTTCAAGGCTCATTAGATCTCTCAACCCTAGCCCTAGGCATAACCCTAACCCTAGCCCTAGTTAATTACCCGAGCCCAGTACCTGGATCATTGAGCTCAGAAAAATGGAGGAGCAGCAATGTTGGGGCCTTGCTGCAATGGCCTTGGCAAGCTCTTTCGAGTGCCAGATGGCCTGGACCTTGAGGCTCTATAGATATCTCAACCCTAATTCTAGGGGTAACCCTAACCCTAGCCCTAGCTACTTACCTGAGCCTAGGACCTTGCTTTTATTCACAGTTCTTAAGACCATGTTGTATTAATATCAGGGATGTAAATCCTTTTCCATAATGCCATTAAGTCCCATTCACTTTCCTGAATTAGCAGCTAGCTCTTCTGAAGGCTGTTTGTCTTCTCTGCTGTTCCAATTTTTGTCACTCGTATTAAAGCAGAGAGAATATTAACTGGATTGAAAGGCACAGCGATTAAGACAGAATTCAGGGTCACCTGCACTTGTTGTATGTGATACAGCTCCAGACCAGATAGAAATGAGTTCTGCATAATACCTAAGGTCTTATGAAGAATGACTTTGTAGAAGGATGACTATGTAAGAAGTATGGGGAGAAGAAAGTAGTGGAAAGAAAAATTCAAATGTAACCTCAACAAGGGATAGTGCATCACTGAGAGACAGCATCATGGCCTGAAAAACAACTTGAGAACCCAGATTCCCCATCAACACCTCTAACAGCTGATCAAATTTCACTTAAACATTTCTTAGCTTATCTATAATAGACAAACCTCTAACTGCACAAATTCTGCAGTTAATGGTAAAGTCTCACCTTAGGTGATGAGTATGTTATTCATAGTAGGGTTTGAAGTGTAATTGTTAGTTAAAATAGGTAATTTGCCCTTTGTGTAGGGATGCCTTGCTCATCTCCTTGAAGCACCAACTGATGAAGGGTCTGAAAGTATTTCCTCAACTAGTTGATCCCATTGGAACACACAGTATTTCTCAGGGCAGCTAATTAAGTGTGGAATTTGAAGTGACAATGTGTATTTTAAAATGAGCTCAATTGCTTTGCATGGGATAGTTCAGTTTATCAAACACAGACTAGTGGCATTATTTAAATGTTCACAAGCTGTTCTTATCTGGTCTGTAGACGCAGGTCAAAAATTTTTGGTGTTTCCCTAGTGTGCATCTCTTTCTCATACCATATTTGACATATATCTTCATATATCTGTCCAGGTGGCTTGAATACACTGCTGCTGTTACAATGGGAATTTATGTTTGTATTTAAGAAACTGACATGAAGTGACTCACTCAAGGCTCTGGCTCCTATTTAGATTCAGACCTTGTTAACAAAAGGTAGGCATCTATTTTCTTCGGAAGTACTGGACTGCAGCTAGCAGCCCAGGACAGCATCAGTCTTCTGTAGATCCTGTCAGATATAATCTGAAATGAGAATAATTTTTACCAAGGCAACTGATCTGAATTGGACAAATCTGATATTTTTATGACTAAGTGTGTCAGACTTGCATTGACTCTCATCCACTATAATGGATACTAAATCTTCCTGTGCATGACTGAAATGTACATTAAAACTTGGTATGGACAACCAATATGTAGCATTTCTTAATTTTATTTAAGAAGCCTAAGCTTATTTAAAACCTCCATACATATCATTGGCTCCGGATTGAAAGAATTAAATTCAGATGATTAAATATAAAGCAGGCATGCTTTTTTGTAACTAAAGCTTTGTGAACTGAACTGAAAGAAACATTTGTGTTCTTTCTGTGCTGCCCAGTCTAGTTCTCAGTATGAAGAAAGAATCGTGAATGAACTCTGTGCAATCTGACATTACCATCCTGCTCAGTCCTCACAATAATTTCTTTTCTATTTCTGTTGATGGTTTGAATTTGTGTGATGGATCCTTTCAGTTCATAGGAAGATGAGCTTCAGGTGAAGAAAATAGTGACTGAGTCATTTTCAAGTGAGTGAAGAGAGAAATACAGCTTTGCAAATCAAAGAAAAAGAGGAGAGAAGAGGAGAGGAGAGGAGAGGAGAGGAGAGGAAAAGAACCTTTGGTTTAAAAAAACAAAATTAAAAAAAGATCTTAACATCTTCCTTGTTTTAACAGCTATAACTCTTATGAGCTTCACAGAGAACTGAAATGCTTCTTCTGATATCAACTGGATTTGATACCAAATCATCAGAAATGCAAGGCTTGACAAAAGACAAATTTCACATAAATAGTGTTTATTGTGCACTCCTGGCATGGTCTATATTTTAATGTTCAAACACTTTCTGTGTTCTACCATTGTGAGAGACTGGAGGAGATTTTTGGCTTGAAACATTTTGGGCACATGTGTGAGTGGGAGAGGCAGGTTGAGTTAATGCCCTTTTTCACATACCCCACCCCAGCTGAGCCTGCATCCCAGCCTCTGCAATGGTCACCAATCACTGGCACACTGCAGGCAAGGCTCCACACCTGCCCCTGAAGCCTCTAACCCAGCTCCTGACTGGCCACCAGACCAGAAGTCCCACCTGGGGGAAGGGCCCAGGAAAACCAAAGGGTGCTTAAGCCAAAGCACATATCTTGAACCTCACTCTCCTTAGGCTTTATATCACTCAAACATAACTACAACTCTCTTTGTTATTATCTAGACCTTTCTTTTATTTTTTCCTCTTTCTCCTTCTAATTCCTTCTTCATGAAGTTTGAATGACTGAAATTCAGATAGGTTGGAGTTTGCTAAGTTGAATGGGCTTAGAGCTTGCCAAGTTAGTGCTTTGTGAAATGTGAATGTTGCTTTAAACTTTTGCCAGAGTTCCCTGATTTTCTGAATTTTGCTGGTAAAGTTTTTGTTGTTTTGACCTCTTGAGGATATCTTCTCAGTCTTTTTCTCCCTTGCATCTAAATCAGGGTATGTGAAAAAGAAAAGCCCCTTTAAAGGACTCAGTGACAGAGTTCTGGGCTTTACAATCATTACTGGAGAGTCCCTAATTGAAGCTTCTCAACGAAGTTGAAAAACTGTACTACTGTTCATCCCTTCTCTAGGTTATATGTAATTAGGCCTACAAACAAAATAATAGGAAAAAGTAAAGTTCTCTAATAGGCCTGACCCCTCTGAAATAGGCAGAACTGCTCAGCAGATTATGTTCCTGAACTGTGGTCTTTGTATTTGATTTATGGGTCCAAGTTTTGGCAGGGGCAGCTGAGATTTCTCACTCTGGGGAAAGCAGCAGGACCCCAGAACCTCACGAAAGAGGGTCGCCGCTGCAAGCCGCCACGCAAGTCCGGGCCGGTCGGAGCCAGGGCGCTGCGGGCATGCAGGAGCACACGGCATGGCATGAAGCTCAGGCGACAGGAACTCAGCAGGAACCAAGATGCGATGAAAGAACGTACTGGACACTGTCTCTGGTCTCCCAGGGAGGTTTATTCGGGTCTTCGGGTGGGTTGCAGGGGAGGTGAAGGGGAGAGGAAAGAGGGGGAAGAAGTGGCAGGGCTGGAAGCCCAGATACAGTGGACAACAGACTGATGCTGGCATGGGTTTATNAGACAAGAAAAGAAAGAAAAATTCTCGTGGGACAGGTCTGTGCTAGCCACAGGAGGGATTGGCTCTGGGAAGCCAATCCAGGAGAGTCTGAGGGAAGAAAGGCAGAGATACACACCAATAGACTTCTGATAAGGCAGGATGCATATTTCAAAACAGCCAATAACATACAGAGCAGGAGAACAAAGGAAAAGCCTCCTGGAAATCTGCAGAAACACACTGCTACAGGCAGCAGTTTGGGGTGGCATCTGAGAAAAGAGGATAGGGGCTGCCCCATCCCAGACACAGTTAGTTCCATCTGGTTAGTCAGATCCAGAGGACCTTCTGCAGCACACAGTTGAGCTCAAACAATACTTCCAATTCCACCGTGATAACATTTTTAATAAACCAGCTGTGAGAGAGTGAAAAAAAGGTGAGAGAAACAGCCCTTTACACACCAAGGTCAAAGGAGAAAAAGAGGGATGAGACACTCCCAGCCTCAGAGCTGAGATTCCTCTGCAACCCATGGAGAAGACCAGGGTGACGAAGTTGTTGCCCTGCAGCCCACGAAAGACCACGGTGGAGCAGATATCCACTTGCAGCCCATGAAGGACCCCATGCCAAAGCAGACTGGAGAAAGCTGCAGTCCATGAAAACCCAGAGCAGGGTCCTGTCAGAACCACTACCCATGAAGGACCCACACTTGAACAGGGAAGAAGTGTAAAAATTGAGTGGTATGGAGAGGAGTTATTGCAAAATTACTATATCCCCCTATTTTTTTGGTTTTTCTAGACACAATGCCAGCTGAATAGCATTTTTAGGGCTTTTATTACCTTAACAGGGACTTGTATTTTTCCAGTCTTAGATATGTTCTGCTCTAATCACTTTTGTTTATCTATTATCTTGCCACTTGACTTTTTCTTTGTGGAATTGATGATGTTAAGCAAATAAATAAGGAAAACATGTGAAGACTACTTTTGCAGAACAAAGCAAAGAAGTAAATGAGAATGAAGACAAATGAGCATGAACACAGACTGATATTTTAAAACTTTCAGCATACGACATAGTGGAGACAAAAAGTTCACTGTGGAAGGTAAGTATACATTACATGTTTTTACTAGCAATAACAGCAATATAGAAATTGTTTCAGTGTCTTTTCATTAAATGTCCTTTCTTAATCACCTTTTAAGAAAGATGTGTTTCTTGGCAAGCTAGTGTAATTACTATGTTGTATATACAAACTTTTCTGTATAGTAAAGTTTATTGATGAATGCAAGATGTGCATGTTTTTGTTTTACCTCTGCTTCCATTTCAAATTACATTACACTATCATGTGGAGATGTCTGGCTTGTAGTCATATAGTGTTTTAAAGCATATATTTTATTTCTTTTTTCAGCTGGGAAGTTGTTTATTATTAAAGAGGTCTTGGGTATAAAAGAAGAGAATTCTACTGAAAAACACTGTAATCAAAAGTGAGTGAATGCATGAAGAATAATTCATAATCCCCAAGGGGCAGTTATATTACATAAGGATGGGTCACAGGAATGGATTTGTGGAATATTAAATTGTCTTTTTTTTCTTCCCGAAGGCTTTAATAAATTGCGTTTTAGAACTACATTGCAGTATTACTGAGGGAATAGGTGGTTGTGAATACTTAAGTTCAGCATATGCTGTACCCTGCCTCAATTAAGATGTATCTCTGAGGGTTTTGTCTATGTAGAAATTGAGAAAATGCAGATTGTGTGGACTGAACCAGACATAAATGAGATCTCTCAGGTACAGATATCAGTACAAGTATGGTAGTGCAGTATTCCAAACAGCAAATAAAGCAGCCCCAGAAAACTGTATTGCAGCACTGTTGTGGCATTTGGAGAGCACTGACGTGGTGTCTGAACAAGCTACCTGAAAACTATCTCAGATATTTGTAAAGAAAAAATGAATAAAAATATTCATGAGATTTCTACTATTTGATAAGCAAGATCTATAAAAGCAATAAATGTATTCTAAATTGTCATGTGATGGACATATAGAAATATGTTACAAGTGTTTCATAGAAACAAAGACATCTATAGCAGAAGAAATAGCTGCTGTTGAGAAAAGGATCTTACTCTATAGACTGCATCTTCATTCTCATGGTAGTACTTGTACTTGCTCTTTGAATAACATCCATTTAATGAATAATTGCTCTTTTTAGTTGTTAAGTAATGCATAGAAATATATGTTTATATCTGATAAAACTTCATATCTGGGAACATTATTTTGCGGAATCATAGAATAGTGTGGGTTGAAAGAGACCTTGAAGACCATCTAGTCCCAACCTACCTGCCATGGGCAAGAACACCTTTCACTAGATCAAGAGGGTTATAGCCCTATTCAATCTGGCCTTGAACATTCCAGGAACAGGACACCCACTACTTCTCTGATCAATCTCTTCCAGTGCCTCACCACCCTCGCAGCAAAGAATTTCTTCCCAACATCTAATCTAATCCTAACGTTTTTCAGTTTAAAGCCATACCCCTTTGTCGTATCACAACATGCCCTTGCAAAAAGTACTTCTCCAGCTTTTTTGTACATCCACTTTAGGTAATGGAAGGCTACCATGAGGTAACATCTCCAACCTGAACACTTCCAGCTCTCAGCATATCTTCATATGGGAGGTGCTCCAGCCCTCTGACCATCTTTGTGTCTCACCTCTGGGCTCTCTCCCACAGATTCATGGCCTTCCAGTGTTGGGGGCTGTATAGCTGGAAAAGTACTCCAGCTGGGATGTCATGAGAGCAGATTAGATGGGAGGAATCTCATGCCCCTACACCTCTTTTGATGCAGCTCAGGACAGGTTGACTTTCTGGGCTCCAAGTGCACATTACTGTGTCATGTTGAGCTTCTCATCCACACAAGTTACTTCCTCCACACAAGTCCTTCTCCTCAGGGTTCATCTCAATTCATTCTCCAGTCTGTCTGTATTTGTGTTTGGAATTGCCCTGACCACGTGCCAGACCTTGAAATTGGCCTCATAGAAATTCCTTCTCTAATACTATCTAATATTCATATATTCTCTCGATCTTTCTTTCCATCTTACTGTGCAATGTTTTGATGCTCACTGCAGGCTGCGGTTACTCAGTGGTCACATCTTTTTATAATCTGATATCCAGAAATTCAGATTTATTTTTTTTTATCAGCTTCCTGTGAAAGGTTTTCTAACCCTCTATAGATATTATAAAATGTAATAGATGTTCCTGAGACATCACACTTAAAAGCAGCCTGCACATTTCAAAATGATGCTTGCTTATATCTATGTTTGATGCTAGCAAGAGTCCAAATCTTACAGGTTCTTAATCTGCTCAGAATTTTTGACTAAATAAGGCTTTTAGTCCAATTATAGTAAGTCTAACATGAGTTTTGATGTATAACAGTAATAGTGTTCTGGATATTTTTTAAGAGTTTTGTTTGTTGTCATCTTTGTTCCTTCTCTCCTTAGTGTACTCACCTAGTCACAGTTAAATCCTGCCTTTCATTAAATGTACCAGAGTGAATGCTTGATTGTCAATGCCCCTTAAATATTGATGGTTCAGAATATTTGGGGGTATATACTTCAGCAATCTGCAATTATTCACATGAAAGAATAGTTTTCCTTAATATATTAGATTGTAATATATTGTAAATATATTTTAACCTGTAATTTCAAATGCATATAAAAGGCAGGGACACTAACATAAATTAGAAATTAAAAATTTACTTTATATACAATATTATTTATTAGGAAGGAATGACATCCAATAGATATATTGTGGGAATCAGTGAAGTAGGCTTACCACTGTTATATGATTATAGGTATTTCTCTTTGTTTTCTCTTCCATGGCCCATCTCACCATTCTTAGAAGGTAAGTTTTCCAGGGTATTATGTTAAATGTTTTTACTATGCTTCAACCTTCAGGTTGATACGTAACACTAAAGTTTACAATCTTCTTTGCAAGCACAATGAAAAACAACGACCATAACCTTAGTTGGTATAAATTGCATTGGATTTTTCAAGTCAGCTGATTTATATCCAGTGAAGATCAGATTGTTGCCTGTGGGCTTCTTGATGCTATGTATAGGCTGCATATTCCATTACCCCATTCTTTTTGACAGTTTGTTGGTTCCTTGCACAATAATGATGGCAAAAGAACAGTGTTGAATATAGATTCAAAATCAAGTGTTATCGCTAAGGCAGAAAAATAAATTTACAAATCTGGAACATTTATAATTTCTCTTAGGAACAGATACATACAATAAGTAAAATAAGACTAACAGAAGTTGCTGTGGAGCACCACTTTCTCCATCTTGGAAGTCTTCATAACATCAACTTTTCCTCTCCCAGCAATTACTGAGTGTTAGACAAAACTTAAGATATAACTGGATATGACTGAAACTTCTGAAGACAGGGCCAAGCTGATTTTAGTAAACACAAAAGGGGAGACCATTCTGAGGTAGGAGGAAAATAACACAAAACCAAGCAAGTATGCAAGAGAAGATAACTATGATGTCTATTACCATTGGATAAACTTGCAAGCTTGGATATTTATGAAGGGAATAACTGAAACATGCAGGTTTTCAAATATCTATGCAAGAACTAATGTGGAAAAAAAACTAATTTCATTTGGATCTATAGACAAAGGGTAAACTTGACATAAATTTGTATTACCTCAGTCTGGTTCTCAAAAATGTTATTGGAAGAACCATTTGGCATTTCAAGAGAAATATAATGATTTATGAACTTATGCATAGCACAGTCATTCTTGCTATCTTGCATGTGTTAAAATATCGATAGTTGTTGACTTGCCTGTAATCAGATTATCTATGATAATGTGAGGAAAAGAAATCTATAAGAATCTGCAGTTGCTTAGGTTTCTGAAAAGCTGGAATTATGAGATATGTAGTCATTACTCTTCCTTTCTGCTTGGTTCCTCAGGAAGGAGGTGCAGAAAGCATTTTGAGAATGAGGTATCTTTTTTTGGTATCATTTTTTTTTTCTTTAGCACGTCTGTCTGGACAGCTAAGTAGCTAAAACAATTAAGCCCTCCTGAAAGGGGGTATCTTCTAAAGCACAGAAGTCAATTCAAACACAGTTAGCAGAAACTCCTAGATTTACCTTGCCTTTTGTTACTAGCAGTAGAGATATTGCTTGATATTTATTTGTCAATAAATGTGACATTCCAATCTTGTTAACTTTCTCTTTCATCAAGACTAGTATGTTATAGGCACTGCCAATAGAACTTTTCTGTGGTGGAGTTGTGACAACCTCTAGTATCACTTGAATGAGCAGATGCTGACCTTTGTAAAGTAGTTGGAGCTGGGTAATAATAGTCTATTCTTTACAGCAGTTTTAAAAGGGAAATAGAAATATTCAGACTTTTTTTTCTTTAATCTCAACATTTTCATGGGAAATTAAATAATGCAAAACCTAGGAAATGTATGAACCTCAAAGTCTTGACTGATCAATAATAATTTCTTCTAAAGTTTAGAACAATACATCGTTTTGAGGTATATCTTGTTACTAAGGTAAAATATATCTGTAATGATCCTAAAAAGAAATGGATGCAATGCCTATAATAGTAAATTTAGTGAACTTGAGACCATTCTTTGGGCAGAACAACAATGTGACCCACCTCAATATTCCTACACTTTCTTATCCTGTGATGATCCATGACTTTCTGTCTTCAAAATCTTCTGGTTATTTAAGGTTGCGCCTTCAAGGCTCCTGAGACCCTTAAGCTATGTTCTGGGTGTGCTTGAGGTGAAATCCATCTGGCTGAGACTGAATAGGTTGATGAACACCTTATTCCTAAATTTGTTCAAGGCCTAACTTCTTCTACTAACTTCCGTGGAACATAGTATAGTAGAACATGTCAGAACATTGAATTTGATTAATCCCAAAGCACAGCAGGTAAGGTCATATTTACTTGAAAACTTAGTTGATGATAAAGGTGAAGCCACCTCTTTCCATCTTTTACTGTGGGTACTATTGGCTGTTAACACTCTTCTGAAATTCAGAAGAGTTTTATGATTAAAAAAAAATCAAAATGCCTAATTTATAAGGTCAGGAAATGTATCACATAGAGTTTGGTAATCAAGTGAATCTGCTTACACTCTGCATGATAAAACTCATAAAAAATTATTGAAATAAAATTGTATCTGTAGTGAGATCAAGGCTGATATTCTTCTGTCGTGATAGTTTCTCTGTAGCTCAAAGGTACCTGAGGTCCAGAACAACTACTGCAGTCTTGAGACTATTCTATCTCTCCATATTTGTTGGTACTTGTTTCAGTCTTTTGGAGGAATGAGGTAGTTTTTTTTTTTTATTGCTGTTGTCCTTACATTTTCCTTTCATTCTGTTTCTGTTTGGTTGTTAGTTTTTTTGGTGTCTGCTTTTCAGTCTTCCTGGCTTTTCAATTTTGTTCTTGAGAGTCTTTTCTCTGATTATTACACATTCTATCTTGAACAGACTATGAACCCCAAGCAATGTTCAAATTCAATCAGGCTTTACAACTGGGGTGTTTAAATGATTTGTAAACTAGGTAAAATAAATATTGTAGTGTCCAGAGGGATGATCCTGTCAGAGGGTAGTTTATTTTAGAAAAAAATATGGCTTCATGGATGAAATTTTAAAATTGTCTTAGAACTTGTCTTATGTCTTATTTTTGTGAATAACTAAGCCTACCAAAAGGAGAGCAGACTGCCTTTACCTTTATGTATTTGGGATTTCCATATTTAAATCAAACAACTTGTAGTGTTCTAGTGTGTGACGTCTGCTTGCTCATGTAGAACAGAATACATACCTTTTTTAGCTTCTGTGCCTGCTAACATAAAGAGAAATCAGTGGATGAAAATATAATTCTGAATATTAGCTACAAAGTAGATGTAGCCAATACCTCTCATATATTAAGGTGTCTTCTGATCATGCAGACACAAGAACTGCAGAAAATATGCCTTATGCTTTGATTCCATCTAGGTGCTGCTATCTGTTGTAGTCAAACACAAAAGATGAGATACTTGTACTGAGAAACTGAATTCATCAGAATAGCCTTAAGGTTTTACAGGCATATATACACACGCACACAAAAAGTAGGAAAAAAAAAGTAGGAAAAAAATTACTATCCATTTTTTTTCCACATATTTGCCACATGTAGTTTGTGGTCACAATTTTCAAAAGGTGAAATATTCCTATATATTTCCCCTTAGCTTTTTTTTTTTAAATTTTAACTTTTCAGATGTCTTAACGTTTTTCAAAAAATTGGACTCTTGGGTTTTTTCTTTTGAAAGACCTCCCAAATACTTTCCAAGTATTAACAAATCCAGGCCTGACCCATTTTTTGGGGTCATGGTCTGACCTAAAAATTCTCTTTTCTCTTGGAAGAAACTTCATGTGTTCTTTTTGTTTTCACTTTGATCCTTGCCTTTTTTTAACATCACTGATGGTACTGAACTATATTTTTGATGTTGGTTATAGGTGCATTTTTTTATGATGAAACTTTTACATGAGAATATGTTTTCAAAAACATTAAAGAAGCCTATTAATGTGATTTTTATCTTAAACAACATTTTATTGTTTCTCTTCTAGTGGCAATGGTGTTGTATCTGTATTTGTTTCAGAACAATAAGAACGCCCAGAAAGAGCACTATGCATATCAATAAAATGAATCAGCACTACAGTCATGCTCAATGGTACAGAAGTGTCTTACAGCTGATGCTTTGCAATAACACATTGCAGAATTCTTTTAAAGAAAAAAGTAATTAAAAACATATTCCTGTCAGGTATAGGAGAATTTCAAAAGTTATAGAATTTTGAATGAAATTAACATAAATCTTAAATTGTTTAGAAAACCTTGACAAACTTTTCTGAATGATTGAAGTGATGATAAGAAATAAATTTCTTGTAAAGATACTGGGCCACTATGTTGCTCCAAGTACAGATAGAAGCAATAGCTATGTTTGGCACATTTTTAGCATTTTAGTTTTACTGTTTGGATTTTCTTGTTGATTTTATGAAAAAGATTCCATTTTCATGGATCTTAGTGCAAATTAATGAACACATCACAAGTGGCTCCACAGCTTTTTGCCACTCTAGCACTCCAGAAGATAGCCCAAAGGATATATTTGATTTAGCAGCCAACTTTGTTAACACAGTAAGATAGAAGTGTAGTATCTGCTTCTGTCCCTTACAAAAGCAACAGCAATAATTCTGATTAGGTCTTTGAAATAAAACAATCTTTATGTTTTGATTAGATTTTTGTTTTCTGTTGACATACCAAAGGTTTAATTCCTGTGATTTTCTTCATAAGGTTTACCTTTCTCCAAAACAAGTATTGTCAGATGGATGCATAACATCCCAGTGGCACAATTTTACATAGCAATTTATCTGAATTTCAAAGATACACTGGAGAAAGCCTCTAATGTATAAATTATTTCTGCTCATCAGGATGTTTTTGTTTGAGTTAATTTGTTGTGTTTGAAATTACACATGCTGAAAATTTGATAGAGGTGCCCCTGCTGCATTTAATCAGATATGGAATTATTTGCTGTTGCTAAAAATGCTTGGATTATTAGCTGCCTTTAGGTGTTTCTGAATTGCTAAACATTTTTCTAACATATTTGGCAAAGACCATCTGTTTAGTGATTTTTCTCTGTTTATGATACTGCAGTAAACCCACAGATCTAAACTAAAAATTCAAATGAGAAAAATAGCCATATAAACTACATTTCATAGAATGTCATGTCATACATTTCAATGTATGTCATAGAAACTGTATTTTTTTTAAAGAAAGATTTCTAAAATATGTTGGAACTTTTAAAGAGGGATATTCTTTAAAGATTAGAACTTCAGCATGATTAAAATCTAGTTTTACCTATCAATGAATCTATTTCACAATTGTTTACATAGTTCCTTGACACAGAAGAACTTAAAAGTTAAATTTCAAAGTGAAAAGTTAATTTGCTTTATGATAAAATTTTAATGCTAGAATAATAAAAAAGAACACTTTTTACTTTTGAACTCTTCAATGAGTTCTCTAAACACCTTCCAGTTTCTCTACATGGTGAACTGAAAATTTATATTTCTGGAACAGAATGCATTGTGATTTTTCGCCTACTGAAACTGGAATTAATGCATGGGAAGATTTAATTTAAAATATCTACCATTTTATTTGGGCAACATGCAAACAATTATGCCATGCTAAAAGATTGTAGAATAATTGTTCTTTCCAGGGCTTTTTTTTTGAGAAGTGTCACACTTACTTAGATCTGTAGGACATCCCACAAAATAATAAACTGTAATTTAAGGGGGCTTTTTTGTTACTATAGGAGTGCTGTATTTATATTATTCATAGTAAATGTGCTATTTTCTTATAAATCAGTGAAAATAATTTTATTCATCTACAATTGGTGCCTGGATTTCTACATGCAGTAGTTGCCAAGCGACAAATCAATTGTGTCAGACCTTACCTTAAGACTCTTAAATATGCCATCATTCATTATTTTTTGGACCCGTAGAATCAGAATATAGAATAATTTATGTTCAAGTGACCTGGATACTGACAGGTCCCTCTAGTTTGGTGTCATTCATGAACCTGATGAGACTTCATTCTGCCCCACCTTCCAGGATAATTAATAAACTATAATTGTGCTAGCCCCACTACTGTGCAGTCTCTATCAACTGTGTGGCAATTGAACATTGTATCACAAATTGTAAGAGACCCATCAGTTTTCAGTCCATTTGCTATCCCATGCCTCAGCTATCTCACCATTTTGACATTAAGAAGAGACTTGAGAGATCAAAGTCTGCCCATGTCTGATCAGATTCAAGCATTGTTTTGACATTTTTGCTTCCAAAAATTGATCTTATAGGCTTTCTCATGAACCACTATTAGATTGAACTCAACATCGCATATAAATGCAGGAATTTGAAATGCCCTATTTCCACTTCTCTGCACTTCTTTAATCCAATAGTTGAGTGGTTGGAAAGCATCTGGTGAAACAGATGATCTTCTGCCTAGAGACATCCTCTTTTTGCTAGATATATATTCTAAATTATAAACTAATATCCCAAAGCAAGAAGAGTGCTTATTTTTATTCTTTCAGAAGAAAATCTAATTCAATATTCATTTAACGAGTAAAAGAAGTCACTATACAGCATTATAAATAGACAGCTGACTCTGAAATAGGGACATGTGGGTTTTAGTCATTAACCCAGTGTCTATATATCATCAGATGTTTAAGTATTCACTCCAGGAAGGAATCAATATTCACTTGCAGGTGAGTTTCTTAACATTGTGTTAAGGAGTCGTTCATGTGTTTCTTCATTGGTCTTCCCACTGAGTATTCAATGAGACGGGGAGAAGGACAGTTCAAGGGAAGCACTGCACCCATGTAAAGCCCATACTTCATAGAATTTTGGAGAAGCTTATGTTTCTTCACTTTGTTAGAAGGGGAAGCTTTCTTTTCTTAGGAGATGTAGACCTGGACTAAGCAGAAGAGCCCTAGAACTCCTTTTGCAGGAAGAGAAATTAGATGAGCTATTCCAATTGCTACCTAAAAATATCATTCACAAAAGCTGTTCCACAAATTATCACACTTCCCTTCAAAGCAGAAAAGCTGATTTCCAGACCACATGGACAAAGACAGTTAAACAAACACAGTATTTCCACATGCCATCTTGTACAACTCTCTATTATGTTGATGCCTGAAGATATTCTTGGACTACTGAAAGCATTCACTATATTCAAGAGGTAGAAAATGAGATCACATCATATTAAGCAAAAGTTTAAAAAGTAATCCAAATTCTCCTGTAGTCTGAAGAAGTGTGCTAACCATTGAAAAGATAGTTTAAAGATGGGAATGGGTCCTATCACTGGCTGATTGCAAAGACTATGAATTATGTCAGTGATCCATCTCTTCTGAAGGTGACAGCAAAGAACTAAAGACACACTTTTACCAACTTTTTATCAGCATTTCTTAATATTTAACTTAAGCAGTTTCTGACTCCATAGTGATTTCTCAGTGTATCTTCTCAAGATCCTTATCTTTCTAATGAAATAAAAATTAGGTTTAATTCAGTCCTGCTGGTTCCAACAGACAGGAGCCCATATCCTCTGGACAGAAGCCTGGGGATATGACATGGATTTCCCCAGTCTTGGCAAGACTCTGACAAGGATAAATGGATCTCAGACAATTGTGTGTTAAATCTTAAAGTGCTGTGGTTCTTTCTAATGCTTATAAATGCTGCGGGTTTTTTTTCCAAATTCCATTGTCCCAATGTCATTCCCTCAATGCATTACTTCTACTTTGAGAGATTGCGTCTTTGTAATTGTGAAACAGATTCACAGTTTCTGTGTTTTCACCCAGTTCTTAACTCATGAGTGCCTTGTTATGTTTTCTCTCCTCTGTCCAGTTGCAGGGGAAGGTGAGTGAGTGGCTTTTGTGGGTGCTTGGTGTCTGGCCAGTGTCAAAACATGACACATATGGAGATGAACAATCATTATCTCTAAAAATCTCTCTTCTTACACAACCCTGTAGCTTGACTTTAGAATCTCAAATATTTTTAATCTCTATTATATCAACTTTAGGCAGTCATTCTGGAGATTTTGTGGGGGGTTGTATTTTTTTAATTAAGATTTTTGTAATCAGTTTCTATATTATGCCCCATTATAATGCTTTCATAGCCCTCCCTTAGAAAACTATTAGATATTTTGATTCATCAGACATTTAATATTTCCTCTTCTAAGTTTGTTTCCAGAAATCTGCCAAGCTGTAACAACAGCTGAAACTATATTTGAAATTTAATCTCTGTTTAAAACCAAAGGATGATTCAAAGAAGCAAAAAGCACATTGTTTCTAGCATTTAGCCCTATGGTATTTCAGAATCACTTGATTAAATATCACTTTTGTAATTTCAGAATTACTTAAAACTGCAGATTCTTTCTTGTGAGGGTCATGTTTTCAAAGGAAACAGTGTAAATACCAGTTTCCATTTTCTGCAGTTTTGTCAAGTGTGTAAAGTATTTGAAATGACATAATGTCACTGTTTATATACACTTTGAAGAGTACAAATATCTACACTGTTTTCCAAGCGAATGGTCTTGCTAATTGAATAAGACGTAATGCAAATATGACATTACAGAATTGAATTAAAATTTCCAAAATCTGGCCTGCATCTGATCACTTAAAGGATAAATCTATGTTTTCATATACATTTCCAAATAGCCCAGCAAAACCTTCATTTTTGTTGCAGTTTTGGGTCATTACTGCCATGAAAATCTTGAGGACTGAGTACAACAAAATATTTTTCTGACTATCTGGGATTCTTAAGGAAAACAAGAAATTTCATTTTCTGTAGAAACTGAAGCACAAATTAATTTTAATAAAAAAATATTTTTTCTTGTTTCTAAATAAACTAGTTTATTTTTTTTTACTAATTGATATTTCTTTGTTGTAACTTCTAGATTATAGTTAACAGCTTGTCAAATACACGTGAGAAGCTACTGCTGCTGGAAGTAATGGAATACTTAATAGTTAAAGAGGTGAAACAGAAGTAATAAAAATAGAAATGAGGAATAATGCCATGCAAATAATAACGACAAAGACTTACAAATATCTACATAGAGGGAATTAATAAGTCTATTCTAATATCTTATGGTAACTGTATGAAAAACCCAATCAAAAAAAAAAAACCCAAACAATAAACCAAACCCAGAAAACCAGTAAAAAGATCAGAAATCTGAGGCTGCAAATTACTTGCCTAATTTAGAAAACCACTCTCTGGGGAGGGGAATGAATGCTTCTAAATTTTGGACTTCCAATTCTGCAAACTCTAAGCATACCAGTAATGCCATTGCCAGGACAGGGTTAATTTTTTGCAATAGCCAGGAGTGGCCAGGACGCTGATAATTTTTGATACCAGCTCATGCCAATACTGGGGGCAAGGGAAAGGGACTCTCGGATTTGAGGAGAAGTGTGTTATGTCCAGTAAGGAGAACACGTGGTGGAGAAGAGTCGATCAGTGTTTGTTTATTTTTGTAGGCTTTCTGTGTGAATAATTTCTTTGTCATACATTTTTGTAATTAACATTACTGCTTTTATTGTTTGTTTTCTTCCCTCATTGCTGTTTCCAGTAAAATGTTCTCATCTCAACCTGTGACCTTTGCCTTTTTCGCTTCCACTTGGAGGAGGAGGGGGAAAGAGCAGTGGTGTGGTTTTAGCGGGAATGATAAACTGGAGAATACCATTCCTAAACCTGGATAATACTACAGATTCTGGCTTTAGATCACAAATTTTTTTAGTTTGGGCAATTTTAATGCCTGGGAATGGCATAAAAATAGCATTGTTTGTGGTAAAAATTTTGATTAGCTCTTAGGGAATCAGGTGAAATTTTCATAGTCAATTTGTTGGATTTGTGTCTGACCTTCAGTAAAGGTGATTACAGAACTGGAGTCACTATGATGATGGAACAGATAATAAAGGCTAAATGTAATAAAAAAGCACCCTTTTCTTAAGACTGACTCATTAACAGGAATATAAGTTATGTGAACTTTCTCTGGTAGCATATTCAACTTGGGAAATAAACTAAAAAGAAAGCTGAAAGTAGAATTTATCCCTTTTGAACCACTGCTTCTTCAATTATATGTAAAATACATATTACAATAATATTTATTATACCCTAAAGACACAATGAAATGTGATTTAATGACTGTAAATTTAAAATATAGGTTTCTCTTTGTCAAGAGTACAGTACTAACATGGACATTGTAAATTTTATTGCAAGAATACCCCTATGCTTTAACATATGCCTATTCTGTCTTCTAGCACTTGATCTTTTGCAATATTTCAGGAACCTTTCTTAAATTCTTATGTCACTGAGATCTCAGTTTGATTTATTCCTTTATTTTCTTTTAAACCTTTTTCCCCAGTGTTTTGGTTTAGGAATTTTGGTGGGGGTTTTTTGGGGGGGTTTTTTGTTGTTTTTTTTTTTGTTTTTTGGTTGGTAAAGCAACCACCTGTCTCTCAAAAAACTTTCCTTTTATTATAGTTAGAACTGTACTCTGCTGTTCATTAAGTAACTGCAGTTAGCACCAGCCAGTGATTTACTATAATAGTAGGCACAGAATGAACACATAGTACAAGAGGCATGAACATAGAGTTAAATGTCACATCAGGAAATCTACATTTTTGTTGTTGATTACTTTGTAATGGTGCCTCTAAAACAACTCAATTGAAACTTTTTCTTTAAAGACAGAGAAATCAAAAAGTCAGAACTTTTCTAAAACTTTAATTTTTATGTAGCTGAAACAAACTTTTTATATACTGTGCATATTTGGAAATAGAAATGTATTATGTGAATAATTATTCAAAATCAAGCCATTACATTTAATGTGTAAGTAAGTATTCTGATGTTTCAGTTCACCGTTGTAAAAATCCTCCATCCAGTATTTTATGAATAAGTGAAATACCAGATACTTATTTTCATACTTATTCCATAACACTTAAATATGAGTTAGATTCTTTATGCTACAGTCCTATATAAATCTGTGCCTGAAAAATCTTGTCTATACTTGGCCATACACTGTCAGATTCTCAAAAGCTTGTTTAGTGTGATGGTTGTTGGGTACGCACAGGAATTATACTATTGGTAGGAACTGCAATATTCCAAACTTTTCTGCTTCATTTGTGAAAGCCAAGTAATTTTCTGCTATTTTCTGTCACTTTATTTCCACTGGAATAAAAGGAATGTGAAAATATTTCTTGTGGTCGTCCCTTTCAATCCACCTCTACGTATTCATGTTTCAGAGTTTTCAGCTACTTCTTTCAGAAACTGGTTTTGTGTTTACATATTTCTTCACCATTCTCTCCACCATTCTCTCCACTATTATCCTTGTAACAGAATTATTTCACACTGGATTCAAGTATACATTAATCATTGCATAAAGGGTTATGTAACGTTTTTGTAATTTGTCTCTGGCTGAAGACCAACTTTCCTAGAAAATGCACTTAGTGTTGAAGTTTGGATTTAAAGTTAAATGACCACAGTACTAATGCATTAAAATGTTTTGGTAATCATTCTGTTGCGGTTTCTGAAACAAAGGTGCTGAAAAAATATTCTTCTGATCTCTCTTGCAAGCTCTTTTTTTTTAGCTACTCAGACAAACTAAATATACTAATTGTAAAAAATAAGAAAGGCTGGCATAACTATCTTAAGAAGATAAAAATATTCAAAAAGTTAATATCTGCAGGAACTGACATAAAATATTTTTGAGAATAAAAAAATGAGAAGCTGGTTCTGTTGCAATGCAACATGATCTGCAATATCATTTGCAATACAAAATTTATAATGAAAATGCAAACAATAACTACTAGGGAAGGGGGAAAATCAGTAAGTCAGTTATTATTAATTCAAATCCTTCATTATGAATGTCTAATCTGATACATAAATCTGTTTTCAAAGATACTGAGCACCATCAACTCCATTTAAATTGTAAGTGTTCGGTAAAATGGAAGGTCAAGTTTGCTTGATACAGATTGATTTAAATATTTAATGTAAATACACAGCTTCTAAAATTTTGATCTAAATAGAATGTCACTTTGTTATAAAAAGAGTAAGTAGAACAAGGGAAAAATATAGTAAGAAGTATGTGTGTAAACCTGGTATCTAAGTAGACAGGTTTTTGGCCTAAAATCTGTTTCTTCAACTGTCCACAACCTTCTACCATGCTTTTATGATTAACGGTAGTAATTTTTAGAAGAGAGCTTGAAAATTTCAGGGGTGGTTCAAGACACAAAATCTCTGATAAAAATGCCACGTTCATTACAGACAATGCTATGAATGTGACATTTTCTTTTATTTTCCGTTATCTGTGTGAAAAGGGTAGGTTTAAAGATGTCACATGCTGAACTAAGTATCGGGATATTAAGTACACAATATTTATGAAGTTTCTTCTGTGTGAATCTCTCTCGATGATAAAACATTCTACAATCACCAAAAAATTCAGTGCATCCATAAGGTGGGGAAGGAGTCAATGTTACTGACTCAAATAAAGACCAGTTATGTTTCACAAACTGTCAGGTATTTGGTAATCAGAAAGCAAATGAGAGATTCTTTTAAGAATCTAATTCTTGCCCCAGAGGACACACTCTACTGGGCATCAGTGAGGAACCAGGAAACAACAGCACTTAAGGGAATATCAGGGAAATGTCTGTTAATCTTCCCAAAGGAATTAGAGAACATGCCTCCCAGAAAGTGAAGAGGCCAACAGCCCAGGTGAAGTGCCACTACACCAGTGCACACAGATGGGTAATGAACAGGAGTTGGGAACCATGGTGAAATTAGAAAATTCTGATTTATTTGCTGACACAGGAACATGGTGGAACGAGTTACATAACAGGAGCACTGCAATTTAGGGCCACAAGATTTTCAGAAGAGATAGGCTGGGGAGGAGGAGTGGAGGTGTTGCTCTCTATGCTAAGGAATAGATAAATTGTGAAGAGCTGCCTCTGAAAAGCAACCATGAACTGGTTGAGAGACTGGGTAAAACTCAAGCACAGGAACTACAAAGGACAACTTTATTCCCTAGTTGCAAGCTGTCTTACATCTAAACAGGTGGTAAATGATGGCAGTAACAGGTGCCAATAATGAACTCAAACTTAGTTTTCTCTTCCTTTTAAAATGGTTATGTAACGAAGAAGCTATATGGAGAAAATATGAGACAAATAGACACATGCACCATTTCCCCCAGTTTCTGAGAAATGGTATAAACAATAATATCAGTTTGTAATATTATCAGGAATTTGTTGGTTATCCTGGGTTTGCTTCAGTTTGGTTTCTAATGAGTTAGTAATGTAGGACTTTTTTTTTTTTAAAAAATGAAAAGGCAAAATTTTATTTTGTAGAAATGAAGGAGTTTTTCCATAATCTGTGACTAAATACTTGTATAGATGATTCTGAATCTTCTGGCATTTAATCAGTTTCCAGTCAAAAATGTCAACAATATAGTTATTCTTAGTTCATGGAAGCTGGAAAAGTGGGGGTTTGAGGGTTGATTATAATTTTTTTAATGCTCGAATGATGGCATTCTTAATAGAAAAAAGAAAAATAGAAAAAGATAAATTGCATAGTTCTGGGAAAACATAACTTTCCAAATAAAGTTTAGTTCTTATGTTTATAAAACAATTTACCTAAAACATTAATTTAAGCTAAATTGTTAAAAGAAGCAGCAGGTGTGTGTTTGAAAGAGTGTTTCCTGCATAAATTAGGAGAGAAAATTTTCTACACACAAACACAGTTTAATTGCTTCTGTAAATGACTTGTAATAAATTCTGCAATAGAAACTGTGAATAATGTAGTTTCTTTCATAATAATTTAAAGTTCCTTTCATTCTATTGTTGCTAGATAATGGTAATTGACAACCTTCAAAATATGACTTAACTTTGAAAAAAATGTGAGCTTCTGATGCAACACACTTTTGGAGGCTGGTCTCATTATAAATGATAGAAGCTATAACTCAAGAGGGAAGCTGTCCAGCAGCTGTCTATAACTACTATGATGATTTATTCAAGAAATGATAAAAATTAACAATTTGCAACCTGTTGTTCTTTTACACTTGTGTGTTATACAGTTTTCAGTTTATTTGAACAAATTTGATTTAGTTTGAGAGGCTTTAATTTATCTCAGAATCGAGAAACAAAATTAAGAGGCAGCAAAGTTTAAAAACATAATTTTTTAACTAAATGTTAAAAAAAAGTTAATTTATGGCTTCTGACAAGTAAATTACTTGACTTTTAATTGTCACCATTTGCCTGTGTTATTAATTTTGAACTAATTTTTTCTTACTGTGTACAAAAGAATACTATAACATGGTGGGCATCACATTTCTTGCATCCAGAAATTAGTTAAAAAAAAAGACATAAAATAAAAAGCAGAATTAAATATGAGACATAAAATCACGTGGCATCTTCAATCTATCCACATTCTGATAAACACAGTAGATTGGCTGTGAAGGCCAGCACATTTAATAGATATCTTGATGATAATTTTCTTTTTAAGGAAAAACAGAGATCAAAAAAGAAGTTATAAGCATAATGTACCACAAAAGTTTGCCAGAACTGAATAATATTAGTATGGAAAGAGAAAGGACAAGTAGAGTGAGAAATCAAGCTTGCAAAAAACCTAAAAATCCCAAAACATTTTTGGGTGATCTAGGTTGTATTGACCTTGCCTGAGCAGAAGAAATGCTTTAAATGATTGTCTGTGACTGTCCAATTCTATATTTCTTATATATGAGCAACTGTCCTGGTTTAATCTGGGATAGAATTGGTTTTCTTCTTAGTAGCTGGTACAGTGCAGTGCTTTGGATTTAGAATAATGGTGATAACACAATGATTAGTTGTTCTTAAGCAGTGTTTACCCTAAACCAAAGGATGTTTCAGTGTCTCGTGCTCTGCCAGTCTGGAGCTGCACAAGAAGCTGGGAGGTAGCATAGTGGGGACAGCTGAACCAAACAGGTCAAAGGGATATTTTGCACCATGGAACTTTGCGCCTAGTATAGAAACTGGGGGTAGTTGGCTGGGAGGGGTCAGTCCCTGCTTGGAGATGGGATGGGCGTCTGCCAATGGGTGGTGAGCAATTGCATTGGGTATCATTAGTTTCCCTTGCGTTTTGTCCATTTCTCTCTCTTTTTCATTATTTTTAATATTTATTATTCTTAGTTGTAGTATTCTTATATTCTATTTTCTTTCAATTACTAAACTGTTCTCATCTCAACCCATGAGTTTTACTTTTTTTTTCAATTCTTCTCCCTTCTTTTTTTTTTCAATTCTTCTTCACACTTGGGGTGTGGAGGGCACTGAGTGGGCAGTTGCATGGTACTGAGTTGCTGACTAGGATTAGACCACAACTGGAACATAAAATTGAGAGATTTTAAAACTGTAATGGTGCTAGAAAATACCAGTATTTCCAATGACATATTTGGTAGACTGACAGTATTATTATGGTTGGTTGAGATATGAGCTTAAAGAAGGTATTAAAAGAGATTTAATAAACCATGACATATTTTATTTTAAAACAAACTCCCCAATGAGTTCAAACAACTAAGAAGTGTTTCAATAGAAAGAAACAGAATATATGTATATATATTCTTAAAGGTTGCCAGCTATTTTAAACAGAAACTGAAAGACTACTATTATTCCTTCATTACAAAGACAGATGAAGGTTACGAAGACAGATGATGGTTATGCAACTGAAAGCTAAAATAATTTTCCTCTCTAGATCAGCATTACTTTTAAAATCTATCTGAAATCAGCAATGTGCAAACTCTGCCTAAATGACATAAGTGATACATTTTGAAACTATTGATGAAGTTATGATAAAAGAGTAGAAGTTAATGGGGGAAAACCCCAGAAATTTATTGTCTGGCCTTTGAGTGCTCTCCTTATATTTTGTCAAGAACAAACTGTTGTGTATATGATCTCCAAACAGAACACTTCACTTTCTTAGGACCTGCAATGCAGTGCTTTGGTACAGTAGTCTCTTTGGTGTCAGAAAAGTGTCTTTGAAAATCCTGCCTCCCCAGCATGTGCTTTTCCAGGCAGTTTATATTTTCCCACAGTTCATCAATCTTCTAGAAACGAGGTAGCTATGAACACTCCCCAGGAACTTTATAGGTATGATTCTCACATTTTGAACTTGTTTGCCATTGTTCCTCCTGCCCACTGTGCCTGCTGTGCTGAAGTTATTTCAATCTTGTCCCTGGGAGTCAGCAGATGATCAGAAACAAGAAAACCAAACAGCTCAAAAAATGTCGTTATTCCTTGAAGTTCCAAGAATGCTTGGTAGTAGTTTTAAAAAGCACCATGAGAAAACAATTCTTGCTCTTGATTTTTCAGCAACTTCAACAATTAAACTCAATTTCTTATTTGTAGGACACATACTAATTAATTTTTTAAAAAAACTTTTAATAAAATGCAGTATTTGTGTTTTACATAAAATAGCCTCATTGTATTCGGGTTTACTGGTTATCTGGGAGGTGTGTCTGTAGAATCTCAGAAAATAAGGGGCTAATTTTTTTCTCTCAGTAGTAGAATGGCTGTAAATTCAACCTAGGACTGTTATAACAGATAAGAATTGTTGGTAATACCTCTCTTTCTCTTTTCCTTCCTTCCTTCCT